>JASCZW010000302.1:0-437551 GCA_034211315.2 Aedes japonicus
AATAATTTGGTTACGTGTTCAGGTGAAAGTGACATGAAATTTCACGTGGAAATAACGTGAAGATTTTTTTGAGTGTAGTTTGTCAATGATGAACTAATAACAGCAGTATGTTTACTGTTTGGGGAAAATAATGTATCGTCGTATCTTAAGAAGGCAATATAGGTAACACAGTATTCGGATGAGGAATTGGATCACGATTATGGTAATTGTTAAATATAGTTTCATTGTCTTTTCCTTGTAGGAAAACAAAAAACAGATGGAATATGTGGGGTTTATTGACTGCCAAAAGAGTCACTTCCAAAAAGAGACCAAGCCGTTTCGACCAACCGCAAATATTGAAAACTCCAGTTTTGCGATAGGTCGATCCGTCTTAGTTTCTTTTTGGAGATGATCCGTTCCGCAGTCAATAAATGCAAAATATTCCCATTGTACGGATTGATTGACCCAACCCATTCGACGTTGACTTCGACTGAGGGAAGATTTGCTGGTGCAGTTACACATATTCGATATGTGGGAACAGGACACAAATCGTATAGAGTTGTTCTGACCCATGTATACCTCTATACTCTAGTGTAGCATTTACAGTGATTTTTATCTAAACACCAGCATTCGTTAGGCTGTTCTACGTTTAGGCACAGACAAGAAAAAAATGACCTTGATTTCTAATAAAAACAGTAAATTTAATTACACAAATTTTGGATGATAAATCACAATAAAGATCACGATCGTTTGAATTATTCTGACATCAACCACAACGAATCTGAACTCCATGGGGTCGTCAGAATAGCTCCCAAAATATTCTTGCAGTGTTTTCCCATTGCAAGTGATCAGCCACCTGATAAGAGGAACGGCGTTCTCTAGGAGCAGCAAGGTCTTGAAAGTTAATTATATTTTTTATGTGCATCGGTACATAACCAACCTCTTCTTCTACTCTCTGCCAAAACGTATCCTGTTAAGGTATATTTTTTCAATAATTTCACCATACCCACATCATCCTAAAAAAAACTTATCAAACGTTCTAGGCCAGTCTGAGTCGCTGAGGTAATTGTATCGCACATTTTCACAACCAAGAAATATAATTTAACGACTAGCGGTTGACAAAAACATCAAAGTTGATACGGTTACTTTGATGACAAAACTGTCTTGTTTTTATTATGCAATTTCACTGTCAAAACCAAGCTTCCCAAAAGGTAGGAATGTTCAATTTTACAATATGAATGAGAGTGAATGAGAGATGCTCATATTTGCTCAGAGCTACTCAGGATTTCTCTGTGTCTTGCCCCTAGATGGGAGGCACCTCTCAGGTTTATTTTTGTACACAATGCCTGAGTTTTATGGCCCAAACACAATGATAACGGCAACGGCAAAAGGCAAAGCCCGATGTGAGTACGCCTGCTTGTCAGAAAGAAAACAGGCTAGATCCAAGTCGATTAAAATTAAACATATCGAAGTCATTTGCAGCAACTGTCGAATTGCCGTTTTCCGTTCACTTTCCGTAATCATTGTGTTTGGGCGGTTACTCATTTATGTTTCCAAATATCACTCACAGCAGCTGGTTTACATTGGCGTAACTACTGGGGTTTCAGGCCAGGCCCCCCAGGATTGTTCCTAATATCTAGGGTTTTTTTCATTAGGGCGAATCTACAATTGAGAGATTCTCTCCGGGCTCGCTCTCTTCATTCATAAATCAATTACCTTTACGTTTTTCATTCTACTATTTGTAGAGTATGCTAGCCAGCACTGTTGTGTTTCGATCTGTACTAAAGAATGCCTCGTAAGTTTTATAATGGCGCTGTAATGAATGAAAGAGAGCGAGCCCGGAGAGAATCTCTCAGTTGTAGATACGCCCTAATGAAAAAAAACCCTAGATATATTTAAAATTTGAAATGACACAATTCATTATTTCTAAGGAATTTTAGGGTTTTTTTTCCTAGTGTAATTTGTATTTGTACTTTGCTTCCTCCAGAAATAGTTGAACGAGTAACTATTTCTGAAGAAGTAAAGTGCACATACCCTCTTCCCCAAACTTTTCTTTTATCCCACTGTACCTTATAGGATAAAAATCGGTACATATGTCAAGACAACCATAGTTAACGACCATTAGATTCATGAGAATTCCGATATATCAACATTACATCCACTTCGCTCGAGAGATTGCGTCTGTTAAAATGTTTTGAAATTGGAAATATCTTCCCAGCATGGGATCCCACTAAGGAACTGCAATTTTTGCTAGAACCAAAGATGTGAAGAGAAAGTATCGATAGGTCCTCAAGCGCTCGGCAGTGTATGTAATTCAATAGAATTAGTTTGAAATTGAGTATAGGGCTTTTGTTAAGCAGTATTTCAAAACAAACGTGCTTGATCGTGCTCAAATACCGTCAAAGGCACATTATGGGTCTTGCGATGTGAAATCTCTGTTTTTACACTCCCCAAAGACCACATGATGGAAACCCAATTAGAGGTTTTTGAAAACACAACTTCTCATTTTTACCAGTAGTGTTAACTTAACAACTTAACAGTACTTAACAACCTCGCAGAGAAACCCGGTAAGGTGTCGTATGCTGATCCTCTTTACAGCATGTTTTGGCGGAAACCCAATCATTGAATATATACACTACTGTTTTTTTTTAATGCGTTTGATTCGAAATACTGCTTAACAAAAGCCTTAGCCCTTAACAATTCTAAATTTTAATAATTCAATTCTATTAATATTAAAACCTCTAGACTCGTAACTAAAATAATAGCGACAGAAAAATGTAGAGCCTTTTATGTAGAAAAATAATATTTGAAACACTTTTCTGTGTACGTATTTAAATTTTATTATTCAAAAAGGTTTTACAATAACGAGTTTTGTTTATAAGCGCATTTTAGAATTCACGGTATTATTTTCTCTTGTACGAACAATTTAGTAGAGTATACACACCTAGATTTTTTTACAGAAATCTGTAAATTTTTACCGAATTCTCAACAGCTGAACGTTCGGTAATCAGATTTTACGGATTTCGGTAAAATTTTACAGATATCTGTAAAAAATTTACCGGATTTCGGTTGAATTTTACCGAAATCCGTAAAATCTGATTACCGAACGTTCAGCTGTTGAGAATTCGGTAAAACTTTACAGATTTCTGTAAAATAATCTGAGTGTGTAGACTCTCCAGATTGATTAAATATTTCGAAGCTAACGAATGTCCATAAGCAAAATATGGAGATAAAAGTTTATTCATTAACGATAATATTTTCGAAAATGTAACTTTAGAAGTAAGGTAAACATGTAATCAGGTAAATTCCTGAAATCATAACATTTATTGAGGTTGACTTCAGTACCAGTAGTTGATGGTATAGATTGCATAATGGGCCTGTGTGTCAGATTTTATCAAAATTTACTTCGCATTTATTATAACAGTTGTCTAACATTTATACTTAAGATTTCTTCAAAGGATTTGATTTTCAATCAAAAGGTTTTATTTTTGGCTGGAATAGTTCCTAGTAAACAGTGGTGGCCAATATAATCAATACATCTTCAGTTTTTCATTCAAAACAGTCATATTTGACATTCTCTATGTCTAGACAATAGAAGTAACCTGAATTTCAAACTGTGTTGAATTTATAAACTGTGCTTCAAAGTCTTTAAAATTACCACCATTTTTGAAAACTTTGTTTACTCACTCATATGTTTGAAAATTTTATTTACTCCACCATGTTTGAAAATTTTATAATTTATTTTCTTTTTCAAAATAGTTTATTTCATAAGAATGAACTTTTTTGCCAAAGAAGTCATTCTTGTTGAAGTTTTCAATTTTAAATTATTTAAAAACTAATTTTTGGCCAAACCTTCTAACAAGGTAACCACTGGGATATAAACCACTGTTTTTTTTAATTACTGTTACTGTTACCTGTTTTTTTATTCCGTAATATTTTGACTGAAGATACATTCAGTTAGTATAATTCGAGAAGTAAAATTGCTATGTTTAGAGAGATTGCATTTTCATTTTATTTAACAATTGATTTTCAGAGCTCCGTACAATCTGGACAAACGAACAAAATGATATATGAAAAAATTAAGAGATAGATCATTTTAATAGATCATTTTAATAGTTATTTTGTAAAAATATATTGGAACCCCTGACCACGGGTATTAAGGACAACATCGTACCCTAGGTATTTTCAAAGTTTTCTGTAAGGAGCAACTTTAAACTTTAAAATATCACTCGTCATACAAAAACCAAAGGACCGATATTATATTGACAACATATTTACTTCTCCACTGTTCTTTCAGAACACCAAGAATTTAGATTCCAATCATCTAACGTTGATAATTCCGGAACAATTGAAAGCAACGCTAGTGTTCTTCCTCAACTAGCAACTCCATCAACTTCATCGGAAAACGATAGTAAGACAAATAAGATGGAATTGTCTGATCTTGGTACGCTTGAATCTGGACCGGTCCAACCTCGCATACGTTTTCCAAAAACGGTCGTTCTCATCTACGTTGGAATACAGTCGTAGCAATGATAACTTTATCATTGCTGCGACTGTATTCCAATTCCTGTATTTGTTCTGCTATGTTTGCCGCATTTTTTGCGTAAAGGCTTTGCGAAAACAAAATGAAAAATTTATTTGCACTATTTTCAATAATTGGAGAAAACTAGGCGAGAAAATAAAAGCTCATGACGATACTGCATTGCATAAGAAATGCTTCGAAAAAATATTTAATTCACAAGCAATCGTTGTCATCTAGAAATGTACACGAAAAACATTTAAAGGTAATTGAAGAGCAAAAGCAACATTATAGAGAAAACGTTAAGAAACTGAAGGAAGTTGTGAAGGATGAGTATCTACCGACGAAATTGAAGATTTTAAACGCGTTATCCAAATCAATCTTAATTTTAATATACATTAAAAATGTTCATTGACTCAATGTTGTTCTTTAAGGTTTCAATATATTCAGTTCAAACTTGACTCTACATAGAGTCAGGTCTATTCTGTGCCTCGGTTAGTGGAGATGCCTTAAGAGAATCGAGTAAGGTGACTCGTGTGAGTCAATTCTCCATTTGATCCAAACGGAATAATACGAGGTAGAGGAAAGGCTTGTAAGATGGAACTTTTGACATTCACGGCGACAACACTATCGCGCTGACTAGTGTTAACCTCGTTTTTTTACTATTCTTGAATTTTCATTTGCTTTTGGAATGAATACACTCATTCGATTTAGCTCTTCCAGGTTTCAATGTTCGAAAGTGTTGGCATAATTAAAATAGCATTTTTTTTTCTAGTGCATAATATGTGGAAATTTCCCATCGATATCAAAAGGCTAACATTTGTGTTGGTTAGCATTTTCGGTGTATTTTTATGATCCAAAGGCATTTCCAAACAAATCGTAAAGTGAAACATTTTTTTGATTTTTTGTGTTTATGACGTCATGTTTGTAAGATGGAACACTGTTAAGCTTGTAAGACGGAACACATTTTTTTCGTTTTAAACATATGAATGATATGTTTTATGTTTGGAAATGGCATGGAATCAACAATACAGTCATACCTCGATATAACGTTACACAATTTTTATTTTCGTTACGTTATATCGAAGTTACGTTATATCGAAGCAAAATTTTTTTTCCAAGAATGTTTGTTGTAGCTTGTTTTTCTTTAAAAGAATTAACGCAAAATCAATGTTATTCACCCAGCAGGGAGTTCCAGCCCTTTTAACACATATATTTTCAATTTCTTCTAATAAATTTTAATATTTATTTTTATTGTTACTTCAATTTTTTAATTTTTTTATATATTTTTTCTCATATAATCTTTTTATCTTAGACTTTTAGCAGTATTCTTTTAATGTTGCATAAATAAAGGTGAACCAACCAACCAACCCAGGGGGTAAGTCTCTCGACTACTATGTGCGCGAATAAAAAGTCAAAATGATCCATGGTTGCCAGTAAGCATAAATTTTTGATTGGAGTTATGATAGATGTGTTAAAACACATAAACAACTTCCTATCTGCCGCAGCGAGAACTGTGTAGTCAGTGGGCAGTTGTTCTCTTACGCGTATCTGATTAAAAGATCGAATCCATTTTAGACTGCTTTATCCGACACGTTTACATATTCGTAACCATCTGCAAAACTCGAAGATTGTGAGGCTTCTTTCTGCGTTGACATTAACTGCATTGTATCGTCACCGTCATATAAAATGTCTTCATCAGCATCTTTGTGAAAAATACTTGCGATGATCTAATCATCGTCCAGCGTTTCGAGATCGGCATACTCCTCGTCGATTTCTTCGGTCTGTGCTATCTTCTCATTGTGTCTCTTACGACCGACAGCGGTACATCATACTTCGATTTCACGTGTTCTGAAATGTTCCAAGATTTGCGATCTTGCGTTCGCATGTTCCAAGATTTGCGATTTGATTCAGCTGGAAATACCATCCACGCTTGAGCGACCCAAAAGATTAAGTCCTCCTCAAATTCTCCTCCACGAATTTGAATTTCCTGCATCATCAGATGCCTGTAGCGCGTCTTAAACATCTGAATGATATTCTGATTCATCGGTTGAAGAATGGCGGGAGAAAGATGGTGAAAATTGATCCATCGGCAGTTTTTAGCTCATCTGCATTGTAATGAGCGACTCTTAGGGGTAGCCCTTTTGACTTGAGAAAGGTGGTCACTTTCGTAATGAATTCCCCAAAAAACTGTTCTTTAAAGAGCTCCTTTGCCATCCAAGCACTTTTGGATGCCCTGTAGTATACAGGCAACTCCATAAGGTGTTCGAATGCTCGAGGTCTGTGAGACTTTTTAATGAGAAACCCATCCATGTTGCTGCAAGGCATGAACGTTATGCGATCTTTGTTGATTTCCCAAACAACACAAAAATGACATTATTGGTTGCAGTAACTTGATTGTGACTTAATTGAGTTGCATGCAAGTAACTTTAACTGATTTGCAACAAGTGTGATGCAAGGGTCGCGTTTCTCTCTACATATGTGCTTGTTGGGGATCTTTTGAAAAAGATTGATTTTCAGTAAGCGAATGCCGTTGGGTTTTGTTATTTTTTTCCACATAACCACGGCTTCCGAGTTCTCCTATTCCAACCATTTGGTTGATGAATTTTTTTTGCATGAGTTTGTAGCATTTCTGCAAAAATCAGATGTAGAGAGCTTCGTCAATCTGTGAGTATCGAGGAATATTTGAACGCTTTCGTTTTGCTATTAATTCAAAACAAAACATGTTGTTTTCAGGGAATATCATTTTAGTTTCTTACACATTTCTCCTAGTTGATCAATTTTTGTTTTAGAAAGTTGTCCTTTGCATGGCATAGACGGTAGATACAGACCGAACTTTGTACTTCTTCATTATTTTGTCTTGCTTAGGCGACACACGATCCATTTTTCAAAATCCTTCGACTTAGTCGACCTTCTTGAATTATGAGTTGTGCAATAATAAGGAAGTTTTAATAGCTAGCTTCCTACTACATACATAAAAATAAAGAATTCACAGAAAACAGATTTTTGGCGGCATATACAAACCATGTTGAAGCATTGCACGCAACATCACAAGCAACTTTTTACCAACCCTTCCCCGATAGCGGAACCTAGCCAAGTCCCTTTTCTCACTTCAATCGTACATCCCATCCTAGTACAATCTTATTTCAATTGCACTTCGGATGTGGCAACCGATGGACATGAAATGTCAAAATAGCTAGCGGTTCATTTTACAGTTTGGCAATAGGTTGAAGGACACTCGAAGTGTATTAGGGCTGTTTTGACGTAGGCTACGTCTTACGGCAAGGGTAGGGTGTCAAATGAAAATCTAAAATTTTGCGACCGTCACGAAAAACCGTACGTTTTGTACGCGAATAACTCAAATAATTCACGATAGATTTACATGATTTCTTCTTCAATCGGTCGGAAATTTTACCGCGCTCCAATTCAATTGTCAAACATTTTTCTCAACCAATAGTAAACTATTGAAAATAACGCAAATATAAGGTGATGTCTTATAATGTCATTTTGCAGAGTAAATTTACCAAATTTCCTATCACAGATTTCAAATCGAAGCAAGGAACGTCTTGCATCATCTTCTTCTTCTTTGTGTTAGAGAGAGACTTTAACCAATCATATCATTTGTCTCCCCATGTACGTCTCGCATGCAGCTGAGAACGGCATAGAAGGCACACTTTGCAAAATTTTGCCCCATTCCAGTTTTACCAAGCGACACGATCGGTCGTGTTTTTCGCACCCTCGCAGTAAAAGTTTTTTCTCCCGTTTTTTCCCCTCGCCCGCTTTCTCGCGATTGCGTGTTCGGTTCACAACCTATCGCCTGCGCTTGCTCATCTTTTGGTGGTGGCAAAGCAGAAAAAGTGCTTCAAAGTTCGGATACATTTCCCGCTCGACCTATTGTTGTGGCAATGGGTCGAAAAAATCGACCAACGGTGACATCCGCTCCCGAAACATTACCGCAACCGGGCAGCTCCAAGCGGCTGCGCCACGATGACGCCGATCCAGTGGATCGCAACGCTCGTCTACCAGCGAGCAATCAATTCGCCGTGCTTCCGATCCAGGAGGTGCCGAAGAAGGTAAAGGTTCCCCGCTCTTCACGACGTCAAGCGACATTGCTGCACTCAGGACCGAGCTTGCAGCTATCAAAATCCATCCGCTGTACAAACTGTGCA
Source organism: Aedes japonicus (assembly GCA_034211315.2). NCBI lineage: Eukaryota > Metazoa > Arthropoda > Insecta > Diptera > Culicidae > Aedes > Aedes japonicus. The sequence continues at coordinate 8,668 of JASCZW010000302.1, forward strand.
GTAATGGAATTAAGGTGATGTGCTCGACGGAGGCTGACTACCGTGCTGTCGGCGCTCACCTAGTCGCGAAGAAACATGAGTTCTACACTCACGACGCGCCCGAAAGCAAGCCAATGAAGGTGATTCTGCGTGGCCTTCCAGAACTCACACCGGAGTCAATCTTCGCCGAGCTGCAAGCGGTGGCACTGAAACCTCAAAAGGTGTTTCCCATCAGGCGCCAACAACATGGAAACTACCGCGACCAACTCTATCTGGTCCACCTTGTGAAGGGATCCGTCACGATGGCGGAGCTGATGAAAACACGGGCCCTTTTCGACGTCATCGTCGAGTGGGACCGGTATCGTCCGAGACAGCACGACGTGACGCAATGTGGCAACTGCCTTGCGTTCGGCCATGGAACTCGCAACTGCCACATGAAGCCGCGATGTGGCAAGTGTGCCGGAGCCCACAGTACCAACGATTGTGCCCCGATGGAAGAAGGTGCGGTACTGAAGTGCGCAAATTGTGGCGCAAACCATGAATGCAGCAATCGTACCTGCCCCAAACGTGCTGAATTTTTGGCGATCCGCAAGAAATCATCTACCAAGTCTCGGCCTGCTCAACGCCGTCCACCACCTCCGATGAACGAGGAGAATTTCCGTCGCTTCGGTATCAGGTGCCAAACCTACCACCGATCCCATTGAATCACCGCCAAGCAAACCGCCCGTCAGCTTCCGTCCATCATCGTTTCGCGGCAGCCGCCGCCGCCCCCAACCCGACTCCTCCTCCAGGCTGGGGCAATGCGAGTCGCAGTAATTTCACGCAACCACCCGTCGATGAACAGCTCTACAACTCGGAGCAAATGGTGGAGTTCGTGCAAGAGCTCTATCGCCAACTACGTTCCTGCCGCTCCAAGGAGGAACAGCTCAAAGCCGCCACATCCGTGACGATGAGGTTCATTACTAAGTATGGACCGTAAACACACCATAAACATCCTAAATTGGAATGCTTGTTCCATCCGGAACAAAACAATCGAGCTCGGTGACTTCCTTAACAGGAAGGCCATCGACATCGCCATCGTCACCGAGACACACCTCAAAGCGGAAATCAGCATATTCATCCCTGGATACCGGATTGTGCGACTGGATCGTAGCGGCTCTAGTGGAGGAGGAGTTGCGATTGCCCTGCGCTACAACATCAACTGCCATCTACTTCCGAGCTTTCAGCTGCAGACTATCGAAGCCATCGGAGTCGAGGTCGAAACTGCCGTCGGCCCAATCACCATCATCGCGGCCTATTGTCCCAAGCAAGCCAGTACCAACAACGGAACAACAACGGCCCTACGAAACGACATCCGTAAGCTAACTCGGAGGCAGGGGCAATTCATCATCGCCGGCGACATGAATGCGAAACACGAAATCTGGGGGAACACCCGGCGGAATCGGAACGGAATTATTCTACAGGAAGACCTGGAAGAGGGACATTACACCGTCCTGGGCCCGGATACTCCCACCCGGTTGAGCCGATCCGGGGTCCATTCGACAATCGACATCTTCCTCACCAACATGGGGAACAACATCGCCCAGCCGGTAGTGCACCAGGAGCTCAGTTCGGACCACTATCCGGTGGTGGTCGAAGTTGGGTCCTCGGTCAACCGGCATCGAATCACCAGACGGAACTATCATCGAGCCAGATGGGAGAGGTTCAGACAACACGTCGACAACACCGTCGATTTCAACGTGCACCTCGAGTCGGTCGATGACATCGATCAACAAATGCAGTCCATCAAACAGGCGATCTCCCAGGCCCGGGAGCAACACATTCCAGCGATTGAACAGGTGAGCAACTCTGTACCCATTGATAGACCCACTAAAGATTTGATACAATTACGCAACGCCATACGGAGGCAGTACCAGCGAACTGGTTTACCAACTCTAAAACGTCACTGCAATCAAGTTTCTAAAATTATTAAGGCCAGAATGGTGGACCTTAGAAATAATGATTTCGCTGAAAAAATTCGCTCTCTCCCAGATTGTGCTAAGCCGTTCTGGAAGATGACAAAAATTTTAAAAACTAAGCCAAGGCCCATTCCACCGTTGATCCCACTAGACGTCAATGACTCAAGGGATCGGTTGATAACACCTGCAGAGAAGGCTGATGAGATAAGTCAACACTTCGTCAGCTCCCACAATCTCGGTCAAAACATCGTCAGTCCACACGAAGCTGCCGTTAGCGCGCATATAACTAACATCGATCAAAGTCCTAACGACTTCTCCGAAGATTTGGAGATCTCAGCTGACGAATTGTTGACTTATATCAAGACCTCTAAGAACATGAACGCCCCCGGTTTCGACAACATTTTTAACTTGGAGCTCAAGCAATTGAGCCCCCAGTTCTACAACCATCTGGCGGTGGTGTTTAACCAATGCCTCCGTCTTGGCTACTTCCCATCGTGCTGGAAGTCAGCCAAAATCATCCCCATTCAGAAACCTGGGAAAGATCCTTCATGTTCCAGAAGCTACAGACCAATCAGCCTTCTCTCAGGTCTATCTAAACTGTTTGAGAAAGCGATCTACCGCCGGCTTCTAACATCTGCTGACGAGCTCAATATCCTGTTGGATGAGCAGTTCGGTTTCCGGCGTGGTCGCTCAACAGTCCATCAACTTAATCGAGTCATGAACATCCTCAGGCGGAACAAGTCTGTTTCGAAAACATCCGCTATGGCCCTTCTCGATATCGAGAAGGCCTTCGATAATGTGTGGCATGATGGCTTGGTGTACAAGCTCAAGCGATACAATCTTCCAATCTTCCTGGTGAAGATTATTAAAAATTATCTCTCTGACAGGACATTCCGAGTTTCGTTGCATGGTGCAGTTTCCGGTAGTCAGGAGATCTCCGCCGGTGTTCCGCAGGGAAGTATATTAGGTCCACTTCTGTTCAATCTATTCACCTCGGATATACCCCCGCTCCCTGAAAATGGATCTCTGTCGTTGTTCGCCGATAATACCGCAGTCGTCCACAATGGTAGGGTAATAAGAGCGCTTACCGCGAAACTGCAGCGAAGCCTGAATGTTCTGTCAGAATACTTTACTGAATGGAAGATTTGTATCAACGCAGCGAAGACCCAGGTCATCCTGTTTCCACATTCTAATTCTCCCAGACTTGTCCCGCCTGAGAATTGTAAAATAAGCCTGAACAACACAACGGTGGAATGGACCAAATCAGCTGTCTATCTTGGGTAACATCTAGACAGCAGGCTTATTTTCAGGGATCAGGTTGACAAAACTGTCACAAAATGTAATACTCTGTTGAAACTACTGTACCCATTGATCAACAGAAGGTCTACATTATCCCTCAAAAATAAGCTTGCTGTCTACAAACAAATTATACTTCCGGTCATCGAGTATGCAATGCCAATCTGGGAGAGTTGTGCAAAAACACATCTCCTGAAACTTCAGAGAGTACAAAACAAGTTCCTCAGGATGATAATGAACACCCCTCCGAGGACAAGAACATCTGAGGTCCACCGTCTGGCCGAGATAAAAATGCTCGACGATCGTTTTAGTGAGTCTATCAATCGGTACAGGGCACGCTGCCTAACATCGGATCACCAGATCATTCGGAATCTGGTTCCCCACCCCTAGGATTTTCAAATTGTAGTTTTAGTTGTAGATTAGGTAGGTTATCAAATCTTAAAACTAACAATGCCCCAAGGGCCGAACTGAATATTTCATGTAAAACATAAACATTCTAAACACAACAAACACAAACAATTAATTAAAGCTGAAGAGCCCAATGGGCTGAAACACTTATGATGTTAAATTAGTATATAAGACAAACAATTAAAAATAAAGATCAATTTTACTAAATAAAAATTTTGCCCCAGTCGTTTGGCAGCATTGAAGCTGTGCGGAGGGAGCGCAGGAGGCTGGTCGCAGGGAGCTGGTCGCTGGGAGCCGGTCGCTGGGAGCTGATCGCAGGTAGCTGCTTCAAGGCTCCACCAAACTGCAGCGTTTTCGAAGTCGCGGCGAAACAATCGCCACGAAGAGAATATGGCGGCATGCACAAAACCGACGCGATTGTGCGCCCTCATAATCCGCCATTTTGCCTCATCGTGACGATCGCTGTTTGGGAGAGCCTTGCTATAACCACCACCAGCTGCTGCGATCATCAGCTGCCTCGCACCAGCTCTGCTGCCGCAAATGAAGGCTCCACCAAACTGCAGCAATTTTGCCACTGCGGCAGCGAAATCGCGGTGGAAAATCGCCGCTGTGAGATTACATGGCAGCTTATGGGAGCGCACAAACCGACGCGATGCGTTTTTATTCGCGTTGGTTTGTGCGCTCCCATAAGCCGCCATGTAATCTCACAGCGGCGATTTTTCCACCGCGATTTCGCTGCCGCGGTGGCAAAAAATTGCTGCAGTTTGGTGGAGCCTTCATTTGTACGGCAGCGGAGCTGGTGCAGAGGCAGCTGATGGTCACGTAGCAGCTGGTGGTGGTTAAGTAGCAAGGCTCTCCCAAACAGCGATCGTCGCGATGAGGTAAAATGGCGGATTATGAGGGCGCATAATCGCGTCGGTTTTGTGCAAGCCGCCATCTTACCTCATCGTGGCGATTGTTTCGCCGCGACTTCGAAAACGCTGCTGTTTGGGGGAAAGCGTCCTTGGGGGCGAGCAGCAGTAAGCAGTAGGTGGAAATAATCTGTCCTTTTGAGGACAATAAATTCTAATAAAAGAGTTGTTTATTCAAGAATGAACTAATCTTAAATTAAGTTCGGTGCCGTCGGTAAAAATTTCACCCAGCTGGTTTGCGCTATCCATTAATTGATAATCTGTCCTTTTGAGGACAACCAATTGAATCAAAAGAGTTGTTTATAAAAGAATTAAACTTTTATTTCGTTGGGTTTGTGCGCCTAATATGGTGCCAATTCGTTCGCCGCAACTGCAAAAACGCCTGCATGGAGGGCGAGCTGTCGGGAAAATTTTGGCTGGTTGGCGCAACCCGCGATGAACCAATAAATGCTACCAGATACAAATCCATCTTTGCTACTGTCAATTTAATATTCTCAGCTAGAGAGTTTGTTTGATTGGAATTTACGTTTCAAATTGTCGATTGGCAGCCAGTGGAATTAGCAAAACTTGTTTTCCCTTCGTCGCATACCTTAAATCACACAAATTTCCTATCACTGACACCATTTTCGATGTTGAACATGATATTCCGAACCAAAATTCTCGGTAAATTCCAATTAGTAGTGTTATAAACAGTTGTTCAGTTGTGTTAACGATTCGCGTTTGATAGAGTCCTGCCTCTAGGAAGAAAAACGTGTTGAGAAACATAGTGAAAGTGAGAATGCCTAACCGATTTGATCCAGAACGCTTGCGCAGATTCAGGAAGCGCATAAAAAGCGAACATACGGGAAATCCTCCGAAAAGACCATGCACCGATGCCGAGCGAGCTCGTAGTTATCGGGCGAAATTGAAAGCAGCAAGAGGTCATGCGTTGCCAACAACTAGTTGGGACGCTTTAGAAGGTTCGACTTTACAAATTGCATGCCATCATTGGGCTACCTGTCTTATTACATTTCAACATATTATTGATTGTATTCTGGTGATGACATGCGCAGCATGCTTATACTGCATATGAACCTTCACATGATATCGATACACTAATGCGCTGAATATGTGTGATTTTATAATGTGTGATTATTTTATCAGGTGTTTATTTTATATTCATAAGAATTTATCATATATTAACCAACCTTTTTTCCCATACTCATTGCAAAGAATAATGATGTTTTATAAAACTCACTCTCTTTCTTCTGCGAGATCTAATATATTTATATATATTTCGATTTCCTGAAAGTTTTAGCCATAATGGACTCACTAATTTACCTGACATTCACATAGAAACATGAATAATAATATCACAAAAGAACCATAAACCATATTTAAGGTACGCATTTAACCTTATATTCCCAACTTTGGCCTAATGTATTCGTCACATAGTAAAATGTAGAATATAAAAGTTTTCAATGGAAAAGTAAGAGTGAGCGGTTGTGTATTTTTCGAAGGGCTTATTCATACCAACACCTTTATAACTAAATGAATATAGTGGGAATTTTAATGTTTTGAAATGGAATGGCTGATTGATCACATGAGAAAGTCATTTAGATGTTATCAAGAAGTTTTTTATTCCGTATAGTATACCGAATATAGCCGAATGCCCGGAGCGATGAAATAAACAAACTTTACTAAAATTCGCCCGAATAAGTATCCTTAATGATATCCATATCCATCGAAAGTTTTCGACTCAATAATGTTTGTTGGTGACTTTCATGGTCCAGTACAGCAAACGCCTTGTTAAGCATGTCTTAGCAAAGGTATAACTACACCCAAAATAAAAAAGCAAGATTGTAATGCAATTTCGCATGATTTGGTTTCCTTTCTCGTAATGGATCGCAAGTTGGAGAAAGAAAGCAACATTGGTCATGGGCAAAAAAGCAACACATCAATTCGATTAGAAAAATTCAATGTGTGCGTGATGTTGTACAGTTGATTAGTAGTAGTAAATTCAATGGCGCACAAAAAAAAAAGATTACCATCCGCTACCGAGAGTCGAACCGCGACCGGCATGACGGCTCTTCATTGTAACCATCCAGTCACCACAACAAGTTGAGGTGGTCGGAATAAAAGTCCTACACTTTCTTCGGTTTTTGAGGCACTCAACGTTACAACAATGAAGCAAATTTCGGTCGCACACACTTACATGGCTTCGTTTATTTCATAAACCGCATGGTGACTTGATGAGAGGGCGATAGGAGTGTGATGACGAGTGCAGATAAAAATAAAACACTTGACAGCGGAAAAGCAACAGTGGAATATGGTGTAGTGGCGTTCTGTGCCATTGTCTCACCCATATTGAGAAGTTGTTGACGGTTGAACAAAAACCCAACGGTTGCTGCGATTGTCGAGGCACTAGGCACTGAGTCAAAGGACATGTACTCTATATACTTGTATATAACCTTATAACAACTGCAAGATAATTTTTGTTATTTTCTGTTTGATAAAACTTCCTGAACTTTTAACATTTTATGAGACGCTTACACATCTGAAAATGTTGCAATTGATTATTGTGTTTTCATAACAATCACTAAACCTGTCGGATATTTTCTGATAACGAATTTTTTCGTAATTTGAATTCTAGAGTATTTCAATGTTTATTATAACCCTTGAAATCCAGAATTGCTAAAATTGCAAAAATTGCAAATTTTTGATTCTTTGAAGTTGAATTATGCAAAGGCATACTACAACTCAGATTGTATACAAATAATCCGAATGGTATGGTATTTAAATGGTGAATGTTGAAAAGGAGACAAGGCATCAGTCAAAATATATGTTTGTATGTACGTATTATAGAATTTCCTCCGCAGCCTGTCGTTACTGAAATCCCCCAAACGGTGCAAAACATTGTTGATGGTTCCGGCGATGGTGAGAATTCCGAGATGCTGGCCATTCAGGCACAGTATGACATACGAATAAACATTAAGTAATGTCAAGCGGTTATGATTATAAGAATGACTAAAACTATCATTGATTTAATAATTTTATAGTCCATCGTAACACGTGCAACCGTGACCGTGTCATCATTTAAACCAAACGGCCCTTTTCAGGGCCTCCAAATAATATCTCAAGAGCGTACAATAGAATTTTCTTACATACTGGCTTCAACACGCTGGTCTAAGGTCCCATAAGAGCCACACACGTCATATTATGACAAACTGCTTCTATCGGTAAGGGTAAGCGACCGGCACGAATAATTGAAACCTTTTTAACGCTAATAATAGCCACACAGAATTTCCCTGACAATATAATGCATCACTTGGTTTAACGTAGTCTACGTCGACCGGTCGTGTCTTGTACACAACCCCACTGATTTTTTTTTTCAAATGGACCGGATCAAAAGAATGGACATCTTTAGTTCTAAGAATGGACAACTTTATTTCTAAGATACCTGATGTATATAAATATGAAAACTTGGCTCTGTGAAGTTGATTCGATTGAGCGTGGACAGATTTATAAATAATTAAAAAACAAAAATATACAGTTAGATTAATCACGCTAACAATGAACTACAAAAAAATAGGGGAAAAAAAAGTTACGTTATATCGAGGTAAAAGTTACGTTATATCGAGTTACGTTATATCGAGGTTACGTTATATCGAGGTTACGTTATATCGAGGTATGCCTGTATATTGAAATACAACAATACATTTTATGAAATAACAATTTTCGATGGATTTCGAAAAAAAGCCATAATTTTTTTTGACGACTACAAATAATTAGTTCCGTGGGCAAAGTTGGAGCCTTTTAATTCCTCTTTCGAAAGATCTTCGAAAAAATAAAAATTATACATGTTACGAGCAAAAAACGAATCATGTTCCATCTTACAAGCCATTTTTTGAAACTGCAATTTTCGATGGATTTCGAAAATATGCCATAACTTTTTCTTTGATGACTATAAATAATCAGTTTCTCTGGCAAAGTTGGAGCCTTTTAGTTCTCCTTTCGAAAGATATCTCTGAATCCGCGAAAAAATAAAAACTATACATGTTACGAGCAAAAACCGGACCGTGTTCCATCTTACAAGCCTTTCCTATATATATTCACGACACTCGATTCTTTTAAGGCATCTCGACTCATCGAGGCGCAGAATAGACCTAATTATTCGATTAAACTTGTTTTGATTTATCAATTAAAATTACCTGTCCCCAACAATTACGCTACTTTCTTCGCTCTTCTCAATATTTCGATAAACGAAAAAATCCCTCGGGTAGGCCCCCTCCAGGCCCCCTCCAGACTAATTGTCTAGCTCCGCCAATGCTGGTTTATTATTGAAAATTAGTCCTCTAGTCCTGGAAAATCTGAAAAACAAAGTAGATTATTCCAATTTTAATAGATAAAATTCCAATATATGATTTTTTATTTTTGAAAAGCAACAAATTATTCTTTGCAAAATGTTTTCAGAAGTTCAATAGGTAAATTCCACTGAGATTTCTTAGATGTATTGACACGATTTCCTTTTCTATTCATAATCCGTCTTACAATCAACTACCATTGAACAACAACTAACTCGAATAACACCACACTGAGGAATTTTTTTGTCATAGGTTCAAATTGAAATGAAGAATAATTCAACGCAGCAAACTCGCATCAAGATATTTCTACTCCTAGACGGATGGAATGGGAAGGAAAAAAATCTAATTAATGTGATCAGGAAACTTTTCCATTTCTACCCACTGGCTGTTTTGCTGGATTTTCTTTTTTCATCCATCCACACCATCAGCTTCTTTTCACTTGTTTAGATTCAAATTAATTGCCGGACTTTACTTAACTGAAATTAACCTCTCCTCTCACCATCATTCGCTGGTGTATCTTTCACTTGGCCCGTGCCCCCACACTTAGGTTATCCCTGTTTTTGCTTTATTACGTTTTTTTTGTTTTCATTCTTCAAAGTAAAAGTGCTTCCGTAGGTAGATCGAGGCAGAGCTGCAGCGTCAACTTTACTGATTAATCTCATGCTATTTATTCTCTTCCTGTTTCTTGAAATCTGTTGCTTCTTTGGAATTTTAAGATGATTCTTTGGAATTTTTCATTTGGTCAGTACATTTTGACTACGTCGGTGGTTCTCATTTCGTATTAATTGATTTTCGCAACTATGCTTTGAGTTACTTGTTCCAACTGCCTCTTCTTATGGAGGAAGCTTCCACTGACTGTTGGAGGGTGCAAATCAGATTACTTCCTCCGGAAGTGAAGGATACTGTGGTATCCAACCAACATCAATACGCCAGGGGAGGTTTTTTTTTCAGATTCTCTTCCGCCTGTGTTTTTCCAAGAAAGACGGTGTGATAAATAGCGTCATTTGTGGATCCTCAAGGCGACTCAACAACAATGAACCTTGCGTCCGCCTACCGATGGCAGCTGGCAGCTACAATGGAGCGAATTTTAAAGCGGCAACGACAGTATTACAGGCGCTAATTTGACAGAAAGTGAAAGCTGTTGCATGGCCTCCTACTGAACCGTATTTTCTTTGTTTTGTGTGCTTCCTCGGTTTTCGCAAATGAAGGCAAGATTGATGAAATGCTGTTTGTCTCTCCGGTACTTCATCTCGATGCTTGGGGGTTGGTTTGATTATTTTTTTCTCTGGTATGTAAAATTTGGGAGGTTTCTCATCTTTGTGAAATCTGCAAGGATTATAGATGGAGATTACGATGGATGAAATTGCAGCATGATTTAATGGATTTCAGCAGAAGCCTTAGGTAGACTTTAAGGATGGAGCGGAGGATTAGTTGGGATCCCATTAATGTTGCCGTGTGGGTGTTTGTGATTTTTTCAGATATAAATAAAACAATTTTAGGATATATTTAAAAAGTTGACTCAGTGCTTAGATGTATTTAGAGTTCACATAGTTTTTCTTAAGTTCGTAGCCATGTGGGATCAAAGAACTTAATGAACACGATGGAGAAAGTGCCACTTTTGCAATGGAGATGGCATCAGCCCTGTTAAATTTTACTGAGTACCGTTTTATTTCAATCAGCCTGTTTCTCAAGATCACCCGACTGTTACGATTTATGAAAAAAAACAATCTAAATGGAAATCTCCCAATGTGGTCCTTGAAGGTTGTACCGCAAAAGAAACCTAAGCAATGGCTTTTGGTGACCACCTGGGTAACTTTTATTTATTTTTTCCGTCAAACAAAGTTGATAACAATGTTTTACTTACATGCTATGCATTATTTCTATTGTCTTTTGGCGATATTTTATTTGTTCTTTAGATAAAGTGATACCAATTATTTCTGAAATGCCGGCTGGGAGTGAAAAAATGCATTTGCGAGAGTAGTAACATTTGCATTTAAAATAATGAACAAAAATTGTCGATTTTTCATGGGTTTACCTTCACCCGAACTGACAAAACTCTTCATGCAGCATCAATTATAGTAACCCATGAGTTTGCAGGCAAAATTCGACAGCTCTATCAGTCGAACTCTTACGATGATGGCAAAAACAGAGAAGAAGTGTGCGCGTTCAAAGAACGGCACTCCGTCGCGTCGAAAACGGACATCGTTTGGCCCTTTGTGGACGCCGGATACGCCCATTCCGTCACCTACAGCATCTTGGCACTTTTAGACAACAATCAGAGCACTGAAAGAAAGCCCGGTTTCGGACGGCCGATGACCCTGAGCGACAACAAGCTTTAAAGAATGCTGAAGAGGAAGACCGAGGGAAAAGTGGCTACATCGATGCGTGCGCTTGGCCGGGAGGTCGGTTCAACCGGCCAAACAGTGAAAAAGTACCTGGCGAACATGAACATACATTTCGCGTCAACTAGTTTCGGAGCTGCAGGCAATGACGCAGCGGCAGTGGCTGAATAAGATGGTCAACTCAATTTTCCCGGCGAATCGCGACGTGACGGTGGTGATGGACGACTAGACTTATCTCACCCTGGATGGCAACGACTAGCAGGACACTGCGTATTTTACTTCCCCCACGAAATGAAAGGAACTGCGAGTTCAATCACACACCCAGTACCCCAAGAAGGTGCTTCTGTGGCTGACAATCAGCGAGAAAAGGACGTCAAAACCGCTCTTCTTTCGCTCCGGACTGGCCGTGAACGGGGAAATTTATAGTACGAAATGCCTGCCGGAAGTTACGTCGTTCATCAAGAAATACCGTAAGGGCGAAGACGCGGTGTTATGGCCGGTTCTGGCGTCGGCCCACTACTCGAAGTGATCGTTCGAGGAAATGGAGCGGCTGAATATCGATGTGGTGCCCAAGTCGGTGAACCCGCTCAACGCCCCCCAGCTGCGTCCCATCGAGAATTTCTGGGCCAACCTGAAGCGTAAGATCTACACCAACAATTTTGTCGCGAAAACTGAGGATGAATTGATAAACAAACCGAAGAAAGCACTCAAAAACATGCCTACACGCCAGGGTGGGAAAAATTCAAATTCAACAAGCAGTATCCCGTGAATTTATCCAACATCCATCTCGTCATTCACCGATTCGGTGCAAAACTGAATTTCAGAAAAGCCAAAATTCGGTGATAGCAAGAACACATTCAGTCAGAATGTTTGCGATTATTGTGTTTTGTGATGCTCTCCTCTTTTTGTTTTGACTGATTGAACCGAAGATCTGTATAGAAAAATGTGTCGGTAGCATCCAGTGTGAATGAAGACACTCGGTGGGAGTCACCTTTTTGGAGGGGACCGAATGCTTGTGTTCGTTCGTTCATTGCCTCTTCTCTTTATTAGTAGTTCGTGTGTTCAGCAAAGACCAAAGAATTGAATACTGTTGTTTTTCGCACTCATTTCGGGCTGTCAATTTTTTCACACACTGCTACACGCATGTTTTCGTCCGCCATGGCGAATGTTCGGGTTAACTGTTGGAAGGCCGCTCGCAAGAGCATAGAATTTTTTTGCAAGTAACCTTAAATAATTACCATCCATGGGAAATTTATCAAAAGAATTTATCTGTCTAAGCTTTTTTTATCACTGTCCAAAAAAGTCCATTTTTTTAATGCAAACGTTACGTCTCGTTTTTTTAAATGTGAAATAATGTCAATGGTGTAGACAAGTATAGCAAACTCACGGCGTTACTTGAGTGTCTGATGAGAATGAAATTGATAAGCATGCAGCGTGCTTTATATGATGGAAGTGGAAATACAATTCAATTCAATTTCCTTAGGACATATAAAAGAAATTGTTTTTGGACAGATTCTATGCGTTCATGTATGGTACAGTGTGGGTTTTATACTAGCTTGCAGTATTGCACAATTGGCCTGACATATCTAATGTATAATTATTTAATGGTGTATTTTTTCAGCTAAATGCTATTGCTTTACACTTATTTAACATAAAATTGAAGTTAGCTTTTGCTGCACCATGTGTCGAATAATCTAATTTTATTCTGGAATTCTTCGGCGTCGCTAGAATTATTTATTTCCATGAAGAGCTTCATATTGTTTGCATGTATTAGTACTTGGATATTTTAAGTATGACGGAAATTTCGTTTACGTGCAAAATAAAAGAAGTGGGCCTAATTGTGAACCTTGGGGTACCCCCGAGGTGACTGAGGTGGGGCCTGAACATTTGTTTTGAAGACGAACTATTTGTTTGCAATGCGTTGTTTATGACTGCAACCTATGCAATAGTCTAGGTTATATACCTTTGTTTTGCAATTTGAAAAGTAAAAATGGTATGTCGATTCGGTCAAATGCTTTACTGAAATCAGTGTAAAGGGCTTCTCCGTCTCTGCCACAGTCCATTGCATTAAGAATAAAAGTTACAAATTCAAGAAGATTAGAGGTACCATCAAACGGGGTAACTTGCAACAGCGGTGTAACTTGTAACACATCGACGCTTCCCATATAGATTTATTTTCTAACGATTACCATCAATTTTCCGCCCCTCGGCTGTCCGAGAATACATAACAACATGTTTTAATGCATAGCTCGAAGTTGTTTATCATTTTGTTGTTAAGTCAACGCACGAATTAAGTTTTCGAGATTTTGGCCTAAAAACAAGTTAAAAAATCGAGCCTCCTTACACCAAGATGGTTAGAACATATTATTTAACTACATAACTATCATATAGACTAAAAAGTAGTCAGCAATACTGCATAATGGAAGCTGGACTAACTGTTCAACTGTATGCATGAAAAATGATTATCGCCACTGCCAACCAGTGTGAGGATTGCAACAGTTTTTGTTATTCTTTTTCTTTACCATTCTATTGCAGCCGCGTGAAAACATGCCTCGAAAGTGTTAAAAAGCGTCCGGAAGTCGCACTTATGCAAACTATTCTGCCGAGTTTCTGGAAAAATAAATTAAAGCATTTAAAATTGCCAATTAAAGCAATGAAATAGAAATTAAAAAGAACCACACAAGCATCTGAATGGCAGCCAGGAAGTACGGTCTGTGTCCTTCTACAATTAGCCGAAATTTGAAGAAAGATAAGTCTTACAAGGAACAGTCATACGGAAGACCCCAAGTGCTCACGTCGGAAGAGGAGAAAAAGCTCGTGGATGGGCTTTTGCTGGTTGCTGAATGGGGAATGCCTTTCGATCTGTTGGCAAGCGCTACCTTGAACAGTTAGGTAAGAAAGATACGCCATTCAAGAACAATTATTCGTGGGTTGATTGGTGTAATTCGTTTCTGAACCGGCACAAAGAGCTGAAGACCCGCTGTTGTGAGAACATCAAGAGGGCAAGAGCTGTTGTTTCAAGAGAACAAATTGGAAGCTATTTTGACAACTTTGAAGAGTCTATGAAAGATGTCTCTAATTATCAACTATGACGAGACAAACTTGACGGATGATCCGGGCCGTACTAAAGTCATCGTACGGCGTGGAACAAAGCACGCAGAGCGAATTATGGAATCAATTAGAACTAGTAAGTCAGTTATGTTTGCAGGAACAGCTTCCGAAAAGTTACTTTGCCCTTTTGTGGTGTACAAGAGTACGTTCCTTTACGACACATGGACTCGTTACGGACCTACACAGAAAAAAATAATTAATTTTTACAAGCGCGTAAACTTTCACCTCGTTTAATTTCAAGCCAAAGAAGGCGTAAACAATGTTTACATACAACAATGTTTGCAATCTTTCATACAACAGGCTAGATTCAGGCGTTATCTGGCTTAACTTTACATGAAATATCCTATAATTTTCTGCCAAATATAGCATTCCCTTTATGTGCATTAGATAAAGCAGAAATTTCAATGTTTCTTTTTATCTGTGTATAGGAACCGTATATGGCAGTTAGAATAGTGGATGGTATGACAACTATCTATTTAAACAATGGTTTTTCAAAATTGCTCTAAGATACTTCAAAGATGCTGACTCTACAACTGAAAAAAAGGCTCCAAAATTGCTCATCGGTAATAATTTGGTCACCTGTTGATTGCGGTGGTCGAAGCATGTCGAAATAATACCATCCGCTTCGTATTTCTGCATGCTAACAGCACACACATTTGCCAGCCACTAGATGTCGCATTTTTTTTGACCTCTTAAAATCAAATGGAAAGAAGTACTAGTGGAATATAAGGCCGAACATAAGGGCACTATTCCCAAGTTTGAATTTTCAGGACTTCTCCAAAACGCCATTGACAAAATGGAAAACGCTCGTGACAATTTGCGTTCCGGCTTCAGGGCAACCGGTATTTATCCGTTGAATCGTTATCAGATCTTTAAGAAGCTACCGATTAATGAAAAAATACCGGTTCACAAGCTGACGACTCGTGGTCAGGTGCGTTTGTCGTTCTGTCGTGTTCTGTTTAAGGAGGCTTGAATCGGAAGTGATGCAGTCAGCCAGAAGCGTAAGAAAAGGATTCAAGTAGAACCAGGCCAGGCTGTTACATTCGAGGATTTGGAACCGTTGTCACCAGTCAACGAAGATACCCCAATGAAAGGCAAGAAAACATCAAAACAAGCTGCTGATAAAGGAAGTAACAAGAAATGCTCTTCAAATGAGGAAGAAACATCACGAATTGAAAAAAAACGAAAGCAGAAAGAAAATTTGTACCCTGAGCAGCTCACGACTACCGCGACTAACAAAAGGCAGCTACAAATGGAAGGAAACAAGGAGCTATCAATATTACATGAAATATCCCTTTATTTTCTGCCAAATCTAGCATTCCCTTTATGTGCATTAGCTAACGCAGAAAATTCAGTGTTTCTTTTTATCTGTGTGAGATAACAGCAATTCAACGATAGTTGCGGATGTCAGATTTCGTGCCTGATTTGTGAATCGGAATAAAATAAGAGGATATTCAAATGTTAAGAATTTTTCCATTTTCCAGAGACAAATTAATAAGAAGTTCTAAAGGAAGAGTAAGTTCTTCAGCAAAATTCTTCAAAAATATGGGTCCAATACCGTCTGGTCCTGGTCCCTTAGAAACATAAAGGTTTTTTAGTGTTTTGAAAATTTCGTTAGTGGATAATTTATTGATAGATATATTGTTGGAAAATTCGGGAATGAATGCAAAGATTTTGTGATCGCGGTCTTCTTCGGAGAATGTTGTTTATACTTATTGGAAGAAATTTGCAAAAAGCTTGCATATTTCAGAATTATTTTTACCTAAATTTCCGTCAAAATATATTCGTGTAGGAAAATTGCTACTTTTTAATTTCGTTTCTACATAATTGAAAAAGTTCTTGGCGCATGATTTGACTTCAGTTTCGACTTAACCATTAGAGGACATTTTGTGGAAGCTTTTTATACTGACTTCAGCAAAACGTTCGAGATAGTTGACATTCCATTGAATTTTTTCAAATTTAAGCGAGTGGGCTCAACCAGAACAATTAAAATGGATCGAATCTTATTTGACAGATAGAACACAGGTGGAACGTTTCAAAGGAAAGATATCTAGAGCAGTTAATGTCACCACAGGAGTTCCACAGGGATCTCATTTAGGTCCACTCTTATTTATTCCTATTTTTGATGTTGTTAATCTTGTGTTAAATCAGCTTAACGTTATTATCTATGCTGAAATTATGAAACTGTGTATTAAAATCTGTAGTAGGTTAGATTTTTTCTATTTTCAGAGCGAGTTAAAAGTCTGCTTGATATTAATATTAAAAAGTGTAACATCATATCATATTTAAGATAACTTATTCATAATGATTTCACGTGCACTCTAGGAAATCAGTTAATTGAAAGATGCAGCAAAATTAGAGGCTAAGGAGCAATTTTTGATTCTAAATTGACCTTTTTAGATCATTTTAACGCAACAATTCTCAAAGCAAATAATATGTTAGGATTCATCAAAAGGTTCAGTTATCATTTCAAGGATACATATACTATCAAAACACTTTATATAACGTACGTAAGATCTGTTCTTGAATATTGCTCTGTTGTTTGGGCTCCATACCATGAAACATACATTAGTGGTATAGAATTTGTACAAAACATTATTTTGTTATTTGCTCTTAAAAAACTAGGCTGGAATTCATTTCCTATTCCTTACATGTTAATTGATATTGAATCACTGAAGGAAAGACGAGAAATTGCTACGATCTGTTTTGTTATTAATGTTATCTCGCAGTGTATAAATCGGAAAACCTTTTAGAAAGTTTGAACTTTTATGCACCATCACGCATTTTAAGAATTATAAATTTATTTCATGTAAATAAGGCCTCAGAGAACAATTCAGGCTAAGAATAGACCGATGAATAGAGTGATGAACATCTATAATAAATATTGTGAAATAATTGATTTGACTTTGCCTAAAGCGGCAATAAGAAAAAAAATTATCATACCATACCATACCATATCATATCCATTATCATATACGAAAATGGTAGCAAAAAAATGGTGTAAAGTTCCGTTGCATGACTTTTTGCAATGAAGTTTTGCTTGGCATCGCGGGGCCAACTGGTCAATTGGGGGTCTTTTTCACTTTGTATGTCTTCAGTCCATGCCTCTGTTTTACTTTTTGTACAGATCATTTTGGCTTCTCAACTAGCCACATTTCGCACAGAATGATTGAGATTTTTCTCAATAATGGCCACTACCTGCTTGTCCATTTGTCGGAAAGATACTTTTTGGTTTGTTCCACTTCTGACCTTCTGATCCACAGTCAAGCGCTGGTCAAATCATTTGCAAACACAAAACAGGGCACTTTTCGATAGTTTTAGTTGCTTAAAAGATCACGTACCGATAAATTCGGATTTTGCTGCCGTTTGTACAAAATGCGTTTGCGCATTTCCACTTGTTTTGACGCCATTTTGATGAATATACCAAAAATGTTATGTCAAATGTTTCAGTTATCCGTGATATAATTGAAAATCTACACTGAAAGAAAATTTAACTTGGACAGGCTCTATCCACTGTGCAATCATATGAAAAACACCCTCACTCTCTCGCATTTGTTATACTGTCCCTTTTTTTCTCACGGAATTGATACTCAATTTTCATAAAAAAGTAAGGGGATCAACTGAATTTGGTGAGTTGATTAATTTATTAAATAAACTGATTAAAATTTTTGTGGCAGGAAAACAGATAGTCAGATAATTCTTCTCAGTAATCAATTACCTACTCCGATTAAAATTAAACGAGAAATTAAGAACATCCGACGACATCCCGAAGAATAACACTGACACGAGAAGATAAAGTGAAGGGTATGTAGGATGCCACGGTTGGCGTAGTGCAGTAATTCCTGCAGCAAAGAACACACAGGTCATAGCCTTGTCGGTAAGGTAGGAAAAATTGACTAAAATAATTTGTTTTAAAAAATAACGAGACATACCTTAAAATTTGCTGAGATAGGTGATGTTGTGGAAAAGAGACGACATGTTACATATGAAGGAACAGGTCTTTTAATTCTAAGCAAATCATGCCTGAAATATTGAACGAAAGCTCCCCAAATGTATTCGATAAAACTAGTAACACCCTCCACCGGCAAGCGCACATTGAGCAGAGTGGCAAACATATCCCACCAACGTCGGCCAATTCCGCGGGATGATGGTTTCGGCTTACAACCGCATTCAAACGAAAAAGCCCGCAGTAAAAGCGCTCTTTATGGATTAATTGAATACTAATTACTTGTAATCACACGACACGATGCCCTTTTGCCGCACAGTCTGTTAAACCCATTTGAAACATAGAAAGGGAAAACATCATTTTCCCTAATCTCCTACCACCCGTTGTTCGCCATTGCACTTCCCCCCAAATGTGCCACCATTAACTTGGTTAATGTAGTTGACTTTGTGCGAATGTGTTGAGGGCAGGCTGCTGCGGAGCTGAGCTTCATTCAGGTGGAAGATTACTGTACTTTTGTACCATTAACATAATTAATTGGATTAACTGTATTTAGCCACCACTAGCTGCCGCACTGTGATGCCTTCGCTTGGCAGATGGCGGCGATCCTCCTTCCCAGGGAATGAGCCAACTCATCACCAGTTTTATGTTACAAACTCGGATTTTACATGTCTACAAGCAGCGAGTAAACAAAACAGAAAAGTGCTGCAATATCGGGTTATTTTCAACGCTTCAAATATTCAGATGGCTTTCCTTACACATCGGATTTGATGATGATGGCGATGATGGCGTGGAGCGCATAGAGCAGGAAAAGCTGCGACTCATTTTCGTCTGGCTGTCGCCTGGAAAATCTACTCGAAGGAATAATTAGAATTTTAATCCTCCTTGCGATAAAAAAAGAGTCTTTTGAGTGAAAAGCTGAGGAGGTAGGGGTGGAGGTTGGTGAAGGAATACTCCACTGTGCTAAATGTGGAATCGTTCCCATTCTTGGAGAAATGTGATTTAAATCATTCTACCAGAGACAGTGGGAGGGATGCCATTGTTTTACTTATGAGATCTGAATCGCGGAGAGTTGCTGGTGGATTTTTTTCCTATTGGCTAACACAAACTTAACATGAGTTGCCCATGCAGATGGTGGGTTAATAACCAGACGTTGATTTGAAAGGGCCTTTGCCTACTTTCAATTCATTATTCTAAAAATACTTCCCCAGTTATTACTTTAGAGTTTGGATGCCGCACATCAATGCATAGATTAGTATATTATGTGGCAAATATAGCTATACTTATTAGTTATTAGTACGAGACACTGAAGAAGTCTGCACATTGTAGACGAAATACGCGTATCTGTCGAAGATAAGCAAAGGTAGTTGGAATTAAATGGAAGATACTAATTCTTCTTCAAATTTCTAGTTACAGGTATTCCACTAAACAGCTCAAACCCTCTAGGATTCATAGCTATACTCTTTGCCGGAGAAACTGCTACATCTCAAGCTCATATTTTAAGGTATTTTAAATACATCAATTCCCTAGTAGCACACTTGTTACAATTCAGTAGAGATAACATAAATATGACTTGCTAAGTCATATTCAAGTTACTACAACTGATTATGATCGTAGCGTGTTACTTGGGTTGACAATTGTACAGATACAGAAGCTTCAAATTATTTTTTTGTATTCTGCTCAGTACAAAGCTCTGTCATGTTGCATTGTTTTTAAATTTTAAACGCATTTTAATTATTTTTGAGTACTGAACTTTTTCTTGAATAAAATTTGTCAGAAGCAAGTGATTTCAATGAGAAGAGTAGACAGTAATTTTTTGCTAGAACGAAGAAATGAAGAGAAAGTATTGATAGTTCTGTTAGCGTACGGCAGGCTGTGGAACTAAAAGATGCTCTTTACTGAATCTGTGGTTTATCTCACTAAGTCATGGTAACTCGTGAGAAGATGCATGATTAATTAGTATGAAGTTATAACTCTCGATAGTGCTTTAAGTTTTGTTGTTGGGATAGATGAATTATTCTCGCCCATAACCAGATAAAAGAGCAATATGAATGTTTCAAACAATATACGAGACCTCTGTTCTGTGTACAAAATCCATGTTTATGAAACGAGTGAAAGCTTATTTACGCAAATAAATTTTCAGTGTTTCCAAACAATGCACGGGTTCGTGATCAATTGTCCAAAAAATAGAATGTTTGATAATTTATAATATTATTATAAAATAATAATTTAATATTTCATAATCATTTAAATAAAATACAATAAAAATATCTAAATATATAAAAATGGATTTCTGTCTGTCTGTCTGTCTATCTGAACCAAAAGACTCGAAAACTACTGAACTGATCGGCGTGTGATTTTGTATGTTCGGATTTTTGGGTATGTTGGGAATGGTTCTTATGATAGTTAAAGACCCCTCCCTTCTCTGGAATGAGGTGCTCCCATACAAATGAAACACTTATTTCTACATAACTCGAGAACTAATCAAGTAAAAGAAACTTAATTTAGCATGTGTGAGGTTTTAATGGCAAGAAAGGTTTCTATGATGGTTTGAGATTCCTCCCTGTCCTGAAATACAATATTTTGTATAACTCGAGAACTAATGAAGCAAATGGAACCAAATTTGGCATGTGGAAGTTTCTGAAGATAAATACTGTTTTAATGCTGATTTGAGATCTCTCCCTTTTCTGAAGGAGGGAGGGGGCCCCCATTCAAATGAAACACAAATTTATGCATAACTCGAGGACTAATCAACACACTTAGATTTTTTTTACAGAAATCTGAAATTTTTTTTTCGAATTCTCAACAGCTGAACGTTCGGTAATTCGATTTTTCGGATTTCAGTGAAATTTTACAGATATCTGAAAAAAATTACCGGATTTCAGTAAAATTTTACCGAAATCTGTGATATCGGATTACCAAACGTTCAGCTGTTGAGAATTCGGTAAAACATAACAGATTTCTGTAAAATAATCTGAGTGTGAAGCAAATGGAACCAAATTTGGCATGTGGACTTTTTCGAAGGAAAGACATATTTCTAAGGTGGTTTAAGACTCCTCTGCCCTCTGAATGGGGAGGGGTCTCCCATAGAAATGAAACGCAAATTTCTGCATAACTCGAGAACTAATCTAGTAAATGAAACCACATATGGCATGTGGGGGTTATTGGTCGCAGGATTTTTATGTATATTAAAATGAATTTCTGTCTGCCTGACTGACACTTATAGACTCGGAAAGTTCTGAACTGATCGGTGTGAAAATGTTTATGAAGGGTTTTTGGGGCTAGGGAATATTCTAATGATTGTTTGAGACCCTTTGATATAATGGGTCACGTGATGAGAGTTTGAGGTTAGGTTATCTTTTACTACGTTGCCGTATCTATAGTGGGCTCCGACAATTCAAGCTAAACAATGCATTAGGTGCTAAGTAACATTGAGAGACTCTCTTTGCGTTCCTACGGCTATGTAAAAACAAGTTCAAGTATTTTCAACATACAGTACGTTAGTATAAGTTGTGATTAAGGATCCAATACGTCGAAAACATCAGCAAATCGATTAATAGACAAGCTTTTAACCAAAGAGAAAGTCGACGAAGAGAATCTCTCAATGTTAATTAGGACCTAATGCATTGTTCAGCTTGAATTGATGAGATTCAGCTGATACGGTAATCATATTTCATTGACGAATGCTTTCAACGGAACTGATTCGATTGAGTTTATCGAAAATTTCTAATCGTAAAAAGTGTGCAAGACTATTTCTTCGAAATATACCTCAGGACCTTTTGATTCGTACAAATCAAATTTCTCATACAAATGAAATAAAAATTTCTGCATAGCTCAATCAGAAAATGTATCTGAGCGAGTGCCTAGAAAAACGTTCCGCTCTATTTTGGCCGGATTTGGAATCTTGCCATTACGGAAAAAAAGGCCATGGAGCGGTATGCTGCCAACAACGTTCAAGTGATGCCCAAGGCCAAGAATCCTCCCAACACGCCAGAGCTCCACCCAACCGAACAGTATTGGGCCATTGTCAAGCGTGAGCGAGAAACAGTTCAAGGCAAACTGGTGTTCGGCGGCGAATAAAGCGGATAAGGAGACTGTACAAAATCATATGGCAGATATTACAGTACAGGGGGTATACAGTTAGAATGACCAAAAAATTCAATATTGTTTTGGCATTAAAAGTTAGTGAATTTCTCGTAAAATACGCTCCTGAAAACTTTTTTTTGAAATTCGAACTTCAAGTGCTTCGTTTCATCGTTTTTCGAAGACGCATTTTTCGCGCGCAGCAGGTATTTTTCAATAATTAAAACTTCCAACGCGTTTTTCTCAAAACTGAATTTTCGTAGTTTATGCCTGTGATATCTCGAAAACTAATCTTCGATTAAGCTGAAACTTAAAGAATATCTTTATTATAGTATGAATAAAAAAAATGTAATATTTTATTATTAAATGTAGAAAAATGTGATAAAATGGCGGAAAAAATGTGATAAAATGGCGGAAAAAATGTGATTTTTTTCAAAAAATTTACGTCAGAAGTGCAATTTTTTTAATCCTCTTTTTCAATTCATTTACTAACTGTTAATGTAATTAATGTTTTTTTTTTTTGGGTTAGCAGGTTTCAGATCAAAACTGCGACCAGGAGAGCCGGCACAAGCAAAATACAACAACTTTTTCGACGCACTCTAACGGCCGTCATTTTGTTGAAAAAAAATTGAAAAAAAAAGTTTATCTACTTAATGGGTACACTAAATAGTTGAATTGATTTGAGCAAAAACTTCCTCCAGATTTTTTTTTTCGTTCTAACTGTATATCCAAAAGGCCCGGCAATTCACTTCTGTAAAAAGAAAGCTTAGCAGTATATTTCTCCTGTACTCTGTATTAACTGAACTTGAAAACGAAAAAGAATTTCACTTATCAATAAAACCTTTGATCGACTCACACACATTACTGTTTGATCAAATTTTGATCGGAACACCCTTTATAATGACAGGATATTACATTTATTTTAGAAATCATCAACCTTAGCTCTTTGGTTACTGAATTTGTATCTTTGAATGGTCAGTAGAACGGTATTGTTAGAACTTCTGAAAACATTGAACAAAGAATAATCTACTGCTAATATATCTCTACTGAAGTTTTTTTTCTAAGGGATTGCCCTATAAAGAACTATAAAAATATTCAATACATACCTCATTCCGTAGTAACATAGTAACAAACCAGAGGATGCCGTCTAGATGTTAAGTAATTTGAAAATAATTGGTGGTTTTGTTCCTTATGTTAAAAAAATGTGGGGTGGTTCGAAAAATTGATTGGTTTTTTAAATGCAATTTAAAAAACAATCATAAATTTCGAACCACTCAGCCGATTTCAACAAATAAATACGCAAATAAAAGAAAATTGAGAGCGAAGGGATGCACCATAAACCACGTGTTCGCATATTTGGGATTCCAAATATTCCAACCCTCCCTCGTTTGTCGTTCTTTGTCCAAATGCTTTTTTTTTTTAATTTTTGGCAACTACCCAGGAGCTTTCAAAAAAACACCGTCATATATGGAGCTAAAAAAACTTTACATCAGGTAGCAGTTTTAACAAATATAGAAGCTGCTGTCATTTAACTCTATCCTTTTCTTTACGGCGTGGTTACATAGGCTTTCGTTAATTTTCCTTGGAGACATCCTACACACCAACTAATCACACATGACACACTTGTACTTCACCGGAATGGTTGATTTGTATTAACATCATTGGCTTAAGTTCATGTTTCCTTCTAATATATTTTCTAACATACGTTAAAAAATCCATATCCATAATCAAAAATCAAAAATCCATATCCATAATCAAATCCATACCAAGTTAGGAACAATTCAAACCCAAATGTGTACGTATTTACCATATGAGGCCGTACTGCAGTCGCAGAACGCATTGTATACGTGAGAAGGATTCTTCAGCACCCGGTTAGGAATAGTCATGCAGTCACCAAAAGCCTGGAGTTATTGAATTGATAGATAAATCGACGACTTCCTACGACGACTTACTAAAACGCTTCACCATTCGAATGCCCTTGACCTTCTGAACAACTTTGCCGACGACGAGAACCTTCCATCTTATCCGAATCGCGAAATAGAGCAATTTTAAAACGCTCAATTTTGCATTTACTAGCGCCACTTAGTGGTATAATTCCGAAATAAACGGTCCATCCCTTGAATGCCCTTGATCTGTTGAACAACTTTGCAGATATTAAGGGTCTCGAGATATATATCATCATGATTATCCCTACTTATCTTCAAACACATTCACTCTGGTCCACTCCATGGCCTTTTTTCCGTAATGGCAAGATGCCAAATCCGGTCAAAATAAAACGAACGATTGTGTCGCTTCAGGAAAGGCAGTAGAAGTTTTTGTAGGCACTCGCTCAGAGAAATTTCCTGGTTGACGGTTCCAGTCGCAATGTAAACGTTGCTCTTCAAGCCACTGGTACAGATGACCTGCCACACCTGATATTTCTTAGCGAACTTTGACAGTTCAATGTGCTTGAAAATATCTGCCACCTTTCTCCGTCCAGTTGCCGTATACAATTGCTGTCCAGGAAGCCGTTCAAGGCTGCCCTGGGGCCCTAGCTTGCTTCTTGGACGTTGTTAGGCTATCCATTCCAATGTTCAAAAAATCTTTCATTGCAAAAGGCTTCGCATGTTATCGCAGTTTTTTTAACGGATTTCGAAATTAAAGCAAAAAAAACCGTGTTGTAAAACAGTATACTTTATTTTAAATTCATGGGATATGATTTATCGATTCCCGAAGTCAAAACACAGTTATTCGATATTGGCAAAACATTTCCGAGCATTGTGCTTAACTCTATCCATTAAGGTTTGCACAGAGTTTTAAGATACCAAGATGGCCGCATTTGTCAAAATTTGTAGGAAATTTTTAATATCTTTGATATTTTGTTTCTTTCCAGGTTGCTTCAATATTTCTTCTCAATTCGACTTCAACTCCGACCAATTTGGTGGATTTATGGTTGTTTCACAATATTCACTTGATTTGCTTCGTACCATTCCATCACAGTTTTAGCACAATGGCATCATGCGATGCCAAATTGGGCCAGAAAAAACATATTTCTTTGTGGTTTTCGACGTAGGGTAGTAAATCGTGTCGTGATTTTCGGATGCTTCCTTCGGAGTTGGTTTCGTCTTCTCCATCTTGCTAGCAGTCGTAGGTGGCACACCGGGAAAACTTCCGTCGCACCGCCGGTTTCTTTGTCGTTAGGCGACAATCTACTCCTCGTGTAGATCCGTTGGGTTGTGTCGATCCGTTGTATCCGTTCGTCGTGATGTCCGTCTTAGAAATGAGCTGCTGGCGTGTGTTGTTCCGTTGTGTCCGTTCGTCGTGATGTTCGTCGTAAGAATGAGCTGCTGGCGTGTGTTGTTCCGTTGTATCCGTTCGTCGTGATGTTCGTCGTAAGAATGAGCTGCTGGCGTGTTTTGTTCCGTTGTATCCGTTCGTCGTGATGTTCGTCGTAAGAATGAGCTGCTGGCGTGTTTTGTTCCGTTGTATCCGTTCGTCGTGATGTTCGTCGTAAGAATGAGCTGCTGGCGTGTTTTGTTCCGTTGTATCCGTTCGTCGTGATGTTCGTCGTAAGAATGAGCTGCTGGCGTGTTTTGTTCCGTTGTATCCGTTCGTCGTGATGTTCGTCGTAAGAATGAGCTGCTGGCGTGTTTTGTTCCGTTGTATCCGTTCGTCGTGATGTTCGTCGTAAGAATGAGCTGCTGGCGTGTGTTGTTCGGTTGTATCCGTTCGTCGTGATGTTCGTCGTAAGAATGAGCTGCTGGCGTGTTTTGTTCCGTTGTATCCGTTCGTCGTGATGTTCGTCGTAAGAATGAGCTGCTATACGCAGCCCTGTTTGCTTTTATAGCTGTTCGCAACCTGTTTCTATACTCTGATTGGCCGACCAATCAGAGACAACGAATGAAAGGCAGAAAAAGGGGGAAAGAACTTCTTTGTTTTGTTGTTTTTTTCAAACGTTCTTCGCAATGGAATAAAACATCTATTTCACAAAAGGCTCCATTTTAGCGTTTCGGATTTTTCTGCTGGTGCTAGAATGGCACAATATTAATAACTAATGCGTATTAGATATATATAAAGATATATATATATTTTTTTTATCGTTTCTGACCTTGTTACTTCTACAATACTTATATCCTCTACTCTTTTTTTTTATTCTGTATGTGATGGCATGTATACTATTTTTAGAAAATTTTATAATGCATTAGATATGTTGAAAATTTGTTTATTTGCCAAAATAATTTGATGCGATTTATAATATTTGTGAAGGTTATCCTTAGACATTCTTTCATAAAGGTTACCTTTTCTTACCGAAGAATGTGTTGGTCAATTTGCTATGACTGTCATTCGCTTGGTGATAAGTTTCTCTCGTTCCGTACCTCAGCGGTTGAGTCCAATTTTCTTTCCATTAGCTGTTTCAACCCTAAGAGATCAAACAAAAATTTGCATTATTTGAAATTCCTGTTTTTAAATTGAAGTATACCTTTTACTATTCAAAAATACTAAAAAGAACCATATCCTTGAATCTGTTCGGCTTTTTCGTGATTCTTTTTGGTCTTTGAATGTCGTCGCCCTTTACAGTGTGTTCCTGATCTGAACAAGTGGAATTTCCGGGATCGTCCAGTTCTGTACGAGTTTCTTCTTCTTCCTGCTCCTTCAAAGCAACGTCAAATGGCTCAAGCGTCTCAAGGCCTTTCGGTAGTTTCTTAACATCTTGCACATTCCGCGAGTACTGAACTCCTCGCTCGCTACAGAGGACAACCTTTGCACCTTCTCTTGCGATGATTATGAACCTTTCCGCACCAAAGGTTGGATCTGACTTCTGTTTTCTTGACTGAGCCAACAAGACCGTATCGCCTACTTTGATATGGGAATCCTGTGCACTTCGGCGCGTGTCGGCGTATTTCTTGCTTTTAAGTTTAGCGACAGCATCACTTTCTTCTACGTCAGTGCGATCTAAAGATTCTGAAGCTATGTTTCCCAAAGTGAAGGAAATGTTCCGCGACATTTCCACCCCACTAGTAACTCAAAGGGGTAACTCCCAAACGAGAATGCGGCCGAATTTTGTTGTGTGTGTGGATGTATCTTTCCAGTGCTGTCCTCCAATTCATTTTGTCTAACCGGGCAGCTGCCAAGGTCTTCTTGATTCCACTATTTTGCCTTTCGACCGCCCCGTTTGACTGAGCACTCAAAGGAATGGACTTACGTATCTTGACGCCTCTTTCTTCCCATGTCTTAATAAATTTCTCACTCTGGAACGGAGGTCCATTGTCACTCTGTATTGCCAAAGGGTAACCCCATACTTCAAATATTTTGGCAAGGGCAGCATTAGTTGTGTCTGCATCAATTGTTTTCATCTCAATCACGTGGATATACCGCGAGTAAGTATCCACTACGACAAGAAATTCTCCAAGGCCAAAATCTTTGTCCGTGAAAAATCAATCTGTAGGATTTCCCACGGTCCTTGTGGTAGTTCTCGGCTTGTTAATGGAAGTGGTGCATTTTTCTTTGAGAGTCTAAGGCATGTCTCACAGCCATCTATGTATTTCTGAACATATCCACTCATGCCTGGCCACCAGAAGTGACTTCGCAGGATTCGTTTCATTGAGGCTGCTCCCATATGACCTTGATGTGCTAGCTTAATAGCTTTGTTTCGCAAATTGTACGGCAAAATTACTCGATCTTCTTTGAATATTAATGCTCCTAGAAGACGCAAATACTTTGCGTGACATTCGTACGCTTGTAGATGAGCACCCCATGTTGCTGATTTCAATGATCCACGAATTTCAATTTGTTCCTTGTCCTTTTCAGCTTCCAATTCAATTTCGTTCCAGTTCATCTCCATGCTGCCTGCATCGAGCGCGAATAGCAAATGATTTTCAGATGAGTCGTCGAAGGCTTCGATTGGTTTTGTTTCAATTACCAGTCTAGATAGCGCATCTGCTATATTCGTCTTTCCTGGAATACTCTCAACCGTAAAATCATATTGCTGCAGCCTTAATGCCCATGCCTCTGCTCGCGATATGGCTCTTTTACCAATTCTATGCATTCCTCCAAAAATAAATTCGTTTGATTTCGCGTCGGATCGAATTTTAAAGGAAGTGCTCATTAGATAGTTGGCAAATCTCTCTACACCCCAAACCATTGCCAAGGCTTCCTTCTGGGTGTGAGGGTATTTCTGCTCCGTTGCAGATAACGCTTTTGATGCACAAGCAATTACCCTTGGTTTAAAATCCTTGTCGAATTGGACTAGTACCGCTCCTAGGCCATGTGGTGAGGCATCAACATAAAGCTCCGTTTCATCCGCTTGATTGTAGTAACCTAGAGTCTTAATATTCGTCCAAGCGACGGATGTAAGGAATTCAAATTCCCGGTCCAAATCCTCAGACCAGTAAAACTGATCTGCCCGTGCTAGCTCTCTCAATCGCCATGTTTTGTCTGCTCGATGAAGAATGAATCGATCAATGTAGTTTATCAAGCCCAAGAAACTTCGGACTTCATCTTGGGTTTCCGGTCTACGGAAATTCTGAATTGCTCGAATTTTATCGTGCTCCACACTCCATCCCTTGCCAGATAGATGGAATCCCGAAATTGCACTTCCTGTTGATTTAGCAAGCATTTACTCTCGTTTATCTTGACATTATGGTTTTCTAGGCGCGTTAGTACATCCTTGAGATTTGCATCATGCTCCTCTTTTGTTGCTCCAAAGACAAGTACGTCATCCAGATAATTGACTGTGCCTTTGCATCCCGAAAGGATAACAGACTGCATAATCTCTTGGAAAATATCCGGTGCATTACACAGCCCGAAAGGAAGTCGACGGCATCTGAACAGTTCATCTCCAGAGAAAAAATTCGTAAGATGTCGACAGCGCTTGTCGAGTTCCACGTGGAAAAATGCATTTTTGAGATCAATGGTAGAAAACCACTTTGATCCGTGTAGTTTCATGAGTATCTCTTCAAAGGTAGGCATCTTGAACGGGGTTCGATGAATACATTTGTTTGGACCTCTCAAGTCAACGACTAATCGAATGTCATTCTTTCCTTTTGGTACCACAAGTAATGATGAACAGAAAGAGCGGTCCATGTCCTCCCTTACTTGTTCGATGATTCCAGTTGACAATAGTTCACTGAGCTTCTGTTTAACCAATCTTTTAAATCCTGGTGGTATATTAGTATAAACGTTTCTAGCAGGGGCATTTCTTTGTTGTAATGCAGCATCACTGGTGGGACGTTGAATTTGGGGAATTCTTCTACTGTGCTCGTTATTTGGTTTACCATGGCAAGTTCACATTTCCAGATATTACCGTATCCACCAACAGGCACTCGTAACCCTACATCTAACAAACTGTATCGAGCAGCTGTGCTAAAACTCATCAATGATCTCGTCTCTTCAACAACATAGAACTTTTCCCAGTAGACCGGCCTTTCTTTTGATACATACAGTTTTGCCGAAAAGGTAGCTATCACGCTAATTTCTCCTTGCGATGCATACGCACGTAACGTTTTATCTGACGTGTAGCATAAATTGACCAACTTATTCGTTTTAAATTCATTACGGACTATCTTGTCCAGTATTCCTCTGGTTATGGTGTTTACTTGGGCTCCGGAATCTATAAAAAGATTACACGTATTCCGGCTAAATGTCCCACAACGTATGCGTCTTCTTCTGTTGGTAGACCAACGGTTGACACTGGTGGACAACTGTCCGTAACTGATGCCTTGGATAAAGATAGTTCTAGTACCTGTAATAATGTTATGTTTCAGAAAGAATTCTTCATACGTTTTAATTTTCGGCTATGTCATCTAACATTTTGAAATTATTTCTGTTGTTAAGCCAAGTTTGCTTCTGCAAAATAATTGATCAAGGAATAAGCGTTCGGTGCTCTTCTGTAAAAAGGTTGGAGCGCAAATGATACTTGCTCTTACTCACTCTTGCCCATTCGCGTTTCTTTGCATGAATCTTTCTTAGACCAAGGTTGTGCAAGAGTTTTATAATCAGTTACATATCAATTCTAACCACCTTTCCAACTGTACCGTGTATCAAGCAAAAAAAAAATTCTTGGTGAAGAACCACAATTTTAAACCATACTACCAAGAGGAAAATTCAAGCCAACATAAACCCAAATATGGTGAATTTCTATTGAAAACTCATTAAACATTTTACCATAGTAGAACAACATCTCTTTTTATTATTAAAACCTTTAAACAGTCTTTCGCAGAACGAAATTTTTTCAAAAGTCAGATGCAATAGCCTTAAATCAACATGAACTCATTCCCGATCGACATCATCCATTACCTTGTCGTCATTTTCTTCGCCGTTTTGCTTGATCGCTGCAATCTTCGGTCTTGGTTCGTCTTCCACTGGTTCTTCAGATGTACGCTTCTGTCCGACTAAAAGCTTTGGTAGGTTTCCGCAAGTACGAGCTAGATGCCCACGGCGTTTGCAATTGTGGCACACCTTGTCAAGATTTGGACAAACCGAAGGATCGTGATACATACTGGCACAACGCCAGCAAGCGCTTCTAGAAGTTCCTGGATTTTGAGTTTGACCTTGCCGGTATGTTCCTCTTCCACGCTGAAAAGCTCTGAACCTTGATCCTGTATTACGACGAATTGAACCTCGATGAACCATGGGTTCCGTTACTGCAGCTATTGTAGCGCTACTCAGTCGATTAAGTTTTCGATATTCCTCCTCGTTGAATATTTCCATTTCGCGATCACGCACCATTGCAATTAGGCTGCTCATGTCACCTTGGTTGACCCAATTTCGCTGAGCTAGGACACGAACTCGGCTATCAATTGTCCCTTTGACGATCGTTCGAACCATGGCCTCCATCTCCTCGTCTTTATTGTAGTTACACAGTTTTGCAGCAGCTGCCACTCGCCGCACAAAAGAAATATTAGATTCGCCGTTATGTTGAGCTGTGTTCATCAACCTGCTCCGTTGTCCGATAATGTAAGTTCTCGATCCGAAGTAGTGGTCCAAACGAGCAATGGCATTGGAGAAGGGATAAATACGCTCATCTGGCATGTCTGCCGTGGATGATGTTCCCTGCATCATTTCCAATAACTTTGATCCGGCTTTGATCCTGAATATGTCCATTTTCGCCCGCTCATCGGTTGCGCGTACCAGATTGAAGGATGCATTGAGGATATCCTTCCAATGCTCGTAGGCTTTTTTGTCCACATCCGACTCACCGTCCGATGGTTTGCATTCGGGAATGTTGAGTGTACCCAGTGACATATTGCTCATAGTGGCCATAAGCGATTCGTTTCCAGCTGATGGTGGTTGACGAAATTCAGAATCCTCACTGTTTCTGAAATTTATCGAATCGTTTTCTGTCGTACTAGTGTCCAAACTTTGAATACATTGCTCTTTTTCCGCTCTGATGCTTGCCAATTCGGACTTGACGGCCGACAGTTCCTTTAATAGCATTTTCTTCGTGAGCTTAGTTTTCGGTTTCCTGTTGAAACGGAAGTAAACAAACATATTTCAGTTACTCTGCCTTGACCATCAGAGCACTTATGTTCAGTTTAATAGCTGGAAACTCTGTCTCAACTACCAGAGCTCCTATTTTCTATGAAGGAAACTGCCTCGACTACAGATCCTTTTGCTTATATTACATGATACTTACCGATTTTCAGATGTTGAGGTTTTGCTGCCGACTGAGCCATTGTCGTGATTTTCGGATGCTTCCTTCGGAGTTGGTTTCGTCTTCTCCATCTTGCTAGCAGTCGTAGGTGGCACACCGGGAAAACTTCCGTCGCACCGCCGGTTTCTTTGTCGTTAGGCGACAATCTACTCCTCGTGTAGATCCGTTGGGTTGTGTCGATCCGTTGTATCCGTTCGTCGTGATGTCCGTCTTAGAAATGAGCTGCTGGCGTGTGTTGTTCCGTTGTGTCCGTTCGTCGTGATGTTCGTCGTAAGAATGAGCTGCTGGCGTGTTTTGTTCCGTTGTATCCGTTCGTCGTGATGTTCGTCGTAAGAATGAGCTGCTGGCGTGTTTTGTTCCGTTGTATCCGTTCGTCGTGATGTTCGTCGTAAGAATGAGCTGCTGGCGTGTTTTGTTCCGTTGTATCCGTTCGTCGTGATGTTCGTCGTAAGAATGAGCTGCTATACGCAGCCCTGTTTGCTTTTATAGCTGTTCGCAACCTGTTTCTATACTCTGATTGGCCGACCAATCAGAGACAACGAATGAAAGGCAGAAAAAGGGGGAAAGAACTTCTTTGTTTTGTTGTTTTTTTCAAATGTTCTTCGCAATGGAATAAAACATCTATTTCACAAAAGGCTCCATTTTAGCGTTTCGGATTTTTCTGCTGGTGCTAGAATGGCACAATATTAATAACTAATGCGTATTAGATATATATAAAGATATATATATATTTTTTTTTATCGTTTCTGACCTTGTTACTTCTACAAATCGGTAGCAATTTTTTCTGGTAAATCTACTTGCAGTAACGAAAGATATGCTCGTTCTGCAACAAGTGCAAATTGCTTGCAAAAAATGGTATTTTGAGAAAAATTTCGATAGTCAAAGCTTAGAAAACACGTGATACCAGCTGGCAGTGTTGAAAAATTTAAAAAATATTGGCCTAAAGTGGTAACATTTGTAGCAGACAACACTGTGCAAAAACATAAGAGTAGTTGTTAAAAGAAAAACTGGCGAACTCGCCTACCTGACGAAAGATTACGCGA
The DNA here is from genome assembly GCA_034211315.2 of Aedes japonicus. NCBI lineage: Eukaryota > Metazoa > Arthropoda > Insecta > Diptera > Culicidae > Aedes > Aedes japonicus. Next base: position 41,716 of record JASCZW010000302.1, read on the forward strand.
ATGAAATGAAAATGAAATGAAAACATTGATATTGACTACATATGAGAATAAGATAGTCAAACGTGTACGGTATGGTCTTTTTCATTTGAGATGAGAAGAGAGTGTATTGACACTTTTCGGATCAATCTACACCATATTTTAATAATTTCTAGTTCGATAAAATTCAAGCTGGCGTTCGCTCATTGTTCCCATCCTCCGTAACATGCCATGAAAACGTTATCTAAAGACTGGACTCGGAAAAAAATGAGACACATATAAATGATCACCAAAAAATCATTTTAAATCGGATACTTCTCAAATTTTCAGGGCATTTATTTATTGAATTTCGTCCCCCAAGCTGAATGCTCGTACATTTCTCTTAACACTGCTCATAAGATCTTGGGCGAGGCTTTGTCCATCTTCCTTACACAATTTCTCGCAGTTGTTTTTCAAAACTTCATCGGTTTTTAATGTTTTTCCGCTTTTCTTCAACTTCTTCTTCATTATCGCCCAACACTTTTTGATCGGACGAAGTTCTGGTATATTTGGCGGGTTCGCCTCCTTTGGAACCACATTAACGCCCTTCGCTTCAGGCCAATCTATTTCAGGCTTGGCGTAATGGCACGAAGCGAAATCCGGCCAGAACAGCGTGGGACCACGGTGGGAGCGGAGGAAGGGCATCAAAGGGCTTCTGTTGTGGCGAACGGCTTGCTGTACCGTCCGCACTCACAGATCGCTTGCCACAACAGGTACTTCTTCGCGAATTTGTTTATCTTTCTCTTCCGGAACTTTTCCGGAACCTCCATGCGGGACGTACCGACAAAAAGCTCGAGGCCGGGGATTTGTTTGGTATATGTCTCGTCGTCCATGACGAGACAGCCTGGCTTGACCAGCCACTCACGGTACAGCTTCCGCGCACACAATTTGGCCACCGTGTTTTGCTTGTCAGTCCAGCTTGGCACCTTCCTGACCTTAAAAACACGTAGCCCAGCCCGCTTCATAGTCTGCTGGACGAACCACTTCGACGAATAGACTTTTCTGGCCACGTCTCGGGTGGAAAGGTTCGGGTTATTCATGATGGTCTTCATCTCCTGGAACATCTTCACAACGCGGGACACGGTGGAATGGTGGATTCCAAGCCTTTTGCCGATCCACCTGTGCGACTGACCAGGATTATCGATCACCTCACTCAAGATTTGCTGGCGTTGCTTTTATTGTTTCGAATGTATCTTGAAAACTACTACAGATCGCGATAATTGCATTTGCACACATAAACATAACACTCTAAACTAGTATTACCCAACATTTCATTAATTTTTATTCACGCGTTAAAAAGTTACACCCAAAACAAAGTGTCGCATGTTTTCCTAGTTCAATCTTTACCATTGTTTTGGGGCAAGTGGGAATTCATCTTTAGATTGAACAATTTTGGCCACAGTCTGAACAATATTAAGGTGACATGGCAAGTTATGTCATTTTTAATATCTCTTGTTTCTTGAACCTTGAATCTTGAATTTTAATTCCAAATCCGTTGTAGAAACGGCAGTCCTTATAGCAAATTCATGGCTGCTGTGAATATCAACCCATGTCTCTTCAAATGAATTCTGATTGTTTTACACCCAACTAGTCAAATTATTAACTAATTGGAACCAATTGGAACGGCCGAGCCATTCGCATACATTACCTGTTAAATTCATCAAAACTCTTATAATGTCCATTTCACAAGCACTTGAATATGACATTTTCATTTGTTAACGAACTCAAAACCTTTGGGAACCGTGTCATCGATAAGTCACGTTAATCCACAGAGCCAACTTGAGCGATTTACGTTTTGCCTGAGCTTTGAACATTAAAAAAGTGTGCCCTCTGTTTCGGATATTCCTTGGCTCGGTATAAATTATGGAAATGAATATGTTTATTAGAAATAATCAGAAGCAGCAGCCATCGGAGTCTGAGCAGGGGGGAGCCGCAAAGAAATCGCACTGTGGCAAAGTGGCATCATTCATTTCGCTTTCTTCGCGTTCTCATTGTCGCGTGTATGGTGGAGACACAGCCGCCCCATTCCCTTCGAAATGTATTAAATTAGGGAATGTGTGTTTATTACAATGATTGAAGCGTTTTATGCGGTAGCGCGAGCGTGTGCTCAACCCCGATGTGCCCAATATAAAAGGACAATATTCTCGCGTTGTCGTCGTCGATGGCAACCACAGCCAGCGCAGCCGAAAAGAAATCGTAAAATTAAATGAAATGACTAAATTCAGCAAGAATCGACTTAACGGGAATTGTTGAGGCTGCTTCTGCTGATTCTTTTTTATTCTACTCTGGTGTTTTATCCTTGCTTCTATTTCACGTTGGATGTAGAGGGTTATGGGGGTTTCTTTTTTTTCTTTTTTTTTCGAGGACCAATTTGCGTTTAGCTCAGCCTCGAGGAGGTCATAACTCTGCCGCGTTGTCGATATTGCCTGCGGAAAGCTTTCCATGTATTACGTTAGTACCTATTGCGAAACGAGTGCCGCGGAATAATTTAATCCACTGCTTTATAGCGTTGCTAATATTTAGTGGTAATCATCAAGAAAAATAAATTGTGTGATTCTATCGGGTTACCGAGCGTGACGGAATAGTGATAGGGGTGATCAATTTGAACAGTTTTTAACAAAAAGAAAAAAAAAATGTATGCAGCCCCAGCACTAGTTCAGCATTCCATTTAGATTTTTTTATATATTCGTGTATTAGTACCATTTTTTGGTGTTTTTTTTTTCTTTTTTACTAATTTGTTGTATCATATGCGATACAAAATCATTTGTAATTTTCCAATTTGTTTTATGCTGAGTCTTTATGTTTTAAATTGATCAGTACGTTGAAATTGAAGAACTTTCTTATATTTAACTCAATTTAAGCAGGGTTCTATCAAATGCTTAATGAAAAAGTACCACGTGTGGTGCCTACAATTATTTAGCTCAACTTTAAAATAGCCTTTTAGAATAAAGCCTGAACACACTACTTTCCTAATACCGAAAAAGTAAAAATTTCACACAAAATTTGAAGTCGATAGCTGTCAAGCTAAACGGGTTTTGAAAGATCTGAAACTGTCAGGGATGGTTTTTGAAATATTCCCAACTAAAATTTACATCGCAAATTTATCAATTCTATTCTTATTTTTGAAAATGGACTCAGTCTAGTGACGTGCATCAATTAAGGGAATTGAGCATGTGGTTGCTATTCCGTTATTGTCAGATCAGCTGTTATTACACAGAAAACCAACAGGCACAAAATTACACAGAAAACCGGTGTCGGCTTCGGCCGAATAAAGGTCAAGTTAGGAATGGGTTGGAATATGTCAACGTGGTACTCGCTTTGGAGGAAGCCACGGAATTCACTGCACTTTCACGAGAAATCACTGGGATGTTGGATAAAATGGTTCGGTTTGCTAACTAGAAATGAGAAGAAAAATTAGTCTTTTCCATTCAATTCCAACTACCTTTGCTTATCTTGACAGATACGCGTATTTCGTCTACAATGTGCAGACTTCTTCAGTGTCGTGTACTAATAACTGGACAGTCGAGTTATTAGTACATGACACTGAAGAAGTCTGCACTTTCAAACGAAATACGCGTATCTGTCAGAATAAACAAGGGTAGTTGAAATTAAATGGAAAATATTAATTTTTCTTCTCATTTCAAGTTACAGGTGTCATAGGCGTAGCCAGGATTTCAAATAGGGTGGGGCAAGATATTTTTTTGGAGAGAGAGAGAGAGAGAGACAGAATTTCACCGTCTTCAACCAGCGGTTGCACACACTGAACACATGACATTATACAACGAACAACACAATGTTCGGTGGACCAGTAGAGTAGGGACATTTTCAAGTTCCACCGGCTAGAGGAATCGAGCCCTCACTTTGTGAAATTCCGCCTGAACGACGGGTGGATTATCTTCTCTACGCTTACCCAAAGTACTTTACAATACCCGATTCAACAAGATTCAACAATTCTAGGCTAGTTATGGAGTTGAAAAAACAAAAAGGATTTCAAAAACCTTAGATTTTCCACATACATTTGTTCATTTGTAAAAATTGAAACTTTACAAAAAAAAGTTTGCTTCGAGCATCGGATGTGAAAGGTTGTGCCGATGCTTTATTACGCACTATTTTGTTATATGGCGCGTTTCGTATTGTTTCCGTTATCTATAATTCGGCGATGTGAGTAATCGAGTGAGCACAGAAAAATAAACAACAAAAAAAGTTTCCTGGTGAAATGTGGGGGTTTGCCCGGCTGGTGGTGGGGATCACTATTAATTTTGTTCCATAATATTGGTTTGCCATGCTCGTCTTACCACCATATCTATACCATGGAACAAGTAAACCATAATCCCATTTTATGATTGGCTTCAATAGCACTATTTATATAAATAGGTTCAAATCAGAAATTGGTATTTATATTACAAAAATAGAGGTGGGTTCTATTTAGGATATAACCGCAAGTTTAACGTAGGTTCGCGTTGGTGTTTCCCTTCTTATTGAATTTCCTTCCCTTTTTTGACCTGTATTCGGGCGAGGCAGGCGCTGGTTATTGCATTAGTTTGAGATCACCAGTTTTTTTCACATTGAGAATGTATGCTAGTCCCAAGCATAATTTGGTGGTTCTCTGAGTAATAACAGCGCATCTGGCAACAACGGAGTAGCAGCATCGGGTGGTCGTCAATCATGTTTATTATCTTACTAATGCTCATAGCAATGGATAAAATCTTCGAATAGGATAAAACAACTGCTGTCTTGTCTCTGAAACTGGGATATGAGTCGTTTCGTCTCGCCCGTAGAATATCATATGTTAGAAAAATTTTAGTCTTTACTATTTAAATAAAATTCTCATGGATGTCCACTTTTTGCATTTTTTGCTACATCTTGTCAAAAAATCGAGGCAACTTCGTGCTTTTTTATTGAGGCAAAGGAGCAATCTATAAAACATCAACACTAAATAATGAAAAATTTAAGCAAACACTAAAATTATAAAGATTGATTCAAAAGCTAGGGGGGGGCAACGGCCCCCTCTGCACCCTAAAGCTATGCCTGTGACAGGTGTTCCACTAAATAGCTCTAAGATTCAGTAAGGATACTGTTGGGCCAAGTGTGGATAGTTAATTTAAATGGAAAACAAAAGTACGTTAAAACATTAAGCTCGAGGACTGATTTGAACCAACACTAGGGATGCTGTTGGGGCATTAGGGATGAGTTGAAAGTACTGTTAAATTAAAAATACAGGTTATCAATATAAGTGTATAATACTTTATTTCATACTTTAATATGATGTAAAAAGCGCAAAAAGTGAAGCCTTAAAAAACATAACATGGAAAAAAATCATTCTCATACAAAAATATAAAAACGCCAACCGTGGGATTTGAACACTAGTCCGAGACGTGAAAGGTTTGTAGCTTCTTTGTTAAGCCATCTCCAATTGTTGAAATGTCAACTCTGAGTACCTTTGATTTGCTTCCCGTTGGCAGTGAAATCACAATCTTGTTCAACAAATTCATCGTTCTGAAAAAAAAAACACGCTTTGCAAAACATGGTTGGTGTAATGTTATTTCAACGGTATGCAGAACTACCCATAAAATCTTGTCTAGTTCATGTTTTATAAATGTATGGAATAATGTTTTCAAGAACAATCATAAAGCATAAATCACTTGCAGCAGTGAAAAAAAGTATTCTCACACAATCTTAGAATACGAAACATCCAGACCGATCCAAACTAGACATGTTTTGAAGTACATTTATAATACATTAATAAAACAAACAATTATTAAAAATTGTGTAAAGATGTTTTGTGTGTTACTTGTGGAATGAATGGTTTTTATCAATAGATTATAAACTTAGGTCAAAATATCGAGTGGGGCCGATCTTTGGGCCATTCATGAGTGTGGGTGGTTTATTTCAGCAAAATTCAAAAATATTTTAACATATCGAGTTTTTGTTCGAGTTTTCTTCAAAACAGTTTTAACATTAAATTTCGTCAATTTCACTTTTTTTAAAAAACACAATTTAAAAATTTTTTTTTTTTTTGAGCGTATTAGTGGAACGATTGTGATTGAGAAACTAGGAGAATTAAAAATTAACACTTCATCTGATCACTTTTTAAAAATAAAAAATAAAACACTTTTAAAAATTAAGAAATAAACTTTTTCAAATTTTCGCTAGTAAACGCGAGCAAATTCCTTTAAATTCCACTACGAGCTTATCTTTTGACAGATATGCCTGTTTCGTCTGCTACTTACAGACTTCTTCAGTGTCGCGTGCTCGAATTAAATTTCTTACCTTTCTTCTCAGACTGCACACGGTGTCATCTAAAAAATAAAAAATAAATTGTGTGATTCTATCGGGTTACCGAGCGTGACGGAATAGTGATAGGGGTGATCAATTTAAACAGTTTTTAACAAAAAGAAAAAAAATGTATGCAACCCCAGCACTAGTTCAGCATTCCATTTAGATTTTTTTATATATTCGTGTTTTAGTACCATTTTTTGGTGTTTTTTTTTTCTTTTTTACTAATTTGTGGTATCATATGCGATACAAAATCATTTGTAATTTTCCAATTTGTTTTATGCTGAGTTTTTATGTTTTAAATTGATCAGTACTTTGAAATTGAAGAACTTTCTTATTTTTAACTCAATTTAAGCAGGGTTCTATGAAATGCTTAATGAAAAAGTACCACGTGTGGTGCCTACAATTATTTAGCTCAACTTTAAAATAGCCTTTTAGAATAAAGCCTGAACACACTACTTTCCTAATACCGAAAAAGTAAAAATTTCACACAAAATTTGAAGTCGATAGCTGTCAAGCTAAACGGGTTTTGAAAGATCTGAAACTGTCAGGGATGGTTTTTGAAATATTCCCAACTAAAATTTACATCGCAAATTTTTCAATTATATTCTTATTTTTGAAAATGGACTCACTCTAGTGACGTCCATCAAATAAGGGAATTGAGCATGTGGTTGCTATTCCGTTATTGCCAGATCAGCTGTTATAACACAGAAAACCAACAGACACAAAATTACACAGAAAACCGGTGTTGGCTTCGGCCGAATAAAGGTCAAGTTAGGAATGGGTTGGAATATGTCGACGTGGTACTCGCTTTGGAGGAAGCCACGGAATTCACTGCACTTTCACGAGAAATCACTTGGATGTTGGATAAAATGGTTCGGTTTGCTAACTAGAAATGAGAAGAAAAATTAGTCTTTTCCATTTAATTCCAACTACCTTTGCTTATCTTGACAGATACGCGTATTTCGGCTACAATGTGCAGAGTTCTTCAGTGTCGTGTACTAATAACTGGACAGTCGAGTTATTAGTACACGACACTGAAGAAGTCTGCACACTCAGACGAAATACGCGTATCTGTCAGAATAAACTAGGGTAGTCGGAATTATATGGAAAATACTAATTTTTCTTCTCATTTCTAGTAACAGGTGTCATAGGCGTAGCTAGGATTTCAAATAGGGTGGGGCAAGATATTTTTTTTGAAAGAGAGAGAGAGAGAGAGAGAGAATTTCACTCTCTTCACCGAGCGGTTACACACACTGAACACATAACATTATACAACGAACAACACAATGTTCGGTGGACCAATAGAGTAGGGACATTTTCAAGTTCCACCGGCTAGAGGAATCGAGCCCTCACTTTGTGAAAATCCGCCTGAAAGACGGGTGGATTTTCTTGTCTACGCTCATCAGACTTCTTCAGTGTCGAGTACTCGAATTAAATTTCTTACCTTTATTCTCAGACTGCACACGGTGTCATCTCTAAATTCTAAACGGTTGTTGGCTACATTGCACCATCCTTACGTTCTTCAGTTTCTGGATCATTTGCCTTCTTCACATTCTGTATTCCATCTGCATTCCAGCATAGATCGTATACAAAACTTACCGTTTAAAGTCATCAAGCTAAATGGATGAAATTGAAATGGATGAATTGATCCAAATCATTCGAGCAGCTTAATGTGACCTATAGTGAGTGAGTAATGTTCGAACTCATAAATGTTGGTGTTCCTGCTGGAATGGCAAGAATCATTAATTCATCCCAAAATACAAATGAAAGCGCCGTCGAGCGTTAGAACCTCATGCACATTAATCATGTAGCTTCTCACGAGTCAAAATGGTTGAGTGAGACCAACCAGGGACTCAATAACAGCTCTATCTAAAAATACAGGATCGAAACCCATGTCAGAATCATCAAATAATAAACGCTAAACTGCTCGTGGTTGCGCTTTTTTTTCAACTATTTTTTGAGCCGATAAAGTAGATCTATCAGTCGTTCATGCAACCACCAGAGTTTCTTTTTTATTGGTGACAAATTACTCGTAGCTCTTTGTATTGATTTCGTAGAATGAAAAAATGTTCCTTCTGTGTCAACAAATGCTTAGTGCTCTTCATAGTTGTGTGTGGGGCGTTAAATACGAAGGTAGCTTCTAAAAAAGTACAAACCAGTTTCGTTGCAGAAAACAACGAATAGATTTGTTAGTCCTACCTTCGGTTTTGTAATATAAACGAAAATTAATTTTCAGTGTACAGCGAGCAGACTTCTTCAGTGTCGTGTACTTATAACTCCAGTCGATTTTTTCTTCTTCTCATTTCTAGTTTCAAAGTTTGCCAAGAAATACAGAATTTGGCAAGTGATCTGCTCATGTGGCAAACGGAGTGTGTCTTTCGTGACTACCGGACTGTGTCTACAGTGTCTACAGAAGCGTCTGCTTCCTTTGTTGAAGCAACACATGGGCACTTTGATCTTCAGGCCAGATCCAGCTTCGTGCCACTATTCAAATATTGTCATGGAGTGATACGAAGACAACGGGGTCATTTTTGTACCCAAGGACATCAGCTTCCTGAACGCACCGGAACTAGGGCACATAAAAATATACTGGGCTATAATGAAGCAGGAACTGTAACGAGGTTACAAAGATAACATAAATTTTATATTTAAAAAAAAATGAGAAAAACAAAATTAATTTCATAAATATTTCTTCCGTGCAAGCACCCAGCGTACCAGGTCTCTGATCCCTTTAATATGCGATTTCACAGTAGAGGCTTAACCGATAATCTTTAAGACATGCGTTGGAAAACGGATATACACGAGAAACAACGAATAAGAACGATCTCGGGAATTGTCGAGATATACGGGGAAAAAGCCCATGAGTTTTGCCACTAGCGATCTCTCAAACCCAGACCGTAGACTCGTCAAGATCAGAAAGTCTAAGACTTGACGTACGGCACAAGAAAAAAATAGTGTAACCGTGTGAAAGACACTTATAGAGTGTTTGTAAAGCTAAAATTATTGTACAGTGAGAGTTATCAGGAAGTTATTGTAGAAAAAGACTAGAAAACTGAAAAAATATTGTGTAAAATAATCGTACAGAATTGTACCTCGTGTGTACGGTTGGCAGGTAACTTTAACCTAAAAATGTGACCTAAAAAACAGAATTCTAACGTTAAAACACATTCGAAGGTTTTCCTTCGAATGAAGGTGCACCCCTAGGACACGGCGGAGTCCGTTCTAAAAGGCAGCGATACATATCGTGCGACACTTTCGGCCGGTAAGGCATAAAACATAGCAGCACCGTTAGTGTGTATGCTCCTGCACTCGACTTGACGGGTATCATCGATCACGTCAGCATCGAAACCGTCCACATCAATACGTCATCATCACCGCCATTACGTTTCTTCAATTACACCGCGTGGTTGTACCTAGTGTCCACCAGGTGGCCACCAAAGCGTCACCGTGTCGTTCGCCACTCGAGTTGAGCACAACTATTCGAGTTGAATTTCAAATCGTCCCACGTGTGAATTCGTCGACTAGTAGAAGGAGATCACGGTCACTGTAGGATGTCACAGGATGGAGATCCGCATGAGAAAAGAGAAGAAGAGCAAGTAAGACCCACCCAAAATGTATACACATACTAACCCTAAACTAAAAATGCGAAAACTGTGAAGATTATTAGAATCGATAGATGTCTGTATTACCAGAAGGGTATTAATAAAAACCAGAATCCGGATTACGTTAGTGAGCATTCTTTGGTAGTTCTTTAGTTTGGTGGAGAGAGTTCGTTTGTTGCAAATTTTCGGTTTATTTTTTCGGGACGCGTAGAATAGGCTCTGGGTGGACAAACCTTCAAAGGAAAACTACCCACCCTGTAAGTTGTTCATTTTTATAGGTCCATTCTTCGTTGGAGTTAGTGCGTTGAGAGTTTCGGCCGTGAGTAAAAGGTTACGATTAAGGACTCGCCCTGAGGTCTCGCAGCCGGGTACGGGATTCTTTGTTTAGTCAACGTGCGCCTTCGCGGCAAGGTCAAACTTGCCTGGCGCTTAAGCGGAGGTTGTATTTAGCCGAGATTAGATCCTTCTCATACCCCGTTACAGAACTACGGAAGCATCTCAAGAAGGTCAAATCAGAGGAAGACATAAAGAAAAAGTGGGTTTTCGTACAGAAGAAGCTGCAGCCAAAAGTTGTTCAGAACCTAATGAGTGAAGTGAAGCGTAAGATGCGAGGTCTGGTTATGGTTTTGAAGTTGAATGAAATAAATACGTCAAAAGTTTATGGGTTATATTTTATTGTCTGAAAGTTTGAAAAGGATGGGGTAATTAGGTTGTTTTCCACAGCTTTTCTTCTGTGGTGAAATTTGATGTGGAACACCCTTTAATAGATGATGCTTAGATACGTCACATTAGCAGCGGGCGCTTAACATCTTTTCAACTACATCAAAGTGCTCCTATATCAATGTCCACGCAAATTATATACCTTGGAAATTAAAAAAAACATTCAAGAGTCCCCCGCTCCCAAGTATTATTTAACTAAAAGTGGCTTTCGGATAAAGACTCATGAGTGTGTTAATGTTTAAATGTCTACGCTATTTATTACGAAAATATAACTTACAAAATCGATGCAATGTTTCAACCAATCAAAGATGTTAAAAGTCCTCAAAGTATCTGGTGAACGGTTCAAGTCTTGCCATAAAAAATCTAGTCTTAGCTCTTTCAAAACCAAGCATTTTCAGTTTTGAACCTCCTTGAATCAATCAGATACTAAAACTAAATACCATTCAACACTGCTTCACACTTTGTGGCTCGTTTTTCTTCCTTAAATCATGAATGTTTAAATTAACAATTAAACTACTCTTAATTATATTTAATCTGACCTTAAATGAAAATTTTGCCAAAAAAAAAAGAAATGCCCAGAAACTATCCATGGCTTAGTATGAGGTTTTTGAAAAACTTAAAGTCGTCCGTATCGCTTGCTTGATAACTCACTTGAGTTGTTCGTCTTGGATTTCGTGATTGGAAATAAATTTAATAGGATTTCCAACTACTTATGGATTGATGAAGATGGATTTCAATATTTTTTGCGTTGGATAATGCATTTTTGGTTTATGTTTAATAGTGCGTTTTATCTACATGCTTTCATATTTGCTTCTTCTTATACCACAACAAATATAAATATATTTAGAACTGAACATTATTCTTACAGTTCCACGATTAAAGGGGTTTTAGTTGAATAAAATGTATCCTACAGTGGTTTCCTAGGCAGTGGAGTAAATTGCTACTAATAGATTGTACAATAGAGAAATATCGCAACAAAAGGTGTTAAATAGTCAAAAATTTTTGGGAAAGATATTTATTTCATTTTTCGAAAGAATTTTGTGCACTTTGATTGTTTATATAAAAAAAATGATCACCTCTTCTGTTCTCACCGTAAGTTTCACATGAAGCAAGCATATTTTTTTACATCCCTCTGTCCAACAATAAGATCTACCTTCCCTCTTCCTCTGGTTCAATACTCGTCATCTCTCTCTCCTTCTCTCTCGCTTTAAGTCGCCGTCACGAAAAACATGTTTAATATTTCACCGCTTTGGTTGGCATTCATCCCCCCAAAATCCCCCCCTCCTTGCCCGCTCTCATTAAGTCACAGCACTTATTTCCACTTAATGTGCCATTGTTGGCTTTGGCGTAAAATAAATCTCATTACACACATCACGCTTGCATACTTCGTTGTTGTTTTTTTTCTCTTCCCACTGCTTTCGCGCGAAATTGCTCTAATCGAAATTACAAATTTTTGCACACGCTCACTCCAACCAGTCGGGAGAAATCAAATTCGTCGATTTACGATGCTCATTCACAGTACTTATGCTATATCACATACCACGATTCTCTAATTTACAGCTTAGTAACCACCGAAACAGCAGCTCTACTTATCATTATTATAACTCCCAACCCCCTTGCCCCATTCGAAGAATAATGCCTTAATGCCTAATATTATTTGCTTTTATTTTTTTCGTTGGTTGGTTTGGTGACCCACCCCATCTGGGATGGGATAGAAGTCTTACTTGCTAAGTTTTATTGCTTTTCGATACTTCGACATTGTTTATGTTTCATTTTCGGCACTGGTTCCTTGGCGCAATATTTTGCTAAGTCTCTGCAGAGAATAATCATGTTCATCAAATTGCTTTTACGATGGTGTTAAGTGGTTATGGTATGGCTTTTTAGATCTTCTTTGATCGACTAGTTTTTGGGTAATGGAATTGGTTTATTTTTTATGATATAATAGTAATAATTGAATCAATGTTATTGAAAATTTCTGACCGGTTTACATATCCAATAACGCTGAGTTCCTGAGAAGGGATTATATTCGTGCAATAAGTTCTGCAAACTAGCATCTTAGTTTTTCATCAAACATCATGAACCATTTGCACGCACAACAAACAGAATTCATTTTAATAATGTATACCAGCATAAAATGGATCCAATTCTCAAAACTACTTTCCCCACGTTACACACTTCCCGTGAAAATTAGTCGTACACGCCTTCACAGATACGGGACACCTAATGCTGAAATCATTGTTGAATATGTATTTATTAAAAAATTATAGAACTTAGATAATGATAATATGAAGCCTCGGTTGGCCTTGGTTGAGTTAGTAATTCTGATCAATAAACCATATTATTCCATGTAAATCAAATAAAAAGTGGATTATCTTAAGTTTTGTAGAAAATCATATTAAGGGACACTATTAAAGGAGGACACAATTATAGGACAATTTGCGTCAAATTATGGGACTGAATAGATGGATTTTTTAACTTTTGGGTGAAATATGAACAGCTAAGTTAGTCGAATACCGTATTTACGAGCACGAGAGACTTCAACAAACACCTATAGCAGAGACAAACAGACTTAATGCATAGATATTCTTCAGTATCATTTATCGCCACAAAATCGAACATTGCAGTTATACATCAAAAACCAATAGCAACTCAAATATGAGAAGCAATCCATGATGGATGATGATCTTCAATAGGTGAATTACAGACAAACAATTGTTATTAAATATATGTAAATAAATACATAAAACTATCAACGGTTCTACTTTGATATCCCATTGACAGATTCCGCAAATGTTGAAAACTATTCTTAAGGAGTGTATCGAAAAGTAGTTATAAACTTCCAAATAATAAAATAGGCATGAAAAGATGGTTAAAATTAACATACTATTTCAGTTTATTATAGCTTAACATGTTTACAAAAGATCCAAACGGAAAAACTAGTCATCATGTTCATTTCTGTAGAATGCCCGTACCTTTGATTTGACACCTGCCATCAAATTCTGCACAGTGAACTTTGTGCACTTCCTGGATGCCGCTGCCCAATTTTTCTTAAAATCGGTCATGTTTTGGGACACTGTACCATCCTTCTTAAATATACGCTTGACTATTGCCCAATAGCGTTCGATCGGTCGCAACTGGGGACAGTTTGGTGGGTTGATGTCTTTTTCTACGAACTTGATGTTATTCTCCGTCAGCCACTGTAGAGTGGATTTGGCGTAATGTGCCGATGCCAAATCTGGCCAGAAGAGAGGAGGGGACTGGTGCTTTCTATACAATGGTAGCAACCTGTTCTTCAAACATTCCTTTTGATAAATCTCAGCATTTATAGTTCCTTTTGTATAGAAAATTGAAGAACGCAAGCCACATGTGCAAATAGCTTGCCAAATGAGCACCTTTCTGACCGAATTTCTCCATCGCAACAGTCGTATCTGCGGTTGGCATACGTTCCCCAACAGATTTAGTATAAAACTGCGGCCCCGGTAGCGTTCTTGAATCTTCTTTAACGTATGTTTCGTCATCCATCAAAATGCACTGGTCGACATTGTCCAAAATGCAGCTGTACAGCTTTCGAGCCCTGGTTTTGGCACGAGACTTTTTGTTCCGGAGTTTGTTTGGGCACTTTCTGCTTTTTGTACGTCTTCAAGTCATTCCTGCGCTTGATTTGTTGAATCATTCCGATGCTGGTCCTGAACTTCTTGGCTAGATCGCGAGTAGAGGCAGATTTGTTCCGTTGAATATAATCCACAACTTTTTGGTCCAAATCGGGGTTGCTGGAGCCGGGTTTCTGGCCACTTCTTGGTAAATCCTTGAGGGAGCACTCCTTACCAAACTTTTCGATGATGCGTTTTACACTTGCCGGGTGAACATTTACTCTTTTCGCAATCTGGTTGTAAGTAACACCCTTTTCGGTGCACCAAGTGTGCAGAATTTTCTTTTTAGTCTCAAATTCAATTCGCGACATTTTGAATACAACTTTATCAACGGAAATGAATGAACCGAATAATCATTTTTGACATGTAAACAAAGCAAATGGCGCTTACACGCTAAAAATATATACAGTAGTTTATGCGTAATAACGCATCGAATGTTTATAACTACTTTTCGATACACTCCTTAGACAACATTTTTAAAGTTTGTGAAATTGTCCAGAGCTGTTTTCAGTAGACCAGGAAAGTTAGTATTTGTGAGTCTTGCACTACTGTTTCCCAAAAAGATCTGTATGAGGACCTTACTCCAAATACTCTTAAATGGACAAAAAAAAATCTATCCAATGGCTGAAGTATTCTCGTGGAATTTGGGTAAAGGGTAATCAGTACTATCATCGTTGACGTGGCTTATTTGGCCTTTCTATGAAAACAATAACAGGGAATTATGTTTAAGTATCTAGTAACCACTGAAAAAAGCAATTGGTCATAGGTATACTCGTAGAAAGTTCTGGATGTTTGCCAAACTTCTTCTAACGGCTTCAGCAATTTCACGACTAATGCGTTGACCAGAGTATCATAGTTGGCGTCAAACCCCCATCAGCATTACTTCCGAACAGTGCACTAAAGCATAGTCCTTTACTGTATTTGTTAGATCAGCTTTCTTTTGTTTTGTTTGTTAGATTAGCTTTACTGTATTTGTTAGATCCGCTAAACGAAGGAAATTCTGCTCTGGCCATATATAAAAACACAATTTTTCGATTGAGGCTGTCTTGAAATGCCGATAAGGCAACTCGCGCATCGGTTGCATCCAGCACCATAG
Organism: Aedes japonicus; assembly: GCA_034211315.2. NCBI lineage: Eukaryota > Metazoa > Arthropoda > Insecta > Diptera > Culicidae > Aedes > Aedes japonicus. The sequence goes on from JASCZW010000302.1 coordinate 57,078, forward strand.
TTGAAACTCTCTACAACTAAACTGATGGTAGCCAACGAAGCATCGGCGCTTAAAATCATTCGACACTGCTACTTGGGCTTCTTCGGATACGGCACTCATGACACGCAATATCCTCCACGGATCAATATCATCCGCATCACAAACGCTCATGGCGTATTTCCTTCCGCGTAACCTCAATCGTTGGCAACGCCACGGAACCACAGCCACCTCGAACGTTTCCTGCTCCTGGTACGGTTCTTCCATTTTCACCGCCTCCATTATCATCGTGACTACTTTGATCCAGATTACTTTCGATTATGGTCCACTTAGGGCACGTCCATTAATTACGTCACGTAAAAAATAATTTGCTCCATCTTGGTCCACGACTCGTGGAGATACTTACTTTTAAAGATTTCATGTTTTATATTCAATGAATTAATTGTTCTCTAAAAATAGGTTTAATAACAATGACAATAGGTGATTGTGCTAGCAATTATGTTTAGCCAGATTCCAATACGGATTCCGCAGCCACATTCCAGTGGAAACAAACAATTAGAGAAAAATCTTCAGTGTTGCCATTTTACGTTTTGTTTGTGATTATTTCTCAAAATAGATATCCGTGCTTCATTTTTTTGTTAATCGAATAATCAAGCTTTCAAATTATCTTTCTTTCTAAAAATATCAAAATGAAAAAGGTTGACTTATTCCTTAATTTTTTTTTCAATCTGTTCTTCTTTGGCTGCATTGGGTTAAAAAAACTTACGAACTTACGGTACGAGGTTTGCCAACAAATTCCAATTAAAATAAAATATATACCAAAACTTAATTTCATACTTCGTTTTGCCTTTGCCGCACGTGTTGAATTTTTTCGGTTTTTCGAAATCAGTCTAAAAATGGTGCTTGTTTCTAAGCTCGAAAAACTCTTCATAAGAACGGTGGAATCGGCTGTTGGAGATTCCAACTGCATTCCGCGGATTCCATGAATGGGTTGAGCATTAGCAAATCTGTTTGTCAAATGTTATTCCTTCAATTGTCCTGAAGCGTTGCCTAAACACGCTTGCTGCGCCCCTGGCTACGGTGTTCAATTTGTCTGTAACGTCCGGCGAGTTTCCTGAATGCTGGAAAGAGTCATTTGTATTCCCAATACACAAGACGGGATGCAAAAGGTCCGTCGCCAACTATCGTGGGATTGCTGCACTAAGCTCTGTATCCAAGCTATTTGAACTAATTGTTCTCCAAAGGCTGGTCAATGACTATTCACAGACTATTTCTCCAGACCAACACGGTTTTGTGACCAAGCGCTCGACGGCGACCAATCTAACCGTATTTACATCGTTCATCATGCGTGAAATGGAACGCGGTCATCAAGTAGACGCCATTTACACAGATCTCTCTGCGGCCTTCGATAAAATGAACCATCAGATTGCCATTTCTAAATACGGCAACATGGGGGTACACGATCAACTGTTGAACTGGCTCCGTTCATACCTGACTGGTAGAACTAAAGGGTGATACGGTCAAAATTTGGTCAAGGGAAAACGCGTGTAAATCGGTGAAATCGTTTATTTAAAAAATCAAATTAAATTTCTTTTTCAAGTTCAATTAGTATAAAATTCAGGAAAAATATTCAGTTAGGCTTCCGCTTTTCCAAATCCGAATTGCCGGGCCTTACGCTTGACCCCTGCCATCAGATTTTGTACAGCCACCTTGTCCACCTTCTTCGCCGCAGAAAGCCAGTTTGCCTTGAACTGCTGCTCGTCCTTGGCAGTTTTTTTGGTCTTCTTTAGGTTCCGCTTGACAATAGCCCAGTATTTCTCAATTGGGCGGAGCTCTGGCGTGTTGGGAGGGTTCTTGTCCTTGGGAACCACCTGCACGTTGTTGGCGGCGTACCACTCCATGGCCTTTTTACCGTAATGGCAAGATGCCAAATCCGGCCAAAACAGTACGGAACAACCGTGTTTCTTCAGGAAAGGCAGCAGACGTTTATTCAAACACTCTTTCACGTAAATTTCTTGGTTGACAGTCCCGGAAGCTATGAAAATGCTGCTTTTCAAGCCACAGGTACAGATGGCTTGCCAAACAAGATATTTCTTTGCGAAATTTGACAGTTTCGTGTGCTTGAAAATATCTGCTACCTTTCCCCTTCCTTTTGCCGTATAAAACTCCTGTCCCGGAAGCTGGTTGTAGTCGGCTTTGACGTAGGTTTCGTCGTCCATTACCACGCAGTCAAACTTCGTCAGCATCGTCGTGTACAGCCTCCGGGATCGCGCTTTGGCCGTCGTATTTTGTTTATCATCGCGATTTGGAGTCACTACCTTCTTGTAAGTCGATAGTCCGGCTCGTTTTTTGGCTCGATGCACGGTTGTAGACGATACACCCAGCTTATTTGCGGCATCTCGGAGAGATAGGTTAGGGTTTCGCTTGAAACTACCGGCAACTCTCTTTGTCGTCTCAGCGGCTTCCGATTTTCGATTTCCCCCCGATCCAGACTTCCTGGCTGTCGACAAACGTTCCCCAAACACTTTAATTACATTTGTTACGGTTGATTTGGTAACTTTTAGCGATTTTGCCAACTTTGCGTGCGAGTAGCTCGGATTTTCGCGATGCGTGAGCAACATTTTGATACGCTGCTCTTCTTGCTTGGACGGCATTTTGACAACTGAAGAGTGAATTCCAAAATCAAAATAGGAGCAACATTCTACACACACACACCTTCAAAATGAGGGGTGTTCAGGTTTTTTAAATGCAAAATTGAAAGAAATACGTCAAGTTGATATTGACCAAATTTTGACCGTATCGCCCTTTATGTCCACATTTCGTATATTGTTTCCAAGGCCTCTTCGCAGCTAGGATTTATGTTCCGCTTCGCAAAAAACTTCAAGGACGTTTACTGTCTGAAGGCATAATACTGCTCTTTGGTTCGCCCTTTCTTGGAATACTGTGCCATCGTTTGGTCCCCTTTTTACCAAAACGCAGTCCAGAGGATCGAAGCTGTTCAGCGAAGGTTTATACGCTTTGCTTTGCGACATCTTCGCTGGCAAGACCCTCGCAGATTGCCAAGTTATGAAAGTCGGTGCAAGCTCATCAACCTGGATCTGTTGGAAGGTAGGCGTATGGTAGCCAAAGCGTGTTTCATTGGTGATCTGCTTCAAGGAAATGTTGATTGTTCTGCTCTACTGGATCTCTTGACCATCAACACTCGACGACGAAATCTCCGTTTACAACAGTTCTTCGTGTTCCGGCACTCAAGGACCAACTACGGCAAACACGAACCTGTGCAAAGCATGTGCCGCGTTTTCAACAGCTGCTATAATGTGTTTGATTTTAATGTATCCCGTGAGGTTAATAAGCGTTGTTTCCGTGTATGTTTTTGTTAAGTTTTGTTAATTTTCGTATGTAATTTAATTTTTTTAAAGGGTCATTGGGATGAACATTTTTATCTGTTGACGAAAATAAAATAAATAAATGTTCCTTACGACGAATTTCATGCCAACTCATCCAGTGGTTGGCAGCACCCTCTCTAAATCAATTGAAACTTTGTGGGAGTATAGACTTTGTATTTTCAAGCAACTAAGCATACTTTGTTTTATCAAAATTTATCTAGACAACCATTTGAAAAGGGATTAAGTTTTTCGATCGTTTTTTTTTAAATCAACATAACTCAAAAAGGACAAGACTTACAAAAAAACGATGTATCGGTGACTTTTACAAAACTGTCTCAGCTCTAATTATTTCATTGTTTCATTGTTAAAGCTATAAAATTGATTCTTACATGCAAAAACAAGATATTTTAAAATTTAAAGTCAATTTGCAAAAAATTGCTATCCTAGAATTGGACGATTTTTTTTTCAATTAAGGCAGTATAATTTTCTTATAGTTTGCCTTTCATTGCAAGATGGGCACTTTTAAGGATAAAAAGTTTTTCTAACAACAACTTTTTGAAGACCTATTTTTACCGTGTATCGCATATTATAATTTGGTCCCAACAACCTCACAAAAGCCAATTAAATTTAATCGTAACTACAATTTGGAACCATGACAAAGGTTTCTAAATATATGAAAAATCAAGGTTACTATTTGGAAGGGCTTATTTTTAAATTATTTATTTCTTAAACTTTAGTGATAATACAATTAAATCAGGTGGTTGATCTTGTTTGTTGCAGTCCATGTATGGATTGAAAGTAGAATGGCACATCTTTGCAACGTCTCATGCGAAATTTCCATGAGATGCTAATGTGATGCTCTCAAGCGAATTGAAAAAAATAGCAAGCCTTGCTCAAGATTATGAAACAACAATCAAAACTCTTCGAGAACTATATGACTAGGCAGTTAAACAGAAGAACAGACAAAAAAATATTTTACAAAACTGAATTTGTGCTTCATATTAGCTGAACAATATGCAAAAATCTTAGAAGAACTTGAGGAGTTACCAGGTATACAGAAAATTTCATTACGATCATCAAATCAAATTTCAGCTAAAAGGTTTTCTGATTCAAATCTATAAATTATATATATATATGTATATATAAATGTATTAATTAAATATATGAAACTATGTGAATAACTAATACGTGAAAATTTACATTTAAATAAATAAATAAAATAAACCCTTTACCAAGAAAAACCTATGAGTTTTAATTGACATAAGCAGTATTTCAAAAATTGATATAACGTCATATTTGAATCGTTTTTAAATGGATATGCATCAAGTCCTACCAAATTGGAATTTCCTTATTTGATTTGACTTGATGCATATCCATTTTAAGGCGATTTAAACATGACGTTCGCTATTTTTTAGATTTATCAGCCCCCTTTATCAGCATTTTCCCTTACCTTTTACACGTACTGTAACATTTTGACCTTCCTTCTAAGATCCCCCCTCCCTCCTGCCCAGATATACGACGCCATATTTGAATCGCCCCCTAAAATAAGAATATCTGAACAAGCAGTTATGAATTACTTTTACTCAAACGAACAGTTTTGGTTCTGTTCAAATGATGTTAAGTGAAATTGAATGTTTTTTACCCTTTTTAAATGTTAGTCTAGATGATTATTGTTCTTTGCAAAGATGTTTAATAATTTCAATTCTTTATTACTGCTAAATTTTATTGGATTTTAAAGGGGTGTTAGAGACCAAAAGTAGACAAACAGAACAGGCTTTGTCAATTATCAATATTTTTGGCTGAAACTTTCCACAACATTATGTACACACCTCATTTCGCTCGGCTTTTCTTTTGCTACTGAGTTTAGTCTATACACCCACAAACTTTCAATTGATTCTGAGAGGGCGCTGCCAACCACGAAGACGAATTGGCGTGAAATTCGTCTTTTGCTTCTTGCACTGCTGTAATGCCACACACTTCACATTCAATTTTCAATTACAGTGTGCCCAATCATACAACTCTTTTGGAGTTTGTATGGTAGTTTCTTAAAGACTAACTCTCGTCGCCAATCGTTTAAGAGCTCCACCTAATCCATCGTTTGGACCTTTACCGTGTGCCGTTGCAAAAATAGTGCCAATCAGCTGGAACGCCAAAGTCTTCTCGATGGTACAGCAAATTCAAGATGTTAAACCTGTTTTTGTACTGTGAACCGGCACCGCCAGAGAAGTAATAACTTTTTTTCAGCTTGTCAACAAACTTGTAAATTATCACTTAGGCCAGCAAAAAATGTTATCATTTCAAAATTGAAGCGGTGCTTTTCTGTTAGATCTGCCTTGATGAAGTAGAACAGTCTTTATAAGAGTGATTGAATAAAACAAAATTTGAAAACATGAAATCTATAAAAATCAGTGACGGAGCATTTTTTTTAGTTTTCGGTAAGTGTTTCGGATGTAAAAAAATCTGTTGAACACATTGGGGCCATCAAAATTTAAAAAAAATGAGGTCGTTTTGAGAAAAACGCAATTTAATGTTTCAACCAAAAAAATAAAACTGCAAAAATGATTAAAAATGTTCATTTGATATCAAATCTAATTTTCTTTAAGAAGAGTATGTGCCATTGGTTGTAGCTCTTTAATTCATCGAGATATTCAAAAAACAAAATATAGACATTTGAAAAATCTTAAAAAAATGGGAGTAGCCCATAGGCCGAGAAGTTCAACGATTGGTCTAAAACTTTGGACTTTTTTATTTAATGCCTAGAACAAGTATATCAGCCGATTTTGGTTCGAATCGAAGAGGGTCGATGTATTTCTCCGGTCACTTTATATGGAATGACACTTACTTCCCTTGCGAAGGAAGACGTGCCTCAGAAAAACAATCGACGTCGACTGGGATTGAACCCAGACCCACTGGGGTGCCAAGTAGCAATCACGCTTACCACTGCACTACCGACGCCGGCATTAAGGATGTTCCACGTCGTCAATAGAAGAAGAAAAATTGATGTAGATCAAATTTGCCGAAGACAGATTTTATAAAGCCATTCTCCCTTTTTCCCTAAGGCCTCAAGGGGTTAACATATTTTTCAAGACAAGGCGTAACATATTTGAATTTTCCAATAGTATGTGGCCCTAAATCAATTTTTTTTCACTAGTAAAATTGATGCGTAGAATTATTTCCAATCGATTGGTGCAAAAATTTAGAAAATTTTCTGAGAAAGGACTGAGATGTTAACGCTCCAAACCTGACGGTCACAAGCAAAACAAAGACTTAGTCATTCGTCAAAAAACTTTAAAGCAGTTATTTATAATTCTAAAAACTGTAGTAGATAGAGAAGTAAGCAGAACATATACTAAAATGAACAAAACCACCATATGACGCTGTTAAAATATGTATTGAAATATGGCCTCTGATTTGAGTGGCGAGAATAGGAAAATTTTCCAATGCAATTAAATATTAACAAAAAACAAATTGCAACCACTGCATTGTGTTCATAGCTGACATTATTGATTCCCCATAATGCATTTAAATCAATCGGATCCATTCAAACGCACTAATTACCATCTATAGTTTGCTTTATTGCCGATGGCTCCAGCATATCAATCGTGATCATTTAACTACCAACCAGAAACCATCGACCCTCACAATGCCATATCGGCTGTAAAAGCAGCGAGCGAAAAAATCGCGTAATTTTGATGACACCAAACATAGCTAATGGCAATCCGTCCATATTATTGTTGCGTGTTGTGATGGCAGCCAGCGTTCTTGTTTGCACAATGTTCTCTATGATTAGTGATTAAGGTCTCCTCCTAGTGCCGACGACATTTGCCGAGCAGTGAAAGGATACGAAGGGGAAGAGGATCACCAGAAGCTCACTTCGGGACATACATAACTCGTTGTAAGGGGTTAATAAAACATTTTACGATTCCGGCGGCTCCAGAAGTGCCCCAAGTCGTGTAATTTGCTGCTGTTCTGTTCGCGGAAGAAAGAAAACAACCCTTGGGCTCAGTGCTGTCGTTTTCCTCCGAACCGAACCGAAACCAGCAACGTGCGGAGGCAAAATGTGAAAACAGTAAATCTTTGGCGACAAACACTGTGGGATACCGAGGAGGTACGAATTAATGGCAGTACAACATAGGAATAAAAGTTTAATAGTTGTAATCCGGGTGGTAGTCTGTAGCTCGACTTCATCCCTGCCATCAAAGTTAATGCAACAAATCATACTGAAATATATCGTCAACAACCGCAGCGTTTTAGAACGGCTCACTTACAGCCAACAACAGTCAGTTTGGAACCTTCATCGTAAGAATCTCAGTAGGATTGCGATGCCACGCGGTTCTCCAAATAATGGCTGCTAATTTGCTGCTGCTTTGTTGCCACCGCCCCGCCCCGTCATCATCCTTCTCTTCTGTATGTTTAATAAACAGTTTGATTTACGATTAGCCTCCGGGTTTCAATTTTCGCTTGTCCCATCCATTTTGAGGAAGCGTTTCATAAGAATCGTTCCTAATATGACACAATTAATTGCCCTGCGCATAGCGCACGATAAATATTTATGAACGAAAACAAAAAAAAAAGAACACGATCTAATACTTTGAAGATGAGTCGCCCAACCAGCACCCATACAATTTTGATGACGCCGACGGTTTGTTGTCTATTCAAGCGCAAGCAGAGATGCATACATAAACATAATAATCGCGCCCATATCGCGTTCTGCTTGCTTTAGCAGCGCGGCTCCGCCAGCATTCATGCTTTTTTATGTGTTTAGCTAAATTTGAACTGGGGAATAATATTCAATCCCGGAATGCGCACCATTATGCGTTTTTTTTTATTGGGGTTAGTTTGCCTTGTTGGGTGATTCCCCGGATTTGTTTATTGTGGGCAAAGTGGCTCATAGGTGTTGTCCAAAGCTCGTTTGAAGCATAGCTTAGTGTGCCATGGCGTAGTTTGTATGGAAATGTGAGTTCAAAGGAAGTTATCGTCTTTGAAAAGACCGAGCTTAAAATTGTACTAAAGAAGAAGGAAGTAGAATGTCAAACTCTAGTAATCGCATTAAACGCGTAATTGTTTTATTTTTTTCAGCGGACAAGAACATGCAACGCCCTCGTTCCTCCTCGCGAGCCAGCATAATTTATCCAAGAAATGATTTTGTCGGTCAATTTTCTCGGCACCACTGCCTGGTGCCTAGCAGGTCGTCGGCTGATAGAACTGTTGCTGAAGACAAAACATCATAAATTATTCAATTAGAAACCCCTTCTGAGGAACGGTAAGAAAGAAACGGCATTTAATTGAAACGAGAATCAATACCAATTGTAGGAAAATGGAGGATAGGAGCGGCACTTTGATTGAATACCAAGAAACGATCAAGACCAACAAGTCAGGGCACGGGGGAAGTAAATTACCCCCAACGGTGCGTTTTCGCGTTAAATCAAGTAAAGTCAGTTTCCTTGGATGTTCAATTGTAGAACCGTGGCAAAAGAAAGTAGCAATCTGTGCTACAGGTAAGGAGAGGACAATTTCCCATAGTTGATTATTCATTAGGATGGAAGGACCACGGTGCACTGCTATCTTCCGTACTCGGAAGGAAGGAATAGTTATTTCAAGAAAATAATCGATAGTATCACATGTTGCTTACAATGTTGTTAGTTGATTCCATCTAGTTACCAGTAATGAACATCTACTGCAGAGACTGAGCGTCCAAGGTGGTGCCTTATTGCTTATCATTATGTCGTTGAATTGATTTTTCCTAACACAAAATTCAAGAAAAAAATATTGCTATTATATTCGAAGACTTTGGTTATCATAATTGCTTCTTTTATCACTACTGCTACAATTTTGGCTAATATATGCGGATCATGTTTGATATGAATGATTTTAATTTGAATTTGCCACTCGATATGGTGACTTCTATGAGAATGTTTAAAGGGTAATGAATGCGTATCGGTTTAACTACAAAGAGCAGTGCCCATATATTCATTTTATTTTTATATCACTTGCTTTAATCTACAGAATTTACTTACATTTCGTTGATTTTTGTTGGTTTTATTTATTTATCCTATAAGAAATGCATATCACTTTATTCATTCAGATCTTTGTATATGTTTAACCAAGTAAATCTGGAATATTGAATTTTGGGTGTGTATATTGATGTTTATCATGAATCATGTATAGTAGTGAGTGCACTTGTTGTTTTTTAAAAAAGCATTGAAAGAAAGAAAGCTATTAAATAGTTAAAAGATATATCGATCTACACATGCATAACAAAGCGATTTTAAACTACGTGGCTATGAATTTGAATTGACACTGTGAATATTCAAACGTTAAGAGTGACAATTATAAGAAATAAATGTACATTACCTTTAAATCCGGAGCTCGAAATATGATCCAAGTTTTTCTGCTTTGACTACCAGACGACGATGGTTCCTCCACATCTTCTAATAAAACAGGGAGCAACATAAATTTTTCTTTCAATTATTGAGCATGACCATGAACATGATTGACTGCCCACTCCATGCTGATGCTACTCCATTATTGCCAGATCAGCTGTTTTCGCACAGAGAACCAACCCATGATGCTTTGGACTAGATTTAAATCATTAATTATTGTCCAGATTCCAAATTTTCAATCAATTTCTTTGGTCAATTTTAAATTAAAAACCATGCGCAAAACTAGAGCATTCAAAAACATTTAAAAATAAGTGTTTATTTGTTCATTGAAAGTACATTTGTACACGTTGCAAGAATAGTGAATCTTATTTCACTAGTTTTTAAATGCATGACCATGCGTATTTACATGATTGTGTAACGATAAATCTTCTTTCATTCAAGTTTATCCAAGTTGATTTCTCGTTCAGCTGTCCTTCGCCATCCGTAAGCAAAGAGGACGGGATTGTGGATTTGAGAATAGACTTAAAATCCGGGGTATAAACCTGATTTCTTGCTAATGAAAGAAATAGTTAACATCCGTTCTGCATAAAACACAGCTGTGAACAGTGTTCCACAGTCAACATGATGATGATGATGCTGGTCCCGCCACTCACCTCTACAAAGGTTTGAACTAGAGGATTTAACTATTAGATAATTTATTTAAAAACAATTCAACCAGTTATGCTAAACAAAAACGAACTGATTTCAACTACTGATGTAAACTTCTTCCAAAACTGTTCATTTTATTTACAGCGATATAATTGTGAAAAGCTATTGATGTCAACTACAAATGGTTTTAAGTATTTCCAGCGGTCAGGAAATCTTATTGCAATTCAAATCACAGAACCACGTATAAGGACATTTTCAAAAGACAAGCCAATATCGGATACTGCCCGCTACAGAGTCAATAAGGTTCCAACACTAATGGAACCGCCACCTTAATTTTGAGCTGACCAAGTATATCCCCAATCAGGGAAATCGAGAAAATTTTCAAACCGAAAAAATCCTGTACCGGCCCTAGTCAAACTTTTACCTTCAATAGAATTGACAAGAAATTCCCCGACAATCAGCCAGACAACACTACTATTTCATTGTCTCAAGCATCAAAGGCCAATATTTTTTTGTAAAATCAAAAAGAAGTCCTTTATACCTGTACAAAAAAATTAAAACTACTTTAAATTACAATAACAAATAAAAACTTTAAATCCATCATCATCATCGAGGCGAAAAGTCACAGAGACAAATTTGATAGTCAATTTTACCATTAGTGGGGGTTAGGATGACTATTGCAGTATAGTGCTTTTAAACCGACTATGATCGTGGTCAAAACGACAATTAAAAATAGTTGATACAACATTTGCCATAATGTCGGAATAGTCCTTGCTACCGTGATCATAGTCAAGAATACCATGAAATCGGAAATTCGACCATTTTCATGGTTATTTTACCATTATATGGGATAGTCATCTTGACCATGATTTAATTGTCGGTATAACGATAGAATGTTTTTCAGATTATAGTTTGTTTGTGCCCCATGAATATGAATCAGCGAGATCGCAGCAAGCCGTGCTTCTAAACTGACGTGTTTTGTTTTTGCTGCGTCGTTTTCGCGAACAAAAATCCAACAATAATTCGTAATTTAACTCTAACTAACAGTGAAATCATTAAATATAGGCGTGCTTTGGGAAAGACTTAGTGAATACAATCGATTCCCTCCCAAAATGTGTGAGTGTCGGTAGTATTTCCACATTTTTTTGGTTTTTTGTGCTTCGCCCCCGCACTCGGAAGAAGGGTTACATCAGCTTAGTTTTGTTTATTGGTGGTAGTATTGTGACACCCGGACATAAATTATTAAGTTTGAGTGTTTGTCGCGAGTGAACCGATGATTGTTTGCAGTTTTGAGGTTCGTTATGGAGTCGCCTCATAGCGGGGATTTGATTTGATAGAATTTTTTTTGCAGTGTTCGTTGATTTTTTTTTGCCGGACTTTCAACGGCTGAACGTTCGGTAGTCCGATATAAATTACGTTAAAACGATATAAATTACGAGTAAACAAATCTACGTCGATCTGTCAAAAGCAAAAGCACGCGTTGCATTACAGAGAAGAATTTACCACTGTTTACAGCAGCAGACAAGGTAAAAGTTACATATATTAGTATTTTTCTCTGAAATTTGGCCGCTTCTCACCGTAAAACTCCGATAGAAGTTCGGAAACTTATTATTCGCCAAGCATGTCCAAAATTGCAGGCATAGTAAACCGCCCACGATCATCGGTTCAGTATGTGCTTCAGAACTACATAAGCACACAATCTCTAGAGACGACTCCCGGAAGAGGCCGTAAGCCAAAGTTGACAACTCGCCAACATCGCATAATTTTGCGGAAATTAAACAAAATCCTTGGTAGAGTGCTCCCAAACTCGCTGACAGTCTGTCGAAGTACGCCAAAATCAAAGTTAACCCCCAAACAGTATGGAGTGGTCTCCATAATAAAGATTGCCGAGGTTGCACGGAAGAAGCCGTTCATATCTGCCAAAAAATATGAAAAAGTACGTGGTCAAGCCAGAAGACTTCTGGCAGAACGTTCTATTCATGGACGAGAGCAAATTCAATATTTTTGGGTCTGACGGATTAGTTAAAGGGTGGCGCAAACCAAACACTGAATTGGATGCAAAAAACCTGAGGCCGACTGGAAAGCACGATGGTGGAAATGTCATGATTTGGGGTGCTTTCAGCGCATACGGCACCGGAAACTTGACGTTTATTGACTGCATCAAGGATCGATTCGTGCACGGAGAAAAAACAGTCCCGTTTGAAACAACAAACTTGTTGGTTGACATCCAAACTTAAAAACTGGTTGTTTTAAAAGTCCGATTTGTTGTTTCAAACCAACAATTTTGTTTTGAAACAAACAGGTAGGTTGGTTGTTTCTACCTAAATATATTACCACAATACAATACAAATTATAGTTGTTCTAAACTAATATTTTTGTTGTTTACAAATTGAGAGGGATCTATTATTACCAAAACGCAGGTTGTGTTGACCCAGTTAAACAAATTAAAATTTTAGATTGATTCAATCAGAGTGACGGTAAAATCAAACTGACATTTTGTTAGGAGAAAAAACAACAATAAATTTAGTTTGAAACAAACTTTTTTGGGTTACTTCATATCCCATCACCTGGTCCCGCTGCATGCTCTGACGCTATCACTCAATAATAGGTAAGAAACTGAAAATAGTAGAAAGGCAAGCATTAGCATTTGTAGATTCCTCTTAGACGGAGAGAAGTCTATTGTAAATGTGCACTTTTCTTATGTTTCTAATTAGCATTTTAATCAAATAAATATTTTTGAATTTACAGTAGAAATGTAGGTGAATGCAAACTGAAATGTTTGTTGTTTCAACCGTTTTCATTTGTTTGTTTCAAACAGCAATGCAGTTTGAATCACACTAAAATTAGTTTGAAGCAAACCATAAGCGTTGGTAGAATTAACCAACTAATCTGTTTGTTTTCATAGCTGAGCATTTCTCTGCCAAATGAGCAAATGACTGAACTCGACCCTCTCCGATTTGATTGAAACTTTGCACATGTATTCGGAATTGGTGATGATGGATTTTCCGCCGGTTAAGGGAATTTTTTGACTCAAGACATTTTTTTCAAAAGGGCGTATGTGTTTTGTCATGCGTATTTTTCAATAAATCATAACTCGAAAACCGTTGGTTGTAATAAAATTGCGTCTGAGAAGAAGTTGTAGTTAATAAATTTGACTTTATGAAAAAAATATGTACACTGCACTATGGTCCAGATCACGAATTTACGAGGAAACATGCTCCCAGCGCCTAAACTTGAAACTTTACAGCAAAGTAATGTTCTACAATATGGTTTGTATCATCAAGGCTCATTTTTTGATGTTGATTAAAATTAGGGTCGTCCCCATTTTCATGGAAATACAAAAACTAACTTTTTTATTTGCAGAAATAGACGTTTACATCCTTTGGCAAAGTTGTAACGCAAAAAAATTCATGGAATTTTTATTAAGAAATTTTTTTTGTACCTTAAAAATTGACCGATTTAGAGCAATTTTTTCTCATCAACTTAGGGTGTACCGTAAAAAATTGATTTTTTTGCCCTTACTTTTTTATTTCAATTCTCACCGTAAAGTTGTGTTTGGACAAGTTTGAGAACTTTTTAAGACGCGTACTTTGGTATCCAAATTTTGCCGCTAGCTTCAATAAATCAAGAGTTATTGAAGTTTTTCTTAAAAAAATACGCCCTTTTTAACTGTTGATTTTCATGATTGGGGCAAATACAAAAAAAATTAAAGACGTCATTTGAAAGGACAATTTATATTGTTCAACATATGTGAAAACTAGAGATATGTTATTTCTGTATCTTGAGAAAATTACATTTGAATCTAGAATGGTTTAAGAAGAAAAACTTCAATAACTATTGATTGGTTGAAGTTAGTGGCAAAGTTAATATATCAAAATACGCGCCTTTAAAAGTTCTACTACTCGTCCGAACACAACTTAACGATGAAAATTGAAATAAAAAAGTTAGGACAGAAAAACTTTTTCTTATGGCTCACCCTAAGTTGACGAGGGAAAAGTTGCTCTAAATCGGTCAATTATTACCCTTTAAAAAAAATGGTGGTGAAACTTGAAATAAAAACGTATTCCTATTTTTTTATGTTGATTAAAATTAGGGTGGTCCCCATTTTTACGGAAATGCAAAAACTAACTTTTTTATTTGCAGAAATAGACGTTTACATCTTCTGGCAAAATTGTAGCGCAAAAAAAATTCATAAAATTTTTATTAAACACTTTTTTTTGTAGCTTGAAAATTGACCGATTTAGAGCAACTTTTCCCTCGTCAACTTAGGGTGAGCCATAAGAAAAAGTTTTTCTGTCCTAACTTTTTTATTTCAATTTTCATCGTTAAGTTGTGTTCGGATGAGTTGTAGAACTTTTAAAGGCGCGTATTTTGATGTATTAATTTTGCCACTTACTTCAACCAATCAATAGTTATTGAAGTTTTTCTTCTTAAACCATTCCAGATTCAAATGTAATTTTCTCAAGATACAGAAATAACATATCTCTAGTTTTCACATATGTTGAACAATATAAATTGTCCTTTCAAATGACGTCTTAAATTTTTTTTGTATTTGCCCCAATCATGAAAATCAACAGTTAAAAAGGGCGTATTTTTTTAAGAAAAACTTCAATAACTATTGATTTATTGAAGCTAGCGGCAAAATTTGGATACCAAAGTACGCGTCTTAAAAAGTTCTCAAACTTGTCCAAACACAACTTTACGGTGAGAATTGAAATAAAAAAGTAAGGGCAAAAAAAACAATTTTTTACGGTACACCCTAAGTTGATGAGAAAAAATTGCTCTAAATCGGTCAATTTTTAAGGTACAAAAAAAATTTCTTAATAAAAATTCCATGAATTTTTTTGCGTTACAATTTTGCCAAAGGATGTAAACGTCTATTTCTGCAAATAAAAAAGTTAGTTTTTGTATTTCCGTGAAAATGGGGACCACCCTAATTTTAATTAACATCAAAAAATGGGCCTTGATGATACAAACCATATTGTAGAACATTACTTTGCAGTAAAGTTTCAAGTTTAGGCGCTGGGAGCATGTTTCCTCGTAAATTCGTGATCTGGACCATAGTGCACTGTAAAAAAAAAAAAAATTTCTTCAAAAAAATCAAAAATTAAACTTAAAAATCAATTAGCAAATCTGTCCAACGTACGATTTTCATATTTTTTTTTTCCAAGAAGGCTTTGAGTCATAAAAAAAAGAATAGTAGTTGTTTTACGATGGAGCAACTTAAGATGAAACAGTTCTTAGAAGAAAGAAAAATTCAAGTTTTTTCCAATTTGTTGTTTTTGCATAAATAACCATATTTTAATAATATAATACGAATATTTTAGTGATTTTAAACAAAAATGCTCCTGGTGAGCAACAGTCTAAATGTATCCGTTTTCGAGATAATTTGAAAGTAATATCGAAAAAATGGCTTTTTCCATGAAAATATCCCTTTTTCAAAAGTTAGTCGTGATTGCCCATCTTGAACACCTTCTTAATTAACGAAATTAACAAATTCTAATTACCAAATAAAAATTTTGAGTTTTTTTATGTTCATACATGATTTATTTATTTTTTCTACTAGTTTAAAGAAAAATTGTATTCACATTTTTACAAACACTATTTCCTGCCATTCCTATAAATATTATGAAAACTCAGTATTTCGTCTGTTGAAAATATTTTCGCAGCGATTTTGTTATCTGCAACTGGAATGAAGGAGTGATATTTCTGTGTACCAGGAATCATTTTTGTTTACTGATAACTACCACCCCATTCTACAGCTCCCTCTTCATATTCTTCTTGTGAAACATAGCAAAATGATTGTGAAATTTTCTTGATTTCTCTTAATAGCCCAATCATACAAAGTTTTCGCACTTGTTATTGGATGTTCATGTGCCACCAATTGCATTATTTGTCCCTTACCATGTGAAGTTGCGAAAAAATGCCACTCAGAATCAATGTTGTATATCTCTTTAAACTTGCAGAGGCTTGCAAAAAAATTTCTATTTTTGTATTGGGAAGCAGCCCCATCAGACATAAAAATGGCCTTTTTTATATTCATTATTTGATTTAAATACGTTAGTAATTTAGAAATAAATACTTGTACCGCAATTGTATCATGTCTTAGAACTTCTGATATTACAACAAAACTAATGATGTAGAAGGAGATGTTCGCTCATCACCATGAGGCACCAAGAGTGAACAACAATGTTTTTGGCTAAAATGAAAGATATGAAGAGAAAGTTTTGATAGTTCTGCTAGTGTGCGGCAGGATTGGAAATGAAACAGATGTTTTTTTTTTATGAAAATTGAGCGAAAAGGGCATGTATACGGTGGTACTCGAACCAACGACATTTTTGCCTAACATCCCACTGCGGGGTAGGTTAAAGCACGGACTAAGTCCGCCACTTCAACAGGCAAAAATGTCCGGTTGGAAGACGCTCATGTACCACTGTGGCTTGTATAGTTATTCTAGCGATCTATTGTGTGCACTCTGTTTACTGATGCGCACATGGGAGAGGAACTCTCTCCTTTTTTGGGTTTGTTTTGATTCGCACCGACTGACGATCACTAAAGTTTGGTGCCTCATGGTGATGAGCGAACATCTCCTTCTACATCATAATCGTTACTCCTCGCACGGAGAATATATAACATAACAATTAATGTATGAAACAAAACTTAGATTTTTAAGCATTCCTGACTCCATATAAGGGGTGATTCAAAAATGACGTCCAAGAGTGGGGAGGGGGGGGATGGGGGTATCAAATTAGTGACAATATGTGACAGGGGGGATTAGGTGCATTAGGTAATCTAAATGTATCAGCGTTAATACGAAAACAAAGGCGTCGAAAAGTTTGAGTGTACGGTAAATGAAAATACACATTTTACTTAGTTGTGTGAGTGCAAAAAAATATTTACTGTTGGCATACATGTTCTTATCGTCAATGAGCACGAACCGCACGAGCTGTGCTTCATTCTGAATTTTCGTCGAAGTTTGGTTTTGTTGAAAATCCTTTTGTGTTCGTTTTTGGTGGCGTTGAATTTTGATTTGATTCAAGCGCTGGCCGATGCATTCTGTCGTGCATACCCGCTGCGCAATTAACAAGCCAACCGTGGTGTGTGAATACTGGTGAGATTTAAAAAAAACAAATCCTATTGTGAAGAATTTTTCATATCGAAAATCAGCACCATGCAATTTTGAATGGAATTTCCAAAGAATTGGATATCATTAATTCCGAGATTTTCAGCCTGCTGATTAGAGAGCGGAATGACATGCTTTTGGGTATACATAAAAGACGCTGTCTGACCTGATCAACCGCAGGAAAGCGCTAAATATGGCCCTAGAGAAGAAGAAATCAAATCAGCAACGTCAAAAGACAAGCAGATTGAACCGAAATAAGATTCTTGCGGAAGAATTTGAAACAAACGCTCATCTTACCAAGCGTCTCAAGATGCAACCTGATAAAGGACGACCTCCGATAGAGAGTAACCAAGCATATAGACTATTCCAAAAGGTATAAGCACACTGTCAAAATAACAAACAAGTCATGTTTATTTTTAGTTTTAATAATTTTGTTTGTGGTTTATATGATGTTTTACTCGTTTAATCAAAATATTTAATCAAAGCCAAGACTCCTAACTTTTCCTCGAACATGACCCATTAGCTTCTGCGCAGTGGTACTTCCCATCAATTTGACCACTTTTGGCCAATCTTTTTTAAATTTTTGGATGTCGTCCGCTGGTTTTATGAATTTTCGTAGCTTTGCTTTGGTTGAAGCCCAAAAAGTCTCGATTGGCCGTGCCTCCGGGTATTTCGGCGGATTCATGTCTCTCGGCACGAAACTTACATTTTGACTTTTGTACCATTCTAAAGTGTCCTTTGCGTAATGACATGATGCCAAATCAGGCCAAAACACTACTTGACCTTTGTGCTGCCTGATCATCGGCTATAATCGGTTCTGGAGACATTCCTTAACGTATTTCTGAGTGTTCATCGTCTCCGTTGTGATGTACGGACTAGATGTTTTACCACACTCGCATATTGCCTGCCAAACCATAACCTTCTTACGGAATTTTTCGGCAAAAATTGCCTTCTCCGTTTCGGGGATGTCTTTGTCTTCGCTTACAGTATAGAATTAAGGTCCGGGAAGCGTTTCGTAATCTAGTTTCATATACGTTTCATCGTCCATTATTATACATCCAGAATTTCTACACAATAACGAACCGTAGAGTTTGCGGGCCCGTGGTTTCACGGACGCGGCCTGTTTTGGGTTCCTTTTGGGTTTTTTCTGCTTTCGGTATGTCTTTAGCCAAAGTCTTTCGTTGGAACGCATGACGTAACTCGACGAGGTCCCTAGTTTTTTCGCAACATCGCTTGTTTCGCTTGTAGGCATCCCTGATCTTTTTATCGATATCCGGACTAACTGGACCGGATTTCCGACCACTCTTCGGCGCACCTTATCTTCATTGGCCAATAACACCCTCTTCCTTGGCCAATTTTCTCAAGGAGAGTCCGCTCACAGTGCGCCATTTGTGCACGATACTTTTTCGTTGTTCCGGAGTAAGACCGCGCATTTTGATAGGTCACACAAAACTGAGCACTCTTTTGAGGCATTGTCATTCAGAAATGTGCAAACAAAAGGACGCAGCCAAAACATGTTGAAATATTTCCTTAAATTCAAAGTGACCGTTAAAATAAAGAGGGCTTCTACTTTCTGGAACAGTCGATAATATCATAAGACGATTCGTTACCCACTGAGAAACTTTACTCAAGGCACCAATTCTTCAACATTATATCAAATTGAAAAAAAAATTGCAGCATTACGACCAAAACATTGTAAATTGCTAAATGCTTGAGGTTCTCTCAACGTTTGTGTTTGCGCAATTCACGAAAATATTGATTTAATGCTTCACAGTTTAAAAAAATATTCATTCAACACTGATTGTAATCACCATTTTGAGAAGTTATTGTGTAATTCATCATCAAGATCAAAATATTGTTACCTCCGTGAATGCGAAAATTGTCCCACGCTGTCAGAATTTGAGATAAGATTTTTAAAAGAACTTGAGAAACATAACTTGTCTGAGATATCGTTCGAACAATGGATTACAACTGATAGATGTAATTTAGAAACGCTATTAAAACCTGTCGATGAATTTGTTGAATATTTTAGCGAGAAATTAGAAAAACTATTAACTCATGATTATATAAAAACAAAGCAATCTAAATTTTTAAGAGATACAAAGTCTTCATTAAAAGAAGGAGAAGTAGTTATTATTTGCGATTTTGCAGAGAATTATTCATTTGTACTTCAGGATGCTGTTCAAAGTCATCATTGGAACAATGATCAGGCTACAATTCATCCGTTTATTATTTTATATGGAGTCAGGAATGCTTAAAAATCTGAGTTTTGTTGTAATATCAGAAGTTCTAAGACATGATACAATTGCGGTAAAAGTATTTATTTCTCAATTACTAACGTATTTAAATCAACTAATGAATATAAAAAAGGCCATTTTTATGTCTGATGGGGCTGCTTCCCAATACAAAAATAAAAAAAATTTTGCAAGCCTCTGCAAGTTTATAGAGATATACAACATTGATTCTGAGTGGCATTTTTTCGCAACTTCACATGGTAAGGGACAAATGATGCAATTGGCGGCACATGAACATCCAATAACAAGTGCGAAAACTTTGTATGATTGGGCTATTAAGAGAAATCAAGAAAATTTCAAAAAATATCATTTTGCTATGTTTCACAAGAAGAATATGAAGAGGGATCTGCAGAATGGGGTGGTAGTTATCAGCAAACAAAAATGATTCCTGGTACACAGAAATATCACTCCTTCATTCCAGTTGCAGATAACAAAATCGCTGCGAAAATATGTTCAACTGACGAAATACTGAGTTTTCATAATATTTATAGGAATGTTAGGAAAAAGTGTTTGTAAAAATGTGAATACAATTTTTCTTTAAACTAGTAGAAAAAATAAATAAATCATGTAGGTATGAACAAAAAAAACTCAAAATTTTTATTTGGTAACTAAGATTCGTTAATTTCGTTAATTAAGAAGATGTTCAATCTTCTTGGTGTCAAAAGGATAGTTGTTAAAAATTTTATGTACAATTTGAAAAAAATACTTTTGAAGATGGACAATCACGACTAACTTTTGAAAAAGGGATATTTTCATGGAAAAAGCCATTTTTTCGATATTACTTTCAAATTATCTCGAAAACGGATACATTTAGAATGTTGCTAACCAAGAGCATTTTTATTTAAAATCTTTGAAAAAATTGTATTATATTATTAAAATATGGTTATTTATGCAAAAACAACAAATTGGAAAAAACTTGAATTTTTCTTACTTCTAAGAACTTTTTTTATCTTAAGTTGCTCCATCGTAAAACAACTTTTTTTTTTTTTATGACTCAAAGCCTTCTTGGAAAAATAATTGTGAAAATCGTACGTTGGACAGATTTGCTAATTGATTTTTAAGTTTAACTTTTGATATTTTTGAAGAAAAAATTTTTTTTTACGGTGTACATATTTTTTTCATAAAGTAAAATTAATTAACTACAACTTCTTCTGAAACGCAATTTTATTACAACCAACGGTTTTCGAGTAATGATTTTTTGAAAAATACGCATGACAAAACACATACGCCCTTTTGAAAAAAATGTCTTGAGTCGGAAAATTCCCTTAACCCGCGGAAAATCCATCATCACCAATTCCGAAGACATGTGCAAAGTTTCATCGAAATCGGAGAGGGTCGTGCAAGATTTTCCGGCTGATTTCATCTGGAAACGCTCAGCTGTCATAATGAAACAACCAACACAATGGTTAATTTAACCGGATGTAAGTTGAACTTTACTGCATAGTTCCCGAAACAATTACTCAAAATTTAAGTTTGTTTTAACCACCGTAGGTAGTCAAATCAAACTAATATGATGTTTGTGCCCAATTCAACGTGAAACTCCGGTTAAAATAAACTAAAATATGTATGTGTTTACCAATCTTTTTTTTCAGTGTGTACCTTGATATATTGAAGACCAATCTGAAGAACAGTGCGATGAAATTGGGTCACGAATCTAAATCTTGGTTCAAGGAGATGGATGTGGGTCGAGACTTCATTCGTGTCATGTCTCGCGTCATGTCCAATAATTATTCTTTGAACGCTTATTTGTACCGAGTTGGGCTGAGCGACAGCAATCTCTGTGAGTGTGAACAAGGTTTTCAAGACGCAGATCACGGTATTTGGTCTTGTGCTGAGCATCGTGGAGTCAGATCTGAGCTCTATGATTCCCTTCGGACTCGGGGTAGACAACCTAATGTAGCAATTTGAGATATTTGGCTGTGCGTGATTTGGAGTACTTGAAATTCATTTATGTGTTTTTGACTAACATTAGCCTTAGTTGTAGTTAGTTTAACCTGTATGTTGACTATATGTTTTTTTTTATCTGTGTACGTGTGTGTGCTTTTTTCTTTTTAAAAATGTTCAAGTCAAAAGAAAACGATAAATTGTATAGTTATAAGTGTTAAGAAAATTAAGAATTTAAAATTAATGTGTTATATAAACCGTACTTAAAATTCCCACCCGTCTTCCCATCCGTAAATTGTTACTCGTATTAACCTCGAGGCGGCCGCGAGTAATCGGTTTTACCACTTTTACTTTAGTTTTAAGATAATTGATGTACATACATATGAAAACTTGGCTCTGTAAAGTTGATTCGATTGAGCCTTTACAAATAAATGATTAATAATAAAATAAAAACTACCCAAAGTATTCCTCGAAGCTCGTGAAGGAATGGCTGCTCTACAATGTTAAATCAATGATTTCACATCATACCAATCACCAGACCTCAACCCCATAGAGAATTTGTGGGATCATCTGGAACGGAAGATCCGAGAACATACAATTCAGAACAAGAATCAGCTAGAGGAAGTTCTCATGGAAGAGTGGCAGAAGATTTCGCTCGCAACAAACTCAAAAGTTGGCTCTTTCGATGAAAAGACGCCTACAGATTGCAATTGCAGCAAAAAGCGGCCATACGAAGTATAAACTTGGTATTTTGATTTCGGTTTTGAGGAATTTCTTGTCCTTTACGGACATATTTTTAAAGTAAATTATGTCACTATTTTTAGTTTGATTCTGTTGATTTAACTACTGGTTTCTCATGTGGAGATATTGTTTTGTGTAATGCAATAAATATGACACCTCTGTTGATTTACTAAATATGTTTTATCACTTACTTTATATCAGAGCAACTGCTGTATGGACATTTTTTTGATACTTGATATTGTCTTTCCTTGTATTCTCCCATACGCGGGGTAACGATCTGTGATGATGTTGTTTTGAGAAGGTAATAATTTCTCATCACCATGAGGCTCTAGGAGTAGACAGCAATTTTTTTTTGCTAGAACAAAGTTGTTAAGAGAAAGTATTGATAGTTCCGTTAGCTCACGTCAGGCTGTGAAAATTGAATAGAAGTAGTTTTGAAATTGAGCGGAGGGCATTGTGAGGTAGTATGCCGAAATAGGAAACACAGACTTTTGCCAAGCATCCCCATGCGGGGTAGGTCAAGGCATGATCGAATGCACCACCTTGACTGGTAAAAGTTTGTGCACTTGATCGCGCTCATATACTACCGATAGCTTTTTTTAATAGTTCTAACGAACTGTCTATTTGTACTCCCAAATCCCTTACATGGGAGAGAAACTATCTCCCGCTCCTTTTGGGTTTATTTTTGGCACACGACTTTTGCTTTTGGCAGGACCCAGAAGGTCAAAAATCAAAAAGGAATTGGAATTAAAATTTTATCAAAGGCTAATGAACACCGTTCGGCAGGTCTTGACGACATGGACGCCACATCGTCTACATATTTTCCAAATAAATAAAAGCCATCAAACACATCGGTCCTTTTCAGGGCGACAAACTTACTTCAGGTGAGTTATTATGAATTTATAATAGTAACTTGATATTGCGTCAACAATGCGGTGATCAATCATGTTCTTAACAACACTTATGTTCATCAGTAATCACTTTGGTTAAGGGAGAAAGAGATGGAATACATTGAACAAAAAAAAACAATTTCAAAAGTTGTTGTAGTTATTTGTTGAGGCTGGTTCGTCATGCAAGAGAGACAAAATACCTAAGAAAAACGTGATCAGAGATTTTTCTTCTCAGAAAATCCCAATGGCGCCGAATTGGAATTGAGCAGCCCAACTGGAGTGAGAAGCAACCACACAGTTATAAAACAAAAACATGTTTGTTCATCCGGTTGGGTTCCAGATGTTCTCCCTGTTGATATTCTGTTTACCAAACAAAGCGCAGCAACATAATGCCATTTGGCAAATGACATCAATTATGTCCCCAAATGATTCACCCAACTCTACAGTACCATTCTATAATGTTGCACAAATTCTCAATAAGGCGCAATCAATTCTTTTTCCCACTCTCCCTTCGTTTGTTTGGTGTTGATTGAAAAATATTTTAAATGCGTTTAAAATTGAGGTTTAATTAACTGAATATCAGCACATTTCCATATCCCGTATCAATGTTGTTCTTTTTTTTTTTTGTGCGCTGTCCGATTGGTCATCGGTTTTTTTTTTCAATTTTATCGTGGAATCATTATAGGCGCGTGAATCCGAGGGATTTCTTTAATTGGCTCCGGGTGGATGCGGTTGGGTTTGTAGTTGTTGTTTTATTCTTCCAGTGCTATCGATTT
Organism: Aedes japonicus; assembly: GCA_034211315.2. NCBI lineage: Eukaryota > Metazoa > Arthropoda > Insecta > Diptera > Culicidae > Aedes > Aedes japonicus. Next base: position 81,179 of record JASCZW010000302.1, read on the forward strand.
TAAAACCATTTTTTGGAATGCTGCAATTATTTTCAGGCATCGCTCCCGTCTCGACGCGGAATCGCGTGTAATTATTTGGCCAACTCATCGACCAACAGCCCCGAGGGGCAGTTTTGTTTCGAGTTTCCCCGCTCCGAATGTTATTTCAATCGATTGGTTTCTGTTTTGGTCGTTTCCAGAAGAAGCTTCTCTATCAGTGCTAAGGGCAGATAACTGACCGGGCGGGACACGTACCGTTCTGGCTGCTTGTTTCCTAGGAATCACCCAAATGCCAACCGTTGGGCAAGTGTAATGGAATCAGTTTCCAAATAAAATAAATCCAGTTTATTACGGTGAAAATTGGTTATTTATGAAGGTTGGATATTTGTTATTGGAGATGTTCGATTTCACGACGCTTTACCACTTGTTTCTAGGCCTGGGTACGAGCAGTAGTGGCCGAATGGAAAAGGGAAGCTTGCGAGGTTTCAGCGGGCGCCCGTTATCGAACAGAGTGATTTGATTAGAAATTGAAAACAAAAGCTTAAAGGGCGCCACCTCTGCCACCGCCAAGCGCAGGACATTGAAAATAAAAATAAAATTTGATTTAACGTTCATTATTTGATGGATAGCGTGTTAACACTATGGCACGGCGGCTGTGTGGTTTGAGAACATGGGTGTTGATTTTTTTGTTGTTGTTCCGCAGGGCGAGGTCAGTAGAGAATGGTGAACGAGGCGGACTCGCATGTCCACGGGTTGTTGGTTTGGTTCTTGTGGTGGCCATTTTGACACTGTTGATAAGGTCGCCGAAGGGAGAAGCCGGATGGTTGGCCATCAGGCGAGTGACGTGTCGAATTAGAAGGATGACATTCAAGATTACCACACTTGGCAGTTGGCCGTTGTTGTTTTGGTTTTAGAGAACGGTGTTGCTTTCACTCTGTTTTAATGTTCAGGAAAGTAGGGAGGTGATCGGAGCAAAACGAATCAATAATCAATCACTTAGCTCAGGTGAGCTGTGAGGTGAAAAGCGATTTTATAGGGTGGGACACATTCGAAATGGGCAATAATGTTGGTTTTAAGATTAATTTATTAGATACATCGATAGCCGAAATCGGTATGATTCTGGTTAGAGAAACGATAGCATGTTTGAAACCAGGTTTGACCAAAAATATACCAAAATAACTGTGTTAAATTACCCATAAAATCAGTACCCATACAAATTAAAAGCATGGTATGAACGCCTCATTGAAATAAATAAAAAAAAACTGAATCATCAGAACACTTCTCCTCTACAACGGGAAGAAAACAACAATAATCGAAAATTCAATCAATTGGCAATGCATCGATTGGCGTTGTAATTGCGTGAATTGGTTTCGCAAATCGTTGATGAATTACGTTGAATCGTTTGCATGAAAATAAATCCCGCGTATTTACGAACTCATATTACCAGTAAAACAAAAATAGCAACCCACCGACAATGACGCGAAAGCGCAAAATGGCTGATTGAACACCGGGGGATGTTGATTGAAATAATTTTCAACGGACTCGCTTTGCGGTGGAATTTATTTCCCGCAACCAGCTGAACCATTTTTTATTTTGTTTTTCTGCCAGTTCGGTTGCTATAGTCCATTCGGATTGTTTTCACCACAACTCGAAATGGAGTTTGATCCCTAATTTAATCAACCTTCCCCGGTGAACAGCTATCCCCTAGAACCGAAAACACGGCAGCATATGCTTCCACTTCACCGACGAACAACTCAATTATCATCCTTCAGAGCTTTTCCTCTCATTACTCATCTGGTCCCATTCAATTTCCATAAGTTATCATATCCAGACTTGGAACCATCAGATCAGAAACCACCTTATGAGAGTCGTCCTGCGGGGCTTTCCAGCTCCTCCGCCATCATCATCGATCAGTTGGTACCTATCCTGTATGGATGGAAGAATGTCCTCAAGTGACAAAACGGAAAAGCCGATGAGCGCCGCGCGTGTCTCTGAATACAAATTTATGCGATTGTGAGTTGAACGACGACAACTCTGACTCCGAGCTGAATGACTCCGTCCATCACACAGGAGCTTCCCGTCGAGAAGTTCTTGACACAGATTCACCTTGTCAAGTCACTCCCGGCTCGGCAGAGCAGGAGTGAGGAAGCCGAGACCATCGACCGAACTACCGTTTCGAGCGAGAGGGGCTGCAATGACAAACCGCAATCGTCAATCTTTTCTTCTAGCGATGTGTGTTTGTGTGTGTGGGGGGGAAATTGAAAGGAACAGAGCGATGAATACGTAGGCGAAAGAAAAACTCATTTGACCTATAAGTTTTAATCAACCGTGCAAATCTGTTAAAATTTATACCTTTTCCCGCCTCTCCACCCGGCTGGATTCTGTAGTTGTTGTTGTTGTTTTTGTTTTTGTTGTAGAAGGATGGAATCAAGCATAAACTTCCTCAATTCGGCACATATGGTAGGTGGTTTTTTTAATGCTATGGAGACATACACTCAAAAAAATCGACACGTTGTTTTCACATGAAATCACGTAACTTCCAGCTGAACACGTAACCAAATTTTCTTCAGTAAAATCAGGTTAACATTACGTGCCAGTGAATTGTTCGTGAAAAATCACGTAACATTTATGTGACTTTCACGTAGAATGTATCCTAGAGGGTTTGAGCTGTTTAGTGGAATACCTGTAACTAGAAATTAGAAGAAAAATTAGTAACTTCCATTTAATTCCAACTACCTTTGCTTATCTTCGACAGATACAGAAAATTTGACGAATATTGTGAAGTACTTCGGGTAAGCGTAGAGAAGATAATCCACCCGTAGTTCTGGCGGATTGTCACAAAGCGAGGGCTCGATTCCTGCTCCAGCCAGTGAAACATGAAAATGTCCCAACTCTACTGGTCCTCCGAGCATTGTGTTGTCTGTTGTATAAATTTATCTGTTAAGTGTGTGTAACCGCTGGTTGAAGACGGTGTAATTTTCTCTCTCTCTCTCTCTAAAAAAATATTATCTTGCTCCACCCTATTTGAAATTCTGGCTACGTCTATGAGAAGATAGGCTAGGAGTATCTACCTGACCGGTTGGAAGCTCGGTGATTGCAAGGGCGACCAGGAAGTCCAGAACAACAGTATAGTCGCCATCCCTTGGTGACACCTTCGTTTGAATAATCCTGTTGGTAGTGGTTATCATCCCGTTGATGCCACAGGTTACAATCAGTGGATTGATCAGTGGTGGCCTTAGCTTCAACTTCGCAGCAAGCTTTTCCGTGATTACGTTGGATTCGGAACAACGCTCGACCGATTATAGTTGCATTACCAGATCTAGTCATGAACACTTTCGCGGTTCCCGCGAAATCTGCTTCGTACCAGCTTGAGTTTGAATACAACAACGAACCATACTGGTTGCTCCGTTTTCGTTTTGTTTTGCAGTGGTCTTCTGGGCAGAGGGGCTTCGGCTGGCTTCCTAACGCTCGTCTTGCTGGTGAAGGTAACTATGGCGACGCTTGTCACAAGTCCTGCAATATTTGTCTGTCTTGCGCTCCATAGTTCGTTAACCAGCACAGAATTTTTTACAATTCTAGGATTTTTTTTCAAAAGGGCAAATCTAACAATGAGAGATTCTCTCCTCTCTCGCTCTCTTTCATTAATTACAGCGCCATTATAAAACTCTGTATGGATTATTTAGTACCGATGGAAACACAACACTGCTGGCTAGCATACTGTACAAATAGTAGTCTGAAAAACGTAAATCTGAATAGAATATGAATGAAAGAGAAAGTGATCAAAGAGAGTCTCTCAATTTCAGATTCGCCCTAATGAAAAAAAAACCTAGAATTAATCCTTAAAAAGATGTTTTGTGTGTTACTTGGGCACCTCTTGCCTTGATCAAGGAGGACCCATTTTCTTACGTTCCGCAAAAATCAGCATTCAAATGTTGGTTCGGAATATTGAAAACCATCGGAGATGTTTGGAAAAACGCCAATATTTTTCCTCTTTTTGAACCACGTTTCGGACATCATATTGTCTTACATGAAATTGAGATATTCTCATAGTTATTCAAATAAACTTCGCCATTACTTATTAACAAAGAATACAATAGTCATAATCAGGCATCCTTCAGGACCCAGTATTCCTCCTGAGCATCCCCACATGCCTTATTAACCATCCCGTATCCGTGCATGGCTGAATTTTTCCCTTCAACGGAGGAGTTTGATCTCCACTTTTCAAATTGAGGCCTCCCCGGGGGAAACACAGGAAAGGGTGGCTATTGATTTCCACTGATGTGTGAGATGTTATCTATCATGTCATCGAAGGAGGACGGCGAATGGAAACGAACTGAACTTATCGTACCGTCGAGGGTTCGAATTGAGGTGAACTTTTACCTCACCTTTCGACCGGAGCATGTTCGGGGATCTGTGCGTAGAAAGAAGTCGAAACCACAACATGTGACTCCATAGCAAACAAGGAGAAACAGACGACGTCGGCGTCGTTTTCCGGTGGCATTCATTTGAAAAGCGAGTGTGATTGAAGCACGAGAAGGCGATAACAAACGACGAAGAAATGAGAGGAAAATTCGATTTGATTTTTTCCTATGATGCTGGTTCGACTTTGGCTGCCGCTTTCCAAAGTGAATGTGCTTACTTTTGTGGGAAAACGGAAAACCATACACCAGAAGTGACCGACATTAGAAAAGTTTGTGGAACGTGATGTGCGTAAGTATGCTTATTGCGTTCGCAAAAGGGATGATGTGGTTCAGGTGAATTATGGCTGATTGGTATCGAGAAGTTGGAAGTGCTGCTCGTCGTTGAACGAGTTGTAAATCTGGACACTGAACAAATTTTGGATCGGATTATCTGCAGTTCTGTTTTGATTTGAATCATGATTGCAAATGTAGGGAACAGGCCCCTCTCTATAGCAAGAAGCAGAAATGTTTCAATTTTCCTATTTTCTGTTGAGCTCCCATTTTCTTATTTTGCTCATTATAAAGTTTTCTGTGCAGCATTTTCATCTCACGCGTCTGGCTTGCAGCCGCCACTGACTGTCGTCGTAAGACGGCAATCAACAGTTTCTTAAATCAGTACCAGTACGTCTCGGCTTAATTACTGTCGCGTTTGCAGGAGGTGGGGAGCTGGGGAAACTCTGTTGGGCTGGGTGAAGATGGAAGCAATGTAGGAAAGCGAGCTGGCAGAAAATTAAAACCAATGCCTGGAATAAATCATAAACACACTCTAATTAATCTATGGCAGTGGCAGCAGCAACAGCTTTGCATTGTTTTTGGGTTGGGTTGAGTATTTCAATGTTTTCGTATAGCTTGTTTTCTTTGTTTGGGGAGATTTTTTTTGCTTTTCTGAAATGCGAAAAACTTGAATTCGTCTCTGATGCGAAATTGATGAATTTCAAAACCAACTCATATCCACTACCGGATTGCATTCGAGCACCTCAAAGCATTCGTTGCACCAGCCATCAGTTAATCAAAAACCAGCTTTCAAGCGAAGAAACTTCACCAGCAAAGCGACAAAAGCAGAACTAGCCCTCCACCAATCGGCCAAGCAGGTGGTCCAATCTGGTGAAACAAATCTCGACTCCCGAATGCGTGCGCTAGATTGCAACTGACAAGTCCAAAATCGAAACATTCTGCCACAAATCAAAACAATTGGCATCAAACCAAATGAGGTACTGCACCTGCATCTGCGATCTATTCTGTCGCTGATGCTCATTCGGGTAGGACGTCAATGATGATGATGATGATGATGATGATGATGATGTGGGCCATGTTGGTTGATTATGTTCAACCGTAGTAGGCAAACCACAATTCGAGAGATCGTATTGCAGGCAGGTGAAGGTAGGATTGGCGGCCAACAACTCATTCATTTGGAAGTCGTACAATCGCAATGCACTACTGTAGGACGATGAGGACTAGCGAACGGAATGGTGGGACGGTCTGGTACACGTTTTGCGATTGATCTCACCTCCATAAATCAGCCATATTAATTACAAACAATTTCCGAAAGTGTGTTTGCCGTGGCAAAGTGCTTCTATTTGCTGGGTTCCGATGGGTTGGAACGGGGAAGGCTGGTTTTGGTGCTGGTTTGGGAATTGGTTCGCTGCACTTTCGATTGAGTGCATTGAGTCGGGGGATTTGTGAGGTTGGTTTGTTGATACGTACCTACTGTTAGTTGATTTTGGGGCTGAGAATCGGGTGGGGAGATGGCAACTACTGCCTACAAGAATGCTATTAAAGGTATTGCGATTGTGGTTTCGTTCTGATTGGTGAGATACAGCATGTCGGGTTGATGCCGATGGGGTTGCTCTACGGGAAAGATGTTTCAATTGGAGGAATGTTTTGGCGGAACATTTGCATAGAAGAAAAAAACACATTTTAAAACATAAAATAGAGTTGTGTATAACACAAAACCGGTGACATAGATTACGTCAATTCGTTTAAGTTTTTATGGTAATTTAAGGTTTACTTTAAACAAAAATCAATAATCAGTGCCCCTTTTTTCATTTTGGCCTTTCAATTCAGCACCCGTCTTGGATAGTTTAATTTATAATTTACTCTTTATGATTCACATGTATCCTTCAATTTCGAAACTCTTATTTTACGCCTGCTTTGCTTTACGGACAACTGGCTTATTATCAGAATATTTGTGGTATCCAAACGAAAATAGACAACTTTTTCTTAGCTGCCGTTTAGTCCAACTGAAACCTGGCTAAATGATCTAATTCATTCCGCTCAACTATTTGGAGATCAGTTCACAGTTTTTCGGAATGATCGTAATCGCATAAATAGCAAGAAATCTCGTGATGGTGGCGTCTTGATAGCAGTTTCCAAAAGACTTCACAGTTGCCTAGATCCAATTCCTACTAACCCTTCGCTAGAACAGTTATGGGTCCAGATAACAACTCCACACAGGAAGTTAAGTATCGGCGCCATGTACTTACCTCCCGATAGGAAATCTGATGTAAGCAGCATTGAGAACCATATCATTTCGATAGGCGCTGTATTATCCCGTTTAGATCACAACGACTACGCTTTACTATTTGGCGATTACAACCAGTCTGGGTTGGTTTGGAATGTTCCCATGATTGGTCATCCCACAATTGACGTTCTTCGTTCGCATATGCCACCCATCTGCTGTGCTTTGATCGATGGAATTAGCCTTCATAATTTAACGCAAATAAATTCAATGTTAAATCGTAACTCGAGACTGCTTGACACCAAATGGAAAAATGTGATCCCCCACCACTTCAAAAGTGTATTCAATAACACCATGCCAGCATTGGAGCAAGTCAGCGAAGCACTCAGATATACTTCCAGAGACGCGTTTGACTTCAATATTCCTGCGATTACATTGGACCTCGTTGAATCCGCCATCCGGAAGCTGAATCTCTCAAACGTGGCAGGAACTGACGGAATTCCTTCGTGTGTACTAAAGAGTTGCTCTGCAGTGTTTACGATTCCTCTTTTGAAGCTTTTCAATATCTCGTTACGCCAGGGAAAATATCCAACACTTTGGAAATCTTCGTTCATGTTCCCGATTTTCAAGAAAGGAGATAAACAAAATGCCGAAAATTATCAAAGAATCACATCCTCTGTGCCTGCTCAAAAGTCTTCGAGATCATCGTCAACGACTTGTTGTTTTCTAGTTGCAGACACTACATCTCTCCTGAACAACATGGATTTCGCCGCAGAAGATCGATTTCAACCTACTATGCACCTTTCGTTTCCTCGTGTCTCCGGAATATGAATCTCAATTCGACGTTGTTTACACGAATCTCAAGGCTGCTTTCGACCGGGTCGATCATGCTATACTTTTGGCAAAGTTAGACAAACTTGGTGTGTAAAATAACTTAGTCCGTCGCTTTAAATCTTACCTAACGGACAGGATACTCTGTGTGAAGATCAGCTCAGATCAATCGAGCTACTTTACTAATATGTCGGGTGTACTTGAGGGCAGTAGCTTGGGACCACTGTTCTCAATTTTCATCAACGAGGTTGGACTGATACTTCCACCTTACTGCAGGTCGTACTATGCAAACGATGTGAACATTTATGTGGTTGTACGATGCTTCGCTGATTGCTTACGACTACAGCAATTGATAAGTAGCTTTGAAGAGAAGGTGTTCTTGGAATTTCCTCACTCTGAGTGTTAACAAGTTCTTCATTATCACATTCCATCGACAATTGAACCCAAATGCATTTGATTACATACTAAGCAATCAACCTCTGCAGAAAGTTGATACTATTTGTGACCTTGGAATCACGCTTGAATCCGGTTTGATATTTAGACAACACTACACGGATATAATTACCAAAGCAAAAAGATAACTCGGTTTCATGTTTAAGATCTCCGACGAGTTTCGTGATCCCACCTGTCTGAAAGCACTGTACTGCTCTCTCGTGCGTTCTATCCTGGAATTTGAAGCCTTGGTGTGGTGCCCATCTCAAAGAATCTGGATTGCGAGGAATGAAGCAGTTCAAAGAAAATGTGTTCGTTATGCTCTCCGTCATCTGCCGTGGAATGATCCTGTCAACCTTCCACCGTACCAGGATCGTTGCTCACTCTTGGGAATTGAAACATTGTAGCATAGGCGTACAGTCATGCAAGCAGTCTTCGCAGTAAAAGTGCTACTAGGCGAAACCGAATCTCCAGAGTTTCTATTCATCTGCACTCCTAAACGAGTTCTGAGTACAAGAAACTTTCTGCAGCTCGGAACTAGTACTGCAAACTACGGCCAAAACGATCCAATTCGATTCATGTCATCGCGCTTCAATGAACTCTACGGTCTGTTTGACTTCACCTGTTCCGCTGAGGCCTTCTTTCCCCGGATTCAGCGTAGTTGGAAGGAGAGCCGCTAGTTCAGAAATGATGCCATTTACTAGACGATTGATTGATTCGTAGCAATTAAATGGATTCAAGGTAGTACGTAAGACTATATATGTAAGTAGGCGAATCACATTTATGTTTCACTTTTATTAGAAAACGAATTCACCCGCATGTATGTCTACTATAAGGATGTTTTGTTGTGTGAGTTGTCCGCTCTATTTTGACTTTACCGTTCCCGTTGACTGACGTCTCTCAGATAGAGATCGCTGAGCATAGACTGGCCACTCGCCGTTTGATGTTCTATAAACCGAGTTGCCAGTTCACTCGATGCAGCACAACCTTCAACCGATTTTCATAGTGGAACATTGTACGGCAGGTGCTCTTCTAATGAGACGTAGATCAGCATAAATAAGTAAAAATGATAGAAAATTCTATTATTCATACTTTTTTTTCAAAATTTCTTGGAAATCGAATGAACAGAGCTTCCTGCGTCGCAAAATTCAGCTGACAGAGATATTGGACATATTTTGCCCCAATTCCCACATTTTTTCCCCGTGGTTATTTGCATATAGTGCTGCACCAAGTAACAGCGCAATTGAATTTTAATGTGTGCTTCGGATCTGTAAATGGGATCAGAAGACTATTTTTAATGGTTAATAAAGTTTTTTATTGCAAAATTCACAAATCAGTGGCCCAATTTCAATTAAGAGCATCCGTATCGGGCGCAACTACCTGGGCGTCTAAAATACTAGCGCATCAAGCTGTTCCCTTAATCTCACACCGGTCGCTATTATACTTTGTTACCGTTTTCTGTATCGGTCGCTGCTAAACTAGTGCTGCATCATCAGTTTGACAGATTCAGTGATCGTCATAAACATTGTGAAATGCGATGGCTCTTTCTTCGTGATTTCTTTTGGAGAGACGTTTGGTTGGCATGGAAAGAACCATTGGTTACAGTGGTCTCTCTGGGAACCACTGGGGTTAACCCTTATGTGATCGACAGGGTACCCGGGTACCTTTTCATGTTTTACATTACTAAATTTCATAGTTTATTTTAAACTAGCATGCTGAAATTTAGTGACATCCTAATTATAGTTGGAAGACAACTTTTTACATTTAAAACATAAAAACATTTCGTATAGTAGCAAGGGGTGCCGAAGGGGGGGTCCTCGATTTTTTTTACCCCTTAAGTGATCGACAGGGTACCCGGGTACCCACCAAATTCATATGATCATAACTCTGGCTTTTATTGACCGATTATTATTCTTTTGGCACCATTAGATTCCAAAACTCATTGGCTTAAAGTACATTATAGACAATGACCATTTGAATTCATCTGGTTTCCGTAAATCCGGGTTACCGGGGCTTTGTTCCTGTACGGAGACACAATATCGGAAAATCTATTGAATTTGCAAGAATGGATGTCAGAATGTTACACAGAAACAAAAGCGTTCACGAAAATGAAAACGGACCGTGAACTAGTTCACGTTTTCAGGATTTTTACCGAAAAACGTGATTTAGTTCATGATTACGTGATTTAGTTCACGGTGTATTCTTGCTTGTTCTCGAATTCATGACTGCAGTTCACGGATCCGGGAACGGATTTTTTTCCGTGTAGGAATAACTCCTATAAACTATTTCTATCCTATTGTGGGACATATGCGAACTTGTTCCTGAAACGGCCATTCTGTAACAGGTTCCTGTGGGGCCTCGAGTGGCCATGAACATTTTCAGTAGAAACCCCTGGCAATATGGGTATCAAAATTCATGAAATTTCACCAGTAGGATATTTCTCAACGTTTAGTGGCCATATGATGAATTGTTCTCGCTCCGGTCAATCCGGAACAGGTTCCCGTGGGGCCTCGAGCGGCCATGAACATTTTCAGTAAAAACCCTGGCAATATGGGTATCAAAATTCATGAAATTTCACCAGTAGGATATTTCTCAACGTTTATTGGCAATCTGATGATTTGTCCTCAGACCGGTTTTTCCGGAACAGGTTCCCATGGGGCCTCGAGTGGCCATGAACATATTTAGTAGAAACCCCTGGCAATATGGGTATCAAAATTAATGAAATTTATATTAATATTTCTCAACAATATGATGATTTGTTCTCGGACCGGTTTTTCCGGAACAGGTTCCCGTAGGGCTTCGAGTGGCCATGAACATTTTCAGTGAAAACCCTGTCAAAATTCATGGAATTTCACCAGTAGGATATTTCTCAACGTTTAGTGACCATATGATGATTTGTTCTCGGTCCGGTCAATCCGGAAGGGGTTCCCGTGGGGCCTCGAGTGGCCATGAACATTTTCAGTAAAAATCCTGTCAATATGAGTAAAAAAATTCATGAAATTTCTCCAGTAGGATATTTCTCAACGTTTTTTGTGACTATCTGATGATTTCTACTAAGACCTGTCAATACGGAGGAGGTTTCCGTCAGGTCTCGAGTGGTTATGAACAATTTAAGAAGGAAACCTTCACAATGTGGTTATCAAAATTCCAACGTTTCTCAACGTGTTGTGGCCAGGTTTGTTCATGGCCACTCGAGGCCTCACGGGAATTTGTTTCGAAATGAATGTTCCGAGGACAAATCATCAGATGCCACCAAACGTTGAGAAATAGCTTTCTGGTAAAATTTCGTGAATTTTGAAGTCCATATTGTCAAGGTTTCCTTCTTAACATGAACATGGCCAGTTGAAGCCAAACGGAAACCTGTTCCGGTAAAACAGGTCCGAGGACAAATCATCAGATTGCCACTAAACGTTGATAAATAGCGTTCTGGAGAAATTTCATGAATTTTGATACCAATATTGCCAGGGGTTTCTACTGAAAATGTTCATGGCCACTTGAGGCCCCACGGGAACCTGTTCCGGATTGACCGGTGCAAGGACAAATCATCAGATAGCTACAAAATGTAGAGAAATAGCCTACTGAAGAAATTTCATGAATTTTGATACCAATATTGCCAGGGGTTTCTACTGAAAATGTTCATGGTCAATCGAGACCCCACGGGAACCTGTTACAGAATGGCCGTCGCAGAAACAAGTCGGCATATTATCCACAATGAAATAGAAATGGTTTCTTGGAATTATTCCATAGATTTTGACATCCATTTCCGGAAATTTAATAGTTGTTTCCAAATAGTGCCTCCGTACCGGACCACAGCCTCGGTAACCCGGAATTAACGGGAACAATCACCCCAGAGGTTGCCGGAGGGGCTATTGTGGTAAATTATTCTTTTCATGCCTACCGAAGAACTCTCCAGGTGAAATAAAAAAGAAAGAGCTGTCGCACGACGTGGTTTGGTGCAAAAACACAAATGTCCATTCCTACAGGTTCCTTTGGGGCACCTAAGAGGTTCTGAGTGGCCAATGGTTCTTTTCAGGCCTACCGAAAGTCTGAAGAAAGAGAATGAAAAACTGTCGCACCACGTGGTTTGGCGCAAAACATCTCCTATAGGTTCTCCCGGGACACCCCAGAGGTGGCCAGAGTGGCCAGTGGGGTTAATGGATTTCTTTCATGCCAACCAAAAATCTATCCAGGTGAAATCATGAAAAAGGCAAAGCACGCCCCTATTGATAAAATTCTTATTATTTAACCAAATTGACTTAAAGTTAATAAGCAAAATTTTTTTGTAAATCAAATTCAAATTTTGCCACCTGGACCAATTGGAGATTTTTGACCTTTTTGATTTTTGAGCAACCCTTTCTCGCGCCACTATCGCGTTGCTAAATTTGAGCACCTGATGCTTTCCGATAGTCGCGCCACAATTTTGCTAGCGGTTTTAGTTGCACCCGATACGGTTTGAAGCAGAGACCGAAATTCTCACTCAGCTGGGTGAAAACCGTGCTCTCTTTCAAGCAGGTTGTCAATGAGTAGCGAACCGTTTACATTTTGATCTCTCCTTTTTCGCCGATAATTCATTATCCTCTCTTTTGCATATGCGAAAATATCTCTCTCCAAAATTCAACGAACATATTATCTCATGTCACATATTTCACTGAAAACATGCTACCTAGATCGTATACGAGGAGCAAAAACCGAAAATAAGGCCAAGTCGGTACACACTGGTACCGCAATGGACCATCATTGTAGAATTATAATGTCAGAATAAAAGAAGCAAAATGAAAAATAATTATCGGCATTTGGGATTCACTGAAAAAGAACCGATTTTTCAGCTACTCATGCTCTCCGAAAATTAAAAATCACCGTTGCTTGTCTCGCGAAGACTGCTGTAAGCGTATAATAGTCTCTTGCCTCTCACATTCTCATTTGTTTCTCCAAACGGGTGAAAAAGTACGTTTCTCTTCTCATGTAGGCGAAAATTTCGGTCTCTGGTTTGAGGTGATGGTGAGGGCGATCAAATATAGTTTAGTCGCGCACCGCTACGGATGCTCTAAGCACCCTACAGCTGAGGTTAAGATTCGTCCTAGATAATTTAATGTATAGTTTACTATTAATGATTTACCGGATCATTGATTGTTTGAAAATTAACCTCTACAAGCCATAGCAATTAATTATATGTAAGCTAATATGTAAGACTATAGATGTCAGTAGGGTAACGACTGTTCCAGAAAGTATAAGCACACCTTATTTTAACGGTCACTTTGAATATAATGAAATATTTCATCATGTTTTGGCTGCGTCCTTTTGCTTGCACATTTCTGAATTACATAGCATCAAAAAAGTGTTCAGTTTTGTGTTACCTATCAAAATGCGCGGTGTTACTCCGGAACAACGAAAAAGTATCGTGCACTAATAGTGCACTGTGAGCGAACTCTCCTTGAGAAAATTGGCCAAGGAAGAGGGTGTAAACGTCGGAGCGGTACGATCTGCGATTCGAAAATATAGAGAACAGTGTACGTTTGAAGATGCGCCGAAGAGTGGTCGGAACAGGACCGGTCCTGTTAGTCCGGATATCGATAAAAAGATCAGGGATGCGTACAAGCGAAAACCAGCGACTTCCGTTCGGGATGTTGCGAAAAAACTAGGGACCTCGTCGAGTAACGTCATGCATACCAAAGAAAGACTTGGGCTAAAACATACCGGAAGCAGAAAAAACCCAAAAGGAACCCAAAACAGGCCGCGTTCGTGAAACCACGGGTCCGCAAACTCTACGATTCGTTATTGTGTAGAAATTCTGGGTGTATAATAATGGACGATAAAACGTACATGTAAAACTAGATTTCAAAACGCTTCCCGGACCACAATTCTATACTGTAAGTGAAGACAAAGACATCCCCGAAACGGAGAAGGCAATTTTTACCGAAAAATTGGGTAAGAAGGTTATGGTTTGGCAAGCAATATGCAAGTGTGGTAAAACATCTAGTCCGTACATCACAACGGAGACGATAAACACTCAGAAATACGTTAATGAATGTTTCCAGAAGCGATTATTGCCGATAATTAGGCAGCATGAAGGTCAAGTGGTGTTTTGGCCTGATTTGGCGTCATGTCATTACGCAAAGGACACTTTAGAAAGTACAAAAGTCAAAATGTAAGTTTCGTGCCGAGAGACATGAATCCGCCGAACTGCCCGGAGGCACGGCCAATCGAGACTTTTTGGGCTTCAACCAAAGCAAAGCTACGAAAATTCATAAAACCAGCGGACGACATCCAAAAATTTAAAAAAGATTGGCCAAAAGTGGTCAAATTGATGGGAAGTACCACTGTTGAGAAGTTAATGGGTCATGTTTGAAGAAAAGTTAGGAGTCTTGGAACGAGAGTAAAATATTATATAATACACAAATACAAATATGATATGCCAAATAAAATTATTAAAACTAAAAAAAATAATTACTTTTTTGTTGTTTTGGAAGTGTGCTTATACTTTCTGAAACAGTCTTTAATCACTTTAAAGACTAACTTTTATCAGGAAACAATTTCACTCGCATTTGCGTCTATTATCAAGATACGTCTATTACAATCACTGTTATGTTAATTGTCCACTTTATTTTGAACGTTAACTTCTTGCGTCAAACGTGAGTTTTCGTTCAGTAATGTAAATTTAGGTAAATGCAAAAAGGTTTACCGAGAACCTAAAAGGCAGTAAACTATCAAGTAGGTTGATTAAAGCATTAAAAAAACAGCGGTGGATTAAATTACCTTATTAACACGTAGGGTAACGGGATGTAATGTTAGCCTAGCTCCTTGATTCGGCCTATGCACCAAATATGACATTATTTCGGCGAAAATCAACAAAATTATGGTGCTGTTAGAATGACCGACTTATTTCAAAGCAATTGAGATATTATTAATCAATTTATAGTTGTTCGCTTCCGCGTCAGTTTTGATTTCCTTTCTTTTTATACACCATGACTTTACTGGTTAAGCTGAACAGATTATCTACATGATCTTCGAATGATCTAAATTTGGCTAAATTGAATCTGAAAACCGAGTATTGCAGCCAAGATATACAGAAAAAAGTCACACGCTATAAACTTATTGTTAACATAAGTAAAATAACTATGATTAAACAAGAAAACCGTAGACCCAATGTTAGGGACATATTTTTTTCTATGTTCTCAACTGTGGCTTGTTTTATTAATATCGTAGTAAAAATGTTAAAAAGTTAATGGTTAAATTTTCAATGGAAATTTATAAGATTCGAATGTTCATTTTTCAAATGTCTCATGTTAACACAAAGCAAAGGAACAAAACCTGTTTAGAGGAAATGAAAAAGGGTTGCTATTGTTGAATGGCTGATAAATTATACGTGAACATAAAATAAGTGTTTTAAAGCAGTTTCAAATGAGATTGATAAGACATTTTTAGGCTGAGTAGTTTGAAAACAGCTGGCATTGCCTTGGATCAGAAAATCAGGACAAAAATCACACCATCATTGCTTATAATAAAAAAAATATCGAATGGGACGAAGTTGCATCCACGAATAAACCCAATTTGGTGCTTATAGACCGACATTACATCCATCTTCCTTGAAAATTTTCGTCTTAATAAAGTTAGTTGTTTAGTTTGTCGTAGTTTAAAACAACAAGCGTCTTAAAACAATAAGCTTATCTTTGCAAGCAAATAACTAGTTGCATGCCTTTTGTAGCTTAATTACTTTATGAGTAACAATGAAAAATGTAAAGGTTGTCCACGATGAAATTGCCACACACAAAATTGATTCGCAAAATTCGAGTTTTCATCGATTGCCATCAAATTTTCAGGGATTGAGAAATAATTATTAAACTTCATTTTACCATTTTACTCGTATTTTATTTACAGTCCATACGCAAATGCCCGCACCTTGGCCTTAACCCGGCCATAAGACTCTGCACAACCTGTGAATCAACCGTTTTTTGCATGTAAACCCACACTTTCTTCAGTTCCTCGACTGGCTTCACTACCTTAGGTCGTTTAAGAAGGTGCTGCTTCATAATCGCCCAGTACTCCTCGATGGGGCGGAGCTCCAGAGTGTTGGGAGGGTTGAACATTTTCGGCACGAAATTGACCTTATTGTCCGCATACTACTTCAGCACGTCCTTGGAGTAGTGGCATGAGGCCAAATCCGGCCAGAAGATTGTTGGGACGTTGTGGGCCTTCAGGAGAGGAAGCAGCCGCTTCTGGAGGCACTCTTTTATGTACACCTGTCCGTTCATCGTGTCCTGGGTCACGAAAGGTGCACTCCGCTTCCCGCACGTGCAGATGGCTTGCCAAACCAGGAATTTCTTCGCAAATTTGGACATTTTCTGAGTGCGGACATGCTCCGGAACGCTGAACTTATCCTTGGCCGTGAAAAACAGGTTGCCGGGGATCTGTTTGAAGTCGGCCTTCACATATGTTTCGTCGTCCATGATGCAGCATTCATCTTTCGTCAGCATGTTGAGGTACAACTTCCTGGCACGGGTTTTGGCGGACTTGTTCTGCTTCTCGTCGCGATTAGGGGCCTCTTGTACCTTGAACGTTCGAAGCCCAGCCTTAGTTTTGGCCTTCTTAGCTTCTTAGCCACATCCCGAACGGAGGCGTTCGGATTTCGGTTGAAGGCCCCAACTACGCGGTTTTGATTTTTGGTGTTGTACGGAATACTTTTTCCTTTACTTCTGGGCTTCCGATCGGTGGTCAACCGTTCCTCGAACCGCTTAATCACTCGCGACACCGTGGAATTCGCGATTCCCAATGTTTTAGCGATGGAACGATGCGAGAGATCCTTGTTCTCGTGATGAATGCGCAAGATTTTATCACGCACGAGCTGTTCTTTCGACTCCATTTCCGCGAGTTTTGATCACAGGACTTAAAACTTGCAGGATGTAAATAATGCATTATGAACTAAATCCACCCAAATTTTCATTAAATTCTACCCAACGGTTAAAAAGTTAGAGCAATTTCATAGTGTGGCAATTTCATCGTGGACACCCTTTAACCGACCGCTGCATTTTAGGCTAGGGTATGGGACATATACCCTACGTCCCCAACCCCTCTGAGACAGAAAAAATTAAATTTCAAATTGATGAAACTCCATCGTTAGCTATCGAATTTTGATGCGGTTTTCTGCAATAGACTACAAAGTTATCCTAGTTTATATATCCGCACTGGTCATCCCGATTTTTTTCGTAGTTTCAGATTCCAAGGTGGGAGTACTGGGGTAAGTACCTGTCCAGGGGTGGTGGACAAAATATTTTTAGTTGCAAAACATGGCATGCGGCATATCAAACTTCATGATTAAGCATAACTAGGTCATCAGAAGACACCAAAAGAAGCCCTGCGTGGTCCGATTTCCTCCGGAAAAGTGACCATATTCAAATCTTTTCCAAAACCTGGCTTGCGACTTATCAAACTTCATGATTTTGCAAAACGTGGCCACTTAAGAAGTTCTTGCGGGATCTGAGTTCCTTCGGGAAAGAGGCCATATTCAAATCGTTACCAAAACCTGGCTTGCGACATATCGAACTTCATGATTTTGCAAAACTTTGTCTTCGGAAGACATTCTGAAGGTATCTGACAAAACTGGTCAAAATTTCTTGATTATAGAGATTTTCAGCCCTGGGTAGCTTCATCTCTCGTCGTTTAGACTGTTCCGATAATTATAAATACATTAATGATTAACCTTCAATTCAAAATGCGTGCAGTATTCAACCAACTTTTGGCTGCGTCCAGTTGTTTACATTTAAATTAAATTGGTGTTGTCATTTTTTTTTCAATTTTTCGCACGGAAGTTTGAAAATGCGTGGTCTTGAGCAAAAAAAAACTGATTGTTCACAAACGGTGCATATACAAGATCTTCTAACGTTGTACCGGACAACGATTTTGTCGGTTATGGAATACGGTAGTTTTTGTTTTCAGTCAGCGACTCGGTCGCACTTCATTAAACTGGAACGTATTCAGTATCGGTGTCTTCGTATTGCGTTAGGTTGCATGCACTCGACTCACACCATGAGTCTTGAAGTGCTGGCTGGCAGAATTATCTCTCCGGCTCCTCACCAGGTGTGAAGTTATGAACCCCCAGGTGATCGAAAATTTTGAGAAGCTCCTTGAGTTGAATCCTCAAACCCGCTTCATGACCTTGTACTATTTGTACATAACACAGGATGTCAGCCCTTCGCCGAACATTTCCAATCGTGTTTGCCTCTCCGATTTCGACATTTCGGTTCATTTTGATTTATCCATGAAGCAGGAGCTTCGTGGAATCCCAGAGCATCATCGTCCTATGATTGCTCCGGTGATATTTGCTGCAAAGTTTGGCAAGTTGATTCCACTAAATCGTTCTTCACTGACGGATCATTGATGGTGGAGTCAGCAGGCTTTGGTATATTTAATGAAATTTATAGCGCCAACCGTAAACTTCAAGCTCCTTGTTCCGTGTATGTCGCTGAATTAGCGGCAATACACTTTACGCTAGAAGTTGTTGCCTTGTTAACACCGGATCAGTACTTCATTTTCACGGATAGTCTCAGTTCTATAGAGGCTATTCGCTCATTGAGGCCGGTAAAGCACTGCTCGTATTTTCTCATGAAAATACAGGAGCTTCTAAGTGCTTTATCTTCGCGTTATTTTATCATCATCTCTGTATGGGTCCCATCTCATTGTTCAATTCTGGGCAATGCGAAAGCGGACTCGCTTGCAAAGGTGGGCGCTATGGAAGGCGATATTTATGATCGACAAATCGCCTTCAACGAATTTTTTCCTATTTTTCGTCAACAGTCACTCGTCAGCTGGCAGTATAAATGGAGTAAAGGAGATTTGAGGCGATGGCAACATTCTATCATCACAAAGGTGTCAAAGAAATCTTGGTTTAGGGGGATGGATGTGGGTCGCGACTTCATTCGTGGCATGTCTCGCCTCATGTCTAATCATTATTCTTTGAACGCTCATTTATACCGGGTTGGGCTGAGCGACAGCAATCTCTGTGAGTGTGGACAAGGCTTTTAGGACGCAGATCACGTTATTTGGTCTTGTGCTGAACATTGTGGAGTCAGATCTGAGCTTTATGATTCCCTTCGGGCTCGAGGTAGACAACCCAATGTGCCAATTCGAGATATTTTGATTTGGAGTACATGAAACTCATTTATGTGTTTTTGACTAACATTAGCCTTAGATTGTAGTTAGTTTAACCTGTATGTTTACTTTAAGTTTTTTTTATATGTGTATTTGTGTGTTTTTTTTTCTTCTTTAGAAAATGTTCATGTCAAAAGAAAACCATAAATTGTGTAGTTCTATAGTGTTTAAATAATTTAGAATTTAAATTTAATGTGTTAAACCATACTTTAAATTCCCACCCTCTTTCCCATCCGTAATTTGTAATCCCTATTAACCTCGAGACTGCCGCGAGTAATCGGCACTCTCCTCCTAACTTTGGTTTTAAGATAAATGATGTATAAAAATATGAAAATTTGGCTCTGTAAAGTTTGAGCCTGTACAAATAAATGATTATTTTAAAAAAAACAAACGGTGCACCGTCAGTGGTCTTTCCATCAAAAAACTGGCTAAGGAAGAAGGTGTGAGCGTCGGAGCAGTTCAAACCGTATTACGGAAGTAGCAACAACAGTGGTCTTTCATAGATTCCCCGAGACGGAGCAGAAAACTCGGTCCCACTGACCCTCTAGCACCAGTCCGAGATATGGCGAAAAAACCAAGGAAAGACCGGACCTGCAGACTAGTCGGAAGCAGAAGCGGCCAAAACGAAGCACCAAACAAGCTGAATCTGTAAACCGCAGGCTCAGAAGATGTACGACAAACTGCTGACCGAAAAATCGGATCACAGTTTTATAACTCGCCGAAAAGAAAGGATGTTCCTGGATCAGTGAAAGCCATTTGCACCGAAAAAATTGGCAAGAATGTAATGGTATGGCAGGCCATATGCAGATTTTAAGGTTTTTAAGTGACTACAGACTGTTACGATTTATTTAAACACGCTTTTTTTCTCAAATTAAAAAGACCATTGGGTATTTTTGTAACTTGTCCGGGGGTAAAATTCTAATTCGTGACTTTGGGGTGAGAGGTTGGGGTGTTAACCACTATACCAGGGGCGCACAAACAGAATTGAAATTTTGCCTTTTGAATATCGGTAGAACTTTCAAATGATATTTGTAGTACTGTACACAAATATCTCAGTAATGGATGAGAAGATCACAAATCCAGCCAACAAACAAGAAAATTTAAAGCCAAATGTTTCTCCTGTTGGGTTAGCAATGTTCCATAGCCACCCTAACCGTACGCAGCAATCTTCTCATCTAGTGGTGTTGCTGGCGGCTTTACCCACCGTCAGCACCATCGTCGTCGTCGTCGTCGTCGTCGTCATCAGAACAAGCCGACCGGCAGCCAGCCAGATTCGTTACCAATTCCGAGTGTTTGTGATATGCAAATTAATCCCATATTTGCACTCACTTGGTTATTGCAAATTGCCACCCACTTGACCAGCACGCGCAGTACCGGACGGAACGCGAAATGCGCGCAACAGAGCGTTCCAGCGGGGAGCCACCACATTATACATATAGCAGCAACGCCAAGTCCAATTCAATTTGATAAATTTTCAAGATAAATCGGTTAAAGATTCAATAAATTACCTCTCCACGTGCCTGCCTGGTGGGTGGTCGCATGATCTCGGTTGGACGAGAAAGGGAACTTGTTAGATTGAACCCACCGATTGAGCGTGAGGATCGGAAAATGCAGGAAATTGCGTGTGTTTGCCACTGTCGGAACCGCAAAACAATTCTAACAACTGCGACTGCCATCTTTCCGAACAAGAGCGCAGTGGTTGGTTGGTTGGTTGGTTGGGGGGAAAAGGTTCAAAGTTGCTTTAGCTAATAAGTTAGAACGGATCGGAACTTTGGATGTCAGGGAAACCGCACATTACCTGTGCCCTCTGCATGTGAGTGGGGGACTCTTCGTAGCGTGCGAGGATGCAGTATCGTTTTGCGAACCGATTCTGATGGGCTCTGTAAGAGTCGTTGGTTTAATTATTATTGCTACGGCAGCACAACGTCAAGCAGTGTTCGAGAATTTCTCGGTGATGGCTTTCGGACGATGTGGTGGAGGAATGATACGAGGCTTTGTTGCAAACAACACCTGCACTTCCGCAATTTATGGGCTTGCTGCTGTCTGTGTAGAGCGTGGCAGCAGCGATTTCTATCGACAGTTTAATGCAGCAGAGATTTTTTCGACGGCAGGGGTGTAGTGGTAATAAATCGTCATATGTGAGAGTACCCGGACTACAGCCCTTGCCAGGCAACGTTTATCAGATGGCTTAGGAAGCTTTCTTGGATGCGTTTGTGAAATTCCACGACTTTCTCTAGCAACCCAGCAGCTAACCAACTAAACCGCACACTCCAATCGTACCGTAGATAACCGTTGTAGGCAATTGCATATTCATTTCACCAAAGAACTGCAGCAAAACACAACAAACGGTCTCGTGTCCTACACAAAAGCCGAGTGCGGTAGAATTTTCCTAGATAGGTGGGTATTTTGTCTTCCTCTTGTTGATTCCTTGGCGCGTAGGACGGTGTGTATTCACAACTGGCTTATGGTTTTGGGAGAATCCCAATATTGCTGCAGCAGATGCAGAGGAGAAGGCAATTCAACATGTAGGCCTAAGTAGGAACAATGCATGCCAAAGTCTAACGGAAAATGGGAGGACTGCAATATTCCACCACCCTTCTCCGGCGACACCACCGTTTAGATGCAAGCGAGGGAGATTAAATTGCTCCTATATGCGATATGTCTGCAGTTTTATTGTGATTGGTGGTTGCGGTATGAAATTTTAATTGAAGGAATGTGTTTTGTATGATGGTGGAAATTCGGCTCCCAGACTGAGGAGGAAATTTGATGCAACCCCATGAAGCGGCGGATTTGCGGATGAATCTTGATTGTTACCCTAACGTGTGTTTATGTACTTTAACAGAAATTGTTTGGATTTAACCCCGCACTTATCTATAAAGCAGCTGCTTTTCTTTGCAAGTTTTCATAAACTAAAAAAAAAATATTTGAAGAGCTTAGAAAGTGTATGCGGTGGCGATGGGTTCGAATCTTCACCTCAAACGAATTTTCGCAGATTAACGATCAATGAACGATACATAGCCTTTAACAGTGGTTAATAATTCGATGGAAGATTCTACTGTTTAAAGCGCACGGCCAAGGATAACCATTGTACACAGCCTTTGGAAATTATTGTATGCAAGTAGTTTGTAGAAGTTTTAGTTTTTGTTTTGGTAGTAAGTTTCTTTTTCTCGTCATATCTAACGTAGCCATCTCGGAAGAAATACCGTGTGATACTGGTCCCCAAAACTTGAGTAATCATCAGACGTTGTGAATAAAAACACACTCAAAAAGGAGAGGGTTCCTCTCCCATGCAGGGTTGCCACATTATCTGTCGTTCCCTTGTTTAATTTTTTTTAGAAATAAACCTTTTTCATCTGTGTTTCACTGCAAAAATTTTTGAAAAAAATCTAAATTTCAAATTTTGTGTTACAAAAGGAAAGCAGATCAGTATACGAGGGACTCATTTTCTCGGAGAAAATCGATAATTGCGCTTAAGCAATTCTGAATCATTTATCATGAGGTGTTTGTTTTGATTACTAAAAGTTCCGGTATAGGTGAACAAAATTGGAACGGAATTACCAATCAATCATTGTTATGATGCGTGAAAATTAGTTTGTTGAATTTAGAATTTAGTTGTGATATAAATATTAGCTAATCAGCTCCTCTTTTCCTCCTTTGGCATATATGATGTTGCTATTCAGGCGGCCCAGGATTTTGGACCTATTTTGATTATATTGCAAGGAAACTCGCTCCACTACTGCAATAGGATGCGGAATTAGTAAAAAGTACACAATGAACTTTCTTAGCAAGTGAAAAACCCGCTTCCCATCAGCACGTTTGAAATACACACGATTTCTTCACCATGTTTCGAAATCTTCTGATTGTTCTACCTCGTTGTCCTTGCCTCCGCTAAGTTTCCTTCCTCTGCTTACGAAAATCATTTTCAATGGCCTGTTCCTCACCACTTTCGAAGATGTTTGGATATTGTTCAATAATCGAGTTCTTCAAAAGATGCAGTTACTTGGGGTCAACGCTCATTTCAGATCGTTCAGAGCGCTGAATGATCTGTTTAATCTGTTTAATGTTTAATTTAAAGCACAGCGGATCGAGTAAAAGCCTTCTTCCTAGTTTCATCGAGAGTTTCGGATCCAAGCATTTCTAGTTCAGTTACAACGATCAATATTTTCGACTCCTTGCAAAGATGTTACTAAAAATCTGAAACTCCTAAATTCGTCAGGAGTTTCAAGTAATTATCCTAACAAAAATTAGCAAGGAGCACCATCAGCGAGGCTTCAGCTGATTGCATGTGTTCAGAAATTCCATAGCTTTTGACTATGGAATATACGATTCGCTTTGTTTAAAAGAGACGATTACGCTTTGTTTAAAAGAGACCAAACGTCATTAAGCTGAAAACAATCAAACCGTTGGCTGAATTGGCTAAGAACGAGCAAAACAACACGAACTCCGAAAACCGTTCCATATTCCATTTGAAAACTGACTGCAACGATAACCTTTTGGTGGAAACGGATGCAGAACTGTGTCATCTGAAATTTCTTGGATCGTTTGAAGCTTTAGGACAAGTAACTGTAAATCTATCTCATCATTTGTCTCAGGTACGATGGCAGTTTTTGCATGCGAAACTTGCAAAAAAAAAAAGCCAAAAAATGGCAAGTACATTTGATAATTATCAAAGGAGGACAGTCACGTTTCAGCAGCTTCTTGACGGATCAGTTAGAACCCCTCATTACCGAAGCTCCATCTGAGCCAAAGCCCACAAGCCGGTAATTTGGTAATCGGTGGCATCAATCTGGAACTGTTTGACAATTGTGAAAATATATATAGGTTTTCATACTGCAAATTTTTTTTTTAAGATAACAAAAAAATCACGTTTAAAACAACTTTTTCGAATAGCAAAAATAAGTATCGACAAAATTATTCTCACATCCCTAAATTCCTCACCGGGAATACATGAAAATTGGAAAAACAGTATTTTTATAGAAATCCTTGCAGAAAATTCTGCAAGAATGTCACAAGCAATGTGGAGCAATCTTTTGAGAATCCTAGAAGGTTTGAGCTGTTTGGTGGAATACCTGTAACTAGAAATTAGAAGAAAAATTAGTATTTTCCATTTAATTCCAACTACCTTTGCTTATCTTGACAGATACGCGTATTTCGTCTACAATGTGCAGACTTCTTCAGTGTCTCGTACTAATAACTCGACTTACTTTTGAGAAACAATACGTCTCAATCAAAATACTTGATGAAATTATTGAAGCGAGGTCTAGAGATCTATTTGTAGGAATCTTTGCAGATATCCTACATAAAATATAAAAAAATAATTCTACAAAAAACTGCTAGCCAAATTTTCCATGTTTATAAGTAAATATATAAGATGATGAAATTCGTGCAATATATTCTTCCTGGACGTCATCAACAAATCAGGTTTTTTGTTCCAAAATTAGTTCAGGAATAACCGTATAGTTTTTGTGTCGTTTTTTCAGGAGTCCTCGAGGGATTGTTTTTTAAATCCCAAAACTTTACAAGATCAGGAATTCCTTCAAACATTTCATCACATGAAAGTTTTGAAAAAATGCCGATGCAAAGGCAGAAGAAACTCCGGAGATCAGCCTGACGGAATGCCAACAAACGTCTGAAGAATACCTCAGACTGTAATCTGATACTGTAGTTTCAGTGTCAATTGTTTTTGTTTTGCTTCATGGGCCACTGAAAGTAGTGTAGGGGCTATTCATAAACCACGTAGACTTTTCTAGGGGTAGGGGGGGGGTGGTGGGTGGTTTGACCAAAGTCTACGCTCCATACAAAATTTCAAAAAATAACATGGAGAAAAGTATACCAGGGCGGAGGGGGGTCTAAGGTTTTCAAAAAATTCAAAAGCAATTGCCCAAAATCTTAGAAATCTTAGTTTTGCTCAAAAATTATTTGTATGAAAGAGATGAAAAAAAAACTGTGTCAATTTAGATAAATCTGTGAATGTGCCAACCCTGCTCCCATGTGCGCATCAAAACAGAGTGTATACAAACTACCGCTAGAAACTATCACAAGCTATCAGTGGTACATGAGCGCGTACCAACACGTTACTTCTGCTTGTTGAGGTGGCGAATTCGTCCGCCACTTGACCTACCCCGCATTGGTTCTAGACAAGAGGTAACGCCCTTGGTTCGAGTACAACTGTACCCATGCCCTTTCGCTCAATTTTTAATACTTTTATTCAATTTTCAACCTACCGTACACTGACGGAACTTTCAACACTTTCTCGTCATATTTTTCATTCTAGCAAACATTACTGTCCACTTTTGGTGCCTCATGGTGATGAGCCAACATCTCCTTCTACATAAATTTTCCACAATGTGAGTTTGAAATCCGGGCTAATATTACCCGAAACACCTCATTCGTCACAAAATGTTAACACCCAAGCAAGGTTAATATATATTTTTAAATCATTAGAACTTGAACAAGGAACTACATGTGACATTTCTCCTTCTTTCAATCATGAGCATTAATAAGCCACTTAGCGCCAGTAACAGAAACCGTGGTTTACAAAATTGTTTATGGTTTTTGCCATGCAAACCTCAACCCGCTCACACAAAAAAAAATGATGATTTTTTTTATTAACAAACGCGTGAAATTTTATCCTCGTTCAATTGCAAACAAAAACAATTGAAAACAAAGAACTCATACAAAAGAAGGTGAAAATTGGCTCAAATGGACATCAAATATCCCAAAAGTTTATTCCAAATCATTGATTCCATTTATTGGAAATAGGTTCATTTTGGCCGACTTAGCTAAAATTTGGACCGAAGATCAAGGTAGTGTGAGAAACAACTACTCAATACGCATGGGTAAAAATTGAACTCTCTTATTGTGCTATCAGACAAGAACATTTATATTCAACAAGTTGGAAGTGTTTTTGTCAATGCCTAATAATTCTGTTCATTTACCCCTTCCGAAATGGTAAAAAAGTATGCAACACAATAATTGTATCACCCAATTCCAAGGCGACGCTTTGTGAACTTTATTGTTGACAAACAAGACAAAGCAAAAACTGTCAATCGTTCTGCAATATTTTTCAATTAATGGTTGTTATTTTGAAAGAACTACTGCTCGACTAAAAGTAAAGCTGGACTCACGGTTTAGTACACCAGCGCGTCCCTGGTTAGAACAAAAATTGTTTGACAGGCATTTGTTGATGTTTCAGTGACAAAGAAATTTGTGAAAAGTTTTTCTCGATTGATCAACGATCTCGAAATTACGGATCATGGAACTTGAGACAAGAAAATTAATTGTGCACAAACATCTAGAGAATCCTTTGTGGTGTTAAAATTCTCAAAGTCAACGGTGTATCTTGTAATCAAACGTTACAAAGAGACTCTGAGTGTGGATAGAGCACATTAAATCTATCAGAAAAGTGACACTAGGGACAAAGAGCTGAGGAGAAAGGTGTTGAAGTACGTGAAAGGCAACCCAGGTGTATCCATACGTGATTATGCAAAGAAATACGATTCCAACTTTTCCACCTTGCGTAACATCCTTTCAAGAGAAGGATAATAGTCTTATTGTGCCTGTAAGCACGACTACTATACGAACGAGTTTTGACGAAATTTGATGGCTGTATTTTAATGGACGATTAAACATATGGCAAAATAGATGATAAACAAATTCCCGGAGGAAATTTTTACCTTGAAACTGGTCGTGGAAATGTACCTTACAGGTAAAAATAGATTTTTTTTTCTGATAAGGTTGCACGGAAGCTAACGATTTGGCAAGGAAACTGTAGTTGCGGCCTTCAAACCAAGGTTTTCATCACATCTCCCACGGTAACATCGAAGGTTTACATTAAAGAGTATCTGACAAAGTGAATTTTATCCTTCATTCGGCAACACAAGACCATTGTTATGTTTTGGCCAGATAAAGCCAGCTGCCACTACTCTAAGGAGGTACTAGAGTTGTATGCTGCAAACAATGTTAATTTCGTTGCCAAAGAGATTATTCCTCCGAAATGCCCAGAACTCCGACCAATCGAAAAATATTGGGAAATTGTCAAGCGAAAACTTCGAAAATGCGGTAAAGAAGTGACAAATGCACAACAAATGCGTTAAAAGTGGAATAAGTTCGCCAGTACAATGTCACCACTGACTTTGCAGATCATTATGGTATCGATCAAAAGTAAAGTGCTACAGTTCGTTCGAAACGGTGAAATTTAGGCACTTGTTATACATCTTTTGAAAGCTGAATAGCCCTTTTGTTTGACGTCAACCGTGTATGTTGTTTAATGCTTGAGTTATGATCACTTGAATGCGTCCAAATTTACTTTGAATCCGGCTTTATCAAAAATTGAACAAAACTGCTGGAGTTTTTTTACATTGCCGGGAAGCTTACATTGTTTATATTTTGCGATAAGACATGCCTTTCTGGCAATCTTTCAGAATATGATAGCACCCTTGCAAAAAAATATTTCATGTTTAAAGAAACTTTTACCACAGAAAACTCAAATCAACAACCATTCGTTGAAGATTATTGCAGAATGAATGCCCCCACTTTCTGTGGTATAAATTTCACGGTGTCTCGTGCAGTGAATCAAAAGTTATTCCAGATTACAGCCGAGAGAAGAGAAAAAAATCTGCACATCCACGTTGATAATCCAACGTGGGCCGCAATAAAAATCGCAAAAACGTTGAAAATCGCCAAATCAACCGTGTATGATGTGTTCAAACGTTTCAGGGAGCGAAAGAGCCTGAATCGAGTGCCTCCAGGTAAGCGTCGTAGTGGAACATATGACCGCAAGCTGAACCAGGTGTTGAGAACCGTCAGAACAAACACTGGACTATCAGATAATGAAATCGCACAATAAGACGCTGCTGTGCGCAGTACTGTTCGAAGAATTCGTTTGCGAGCAGGATATCGATCTTATCGAGCCAGCAAGCAACCAAACAGAACGTTGAAGCAAAGGTTCAAAACTCGAACTTGGAAATTGCTGCTCATCGACGATGGAACCTACGTCAAAATGGATTTCCGACAGCTTCGTGGCCAAAAATTCTACATGGCGACGGCACGAGGAGATGTTCCTGCGAAGTTAAAGTTTGCTTTTATGGACAAATTTGCAAAAAAAAAAACTGATGATTGCGCAAGGGATATGCAGCTGCGGAGCAAAGACCAAAGTGTTCGTGACGAATAAGACGATGGACTCGAAGCTGTACAAGTAAGAATGCCTTAAAAACCGCGTACTACCTTTCATTAAAGCCCACAAAGGCTCCGTGAAGTTTTGGCCAGATTTGGCGAGTTGCCACTACAGCCGGGAAGGCATCCAGTGGTACCGCGATAATAACGTAGATTTCATCGATAAAAACATAAATCCACCCAACTGCCCGCAATTCCGGCCCATCGAGAGCTTTTGGGCAGTAATGAAGCGGGAGCTTAAGAAAAGTGGAAAAAGCGGCTCGAGACGCGACTCGGATGATCAAAATAGGGAACAAATGTGCCAAGGAAGTTGACTCCGGAGTTGCGCAACAAACATCGGTGTTGTATTAGAGCTTTTTCAAGCAAATTTTGAGAAGCTATTCAGCTATTCAAGAAGAAACAGCTTATTCAACACCGATGTTTGTTGGGTGGGCAGCGTTTGATGGAAGGAATAAAGAAGAAAGTGCGAATTTTCATTAGAAACGAAGAGGAATGGTTTGTATTGATATTTTTCATTTTTTTTTTTACTTATTTATTTTCCATCGGCCTATTTCCTCACATGGTGACAATCACCGACTCCACCACCGGGACCCTACCTAACGACTCATGACTATGAACCGGGACCAACGGCTTTACTTCCCTTCCGAAGGAAGACGTGACCAAGATTTTTTCGCCTCAGAAAAACCACCGACGTCGACTGGGAGTGAACACACCCACTGGAGTGCCAGTAGCAGTCACGTTTACTACTACACCACCGACGCCGGCAATATTTTTTACTTAACGAACAATGAATTAACTTTTGTTTTGATTTATTAAACTTATTTGTACGTCAATCCGTTACTGATATGCAGATGATTTTATTATTCCGGATTCTAAATGGACATAGCCTTGTTCCTTTTATGCGCCCACAGAAAAATAAACCCGACAGTTTACATTGTGTTCGAATTAACTCATACTCAATCCATACATGTCAACAAGATAACAACAAAAAGTTTAGTAAAATCAAGGCGTTTAATTTGTTTTTGCCAAAACTGAACATTCTATACGGTCTACGGGCGATGCCAGACAAAATAGTCAAAAGATCGAAATTAACATTTGTAAATACTGACATCGAGCGTATTTTTCGGGGATCTCCTTGCTCTCACAAACAAAATAGCACCTGAAGCAGATAAAGGGAGTTATTACCGTTCTTCAGTAGTGGATATAGTTGTTAGCTATCTGGCATTTCCAGTACATTTCGGTTTTAAGTCATTGTTTACAATTGTTTCTTTCAACCTCTTGGCGATTTTGTCTAGAATTATTCCAAATTGAATGATTCCTCGCACGTACTTCCAACGTAGTCTGTTTAGTTTAAAGATTTCAGATTAGGTTTGTGCCATCTAGATATGTATGTGTATAGCCTAACAATGTTTATTGAAGGCTGGAATTAGGTTGTTGTACATCTGGATTTAATTCTTAGTTCAACAAAATATCTCAGACAAAAGTATTTCGTTCTAGCAAGTTGCTAAAAAAAACTTATTTATGAAAAAGTCAAACAGTCGATTGATACATAAGTCGTTTGCAAACAGACAAGACTTGAGAGCCTCTTCATTCAAAACAATCATAAAAGATTCGAATTACTCTTGTCCAACAATTTATATGACAACTTTAACCTATTCCATTACCGCTGAACTTACAGACCCATAAACAGCAAAACATCATGTTGCGTCCATACGAAACAACCCCCAAATATCATTGTCGGCCACGAGCGCTTGACATAGCAAATTGAACCACTTTTATCTGTCAAAACGTATATCCTAATCAAAATGAAATAGAATTATCTGATTATTGTCGTGTTCCAACGTTCTTCTTCACGATATTACCTCTCGTTCTCTCACCCTCTCTCGCTCTGTCTGTCTCCCCAACAACCGTCGCTGTGTAAGAAAAAGATAACTTTTATCATCCTCCGGTGCCGTATGAAATCTCGTATGTACATACACATGAATCTTGTTCGTGTCCCATGTCTCCTTCCAGCCACTTAAGCAATGTCCAATTTCGGCCAAATCAAATCTATGGCGTACTAACAAAGCCATAACCAACATACAAGCCTAACCAGCGAGGAACGTGCCATCAAGAGTCCAAAAACCACCGCTTGAATATTCCGCAATCTTCCCTTATCCTCAGAAAAATCTATTTGTCGGTTTCTGTGAAATCCCCAAAAAAAAACAACCACCACCTCCCAGCATCGTTTGAATCTGGCTGACTGTCTCGCTAAGTGACATTTATGGAGCCGCTTGGTATTGTTCCCGTTCTGTGGGAGTAGCGACTGTCGCTGTGGCGCGTAAACGGGTACGTTACGTACATGAGGTGTAGCATTTTGCTAATAGAGCTCTAAATTAATTACCGTTGGAGCTAATCACTCTACGACAGAGACCTGAAACGGGATAAACTGTGTACATAACACACGCTGTATCCAGCAGAAGCAACAACAGGTCCTTGAGTCTGATGTATGACTGTGCCAAGTCGTCTTGAACCGATCCACAGCGAAGATGGATTAATGATTAAACGAATTTTACGACTTGGACTTGGAGTGGGAGCACGGATAAATGTACGGTGAAGAGTTTCCTTCTACAGACAGCCCCTGTTTGAGAGCGGGGTAGAATAACAGGTTGGATAAATGTTTGAGCCATCAATAATTCAAGGAAATTACCGGTTCATTTGGTGACACTCGTTCGTATGTTACTGCTTTTCGTAGACGTGACTGGAGCGGGGAGACTATCAAGTTGGTTTAAGTTGATGTGTGCTCTGGGAAGGATTATGGATAGTCTTCAAGACGTTAGTTAGTACTTTATACATTGCTTACCCCGTGATCCGTCGGAAGCAAACTGAACGGTCAGAAGTGGTCTATTGATTGTACTTAATCTGAGTAGTTGACCTCTATCAGCAGGTCAACTGAGGTCAACACACCAAACATGTTCCAATTGATTTAAATTGACATTGATGGGAAGGTCCAATCAGTCGTGCGAATCATTGTAATGCCGGGATATGCATGCGTTTTTTTCATTTACCATTTGTGTACGAAGAGAACTAAGCAGGCTTTGGAAGCGAGCGGACGTGTTTCGCTGCCGGTTTATATTTCGTTCATTTCCTCTAATTTTAATATCAGTGAAGTTTCACAGTAGAATTTGCAAATAGAATTTCAGTTAATTTCCGTCGTCCGGTATTATCGGTGTGTAGTTAAAAACAATTTAATGTACTAAGTAATTGCATAAGAACATCAACATAGTATTATGTTTTGCTTGCTGATCATGGACGAATGTGATGGTTGAACAAAAATAGAATAGTAGAAAAACTTAATAACTGTTTCGATAATTATAAATACACCGATAATTAACCTCAATTCAAAGTGCGTGCAGTATTCAACCAACTTTTAGCTTGTTTACATCTAAATTTATCTGACGTTCTTATTTTTTTTTTTCAATTTTTCGCATGGAAGTTTGAAAATACGTGGTCTATCTCCGGAGCAAAGAAAACGAATTGAGAAATCGGTGCAGCGTCAGTGGTCTTTCGATCAGAAAACTGGTTAAGGAAGAAGGTCTGAGCGTCGGGGCAGTTCAAACCGCATTACGGAAATATCAACAACAATGCTCTTTCGTATATTCCCCGAGACGGGGTAGAAAACTCGGTCCCGTAGACCCTTCAACCGACAGAAAGATTAGGGACTATTTCAAGCGTCACCCTTCGGCATCAGTCCAAGATGTGGCGAAAGTACTTCGATTACTAATGTTATGCGTGCCAAGAAGAGAATGAGCCTGTAGACTTGTCGGAAGCAGAAGCAGCCAAAACGAAGCACCAAACAGACTGAATCTGTGAAACCGAGGGCTGTACGACAAACTGTTGACCAAAACTTCGGGCTGTGTTATCATGAACGATGAAACTTACCTAAAACTCCATTATAAAATTCTGCCGGCATACTTTGCACACTTTGATACCTTGCTGAAGGGAAGGATGTTCCTGGATCAGAAAAAGCCATTTACACCAGCCATTAAAAATTCGGCAAGAAGGTAATGGTGTGCCAGGTCACTTGCGGATGTGGAAAAATATCTTGTTCATTCATTACGACACAATGAACGGACACAATGCTACCCTTGATCAAATTTCATACAATATTTTGGCCTGATCTTGCTTCTTGCCAATACTCATAATATGCATAAGTGGTACAAAAGGAACTATATCGTATTTGCACCAAAGAAGATGAATACACCAAACTGCCCAGAGGTGCGCCCTATCTAAACTTTCTGGGCTTTGACGAAGGCGAAGCTGAGAAAACACACGAAACCAGCGGATGGTGTTAAAAAATTTAAGAAAGATTGGCCAAAAGTGGTGAAAATGCTAGAAGAAAGCACTGTGTAGAAGTTTATGAGTAGTGTTAAGGGAAAAGTTTGAGAACTCGTCTACCCTACGAAAAATCAAGCATATTGAAATGAAGATGGAAAGAAAATATTATTCTTTACTATGTTTGAAAACGTACAAAATAATAAAAACACAGTATGGTTTTTTTATATGAGACAGAAAGTGTATTTATATTTTTTGGAACAGTTTATGCTTCATAGACATATATTTAGAATTTCAATAACAGTCAACTTGACATAACTTGGAGCGTATGGTATTCCGTGTGGTTAAATCGTTTATGGAGACCCAGACGGCCTTGCGACGAGCTGGCAGCGGAAGAAAAGCGAAGACGACTGACCCCGTGAATGCAAGGAAGGCGAGGAATGACTTCAAGTGCAATTCAAACCATTTGATTCGGAACGTAGCCAATAAGGTCAATTCTTCCGTCTGGTTCATCCAACAGACAATGAAGCGGGCCAAGTTTCATGTCTTCAAGGAAAAAAAGGCACCTAGCCGAACCGATGAACAGAATACGGTGGCCAAATCCCGCTCCAAGAATCTGTACCGCGAGAGGTTGGTTCAGCCGAATTGCATAGTAATAGACGATGAGATGTGCAATAAAGCGGACGCCTAGCAGATCTTGGAGTTTTTTAATGATCCCACCTGGAATTTTTCATTCGCTAGTCCCGCCTGGATGTTTCAGAGAAGTTCCGAAAGAAGACAAATTTGCCAAGAAGTACTTGTACAAGAAGTACATAACGACCGGCACCATTAACGACCAAATCGACAAATCCTTCAAGAAGCGCCTGTCACTCTATTTTGGCTGGAACCGGTATCGTGCCAATACGCGAAACCGGTGATGGAGCAGTACGAAGCCAACGATGTTGTCTTTGTGCCAAAGAAAGCAAATCCGCCAAACAGGGAAGATCTTCAAAAACTACAAGGATTTGATGTCCCACAGAAGTCACCGAGCCTTAATCACTTCATTTACGCTAGAATACTGGATAGGCACTTGGGTCTCTCGATTCACTTCAGAGATTCCTTCAACGAACGGTCAGAAAAGATCCCGAAACCAGCACTAG
This sequence comes from Aedes japonicus, assembly GCA_034211315.2. NCBI lineage: Eukaryota > Metazoa > Arthropoda > Insecta > Diptera > Culicidae > Aedes > Aedes japonicus. Next base: position 115,108 of record JASCZW010000302.1, read on the forward strand.
GTGAGTTGCAGCCCAACTTCCGGTTTCAAACGCTGCAAGTTCAAGATCTTCTGGCAAAATATAAGTAGGGGTGGCTTGATTTCAGCAAGATAAATAAATGCGGCCCTTTGTTCTTGAAGAACATCTCATGGACGAATGAATGCACCTTAACCCGTGCAGGATTCTTCAGTACTAACAATGACCACACGCGAGCAATCAAAAATCCTAGGGTGGTCCAGGAAATAAGACCACCACTGGCTTTTCGGTGTGGGTAAAGGTTAGCAACAGTTTATCGATCCCTACATTATCGAAGGTAATTTAAACAGCGCGAAATCTACAGTTCCTGGAGAACGGGTTTCAGTCCCGCTTGCTGTAAGACGGTGGTTGGTGTTCCAGCAGGACGGAGCTCCTGCACCAACATGGTGCATTCGATGAAGTTTGTAGGAGAGGTACAGATGCACGATGTGCACCTCAGCAGGTCCCGTCGGTCACAACTTCCGTCGAGAGAACTGTTATACCTGTAAATATGGCCATCTATGAAAACCGTTCCAGATCACGGCATTTTTAACTGACATGTGGTAAATCTGTATTTCTTTCTTTCACGGTGGGGTTGAATTTGTGATTTTATTATCGGCTAATTGAAGGTACAACATTCTTACCTTACCTATCAGACCAAGACCGGTGTGGCCTATGCTGTACACAGAAACTCCCAAGTAACACCAAAAACATCTTCTTGTTCGGTAATCTTGAAATTTTGTTGTACACGAGTTTTAAGAATGATATAAAAAACATTTTTTGTCGTATACAAGCTGAACGGATGTTGTCGCAGAACATTTGCGTTTCAAACGTCATTCAGGTATTTTTCTAGAATATATGACTTAATTATTGACTCGAATATAACCAAAAACAGCGCAATTAATCGATATTTTTATAACATCTTTTAGGTTACAGAAGAAATTCCAAAGATGCACTGAATGACATGCTTTGGACATGACTATGTTTTATCTAGGTAGTTTAAAGCATCACAATAACCAATAGGTAATAGTTTATTTATTAAAAAGTGAAAATAAATGCAGAAATGCATGAGCATCAAAAGTCAATTCAACAAGTGTCAAACTAGCAGATGTAAACACAGATTTAATTTGACAGTAAGGTTTGTTATGAGTATGATGAATTTGTTTATGAAATCTCGTAATGTTTCATTAATTTTTCATATCGATTGAAAAGCGAACACAGCCCATTTGTCAGATGCCTTCTTAAGAAACGGTTACAGAAGTGGAACATGAAAAAAAACAAACATATTTATCGGAAACGAGGCATGCAATCAACAACAGCAGTTAATTTATTGAGATAGTCCACACGACACGTTTTTTTTTCTTCTAAAATTTCTGGAGTCAAATGGCATTTCACTAGGAAGATGCTCTACCATGGTTATTATGATGTTATAATAACTAACTCGAATAATTTGCAATAGACCAACATGAGTATGTTATAAAAATGCTCTTAAGATGTATTTTGGACTCAATTTCATCTTCACGCCATAACTATGCACTACACAACAGTGCGGAATAAACCAATGACTATAATTATCACCAAAAATTTCGAAAGCTGCGCTTTTTGTCGATGATTGAGATGCTTAATTTTGAGTAAGAAAGAAAATTTTCTCGATAATCTGGACATTTATTTATGATTTGATAATACTTTTAATCTACAGTGTAGACCACGTGTCTAATTCGCCATGACGATTTTTTTATGATCCCAACAGAGATGCTGCAAAATTTTAAAATATTAGAGAATTTTCTGTTGCATTTTTGAATCTTTAGAATGGCGCATAAATTATGCAAGAGTAAAACCGAAAGTTACACCATAAAAGTTGCCTTGCATATGATATTTTGATAAGACAATCTTCAGAATTCTGATATTTATTAAAAAACTCCGAAAGTTACACCATAAAAGCTGCCTTGCATATGATATTTTGATTTCATATCAGACAATCTGAAGATTGTCTTCAGAATTCTGATATTTATTAAAAAATTGATTTGGTTAAAAATGATTGTAATACTTTTTTAACTATGAGTTGTGCACATTCTCCACATAAACAAACATTATTTTCAAATTTTATTTTTGTTAACTTCTGTTCGTTTGAAATTTCTCAAAAAAGCATGTTATGTTCATGTGTTTCTGCATTTGTTTTTACTTTGGAATTACTTGATCATAACCTATTTGTTATTATGATGCTAGAAATCAGCAAGACAAGACATCATCATGTTGAAAGCCTGTTATTTGAAGTGCCTTGAGAACGTTTTATTCGTAATACATCTGTATCTAAAAACTTCTTGTGTGAACCTAAAGATGTCTCAAATAGAACGGTTAAATGCGCTGTTTTGGTCATATAAATACATGAGACCATGTCTTAAAGATAATATTTTGATCATTACATAACAAGTTGTGTTACTTAGGTTGTCTCCAATGTATTCGGTATATGGTCTCGCTGTCTGCGGAGGGTCCGCAGGTTCCCTTCGTTTTTGAAAACCATTTTAACTGGGCTATCGCCCGACTTTCCCGCGACATGCCCAGGCCACCGTTTTTCACCGGTTCTAGCGATGTGTACGATGGGAGGTTCTCCCAGAAACTGAAGCAATTCGTGGTTCATCCGCCTCCACCACGTTCCGTCTTCTATCTGCACTCCACCGTAGATCGTACGCAGCAGCTTTCCATCAAAGACACCAAGGGTGCGTTGTTCCTCCACTAGCAATGTCCATGTTTCTTGGCCGTAGAGAACTGCAGGTCTAATTAATGTCTTATAGGTACTCAAGGTACTCAGGTCAACTTTGTTCGGTCTGAGCGTCCTTTGGAGTCCAAAGTAGGCACCATTGCCAGCCATAATGCGCCTTTACATTTATCTGCTGGTGTCGTTATCATCGGTCACCAATGAGCCCAGATACACGAATCCGTCTACTACCTCGAATTCATCCCCGTCGATTTGAACTCGTGGTAGGAGGCTAACATTGTTTTCCCTTCATTTATTTTATTTTCAACACTTTAATCACAAGCTCTATCCCACTAACTTTAGCCTTAAGTCTACTGTACGTTTCCACCAACATCTCAAAGTTACGTGCTACAATATCAACCAAGTCGGCGAAGCCAAATAGTTGGATGGACTTCCTAAAGATCATGCCACTCGTGTCTCTCCCAGCACTTTGAATTAGACCCTCCAATGCAATTTTAAATAAGCAACACGACAAACCATCCCCTTGCTGTAACCCTCTCCGAGGTAATCGAGAGTGTCCCTGATACTCGGACGACACTCATCACTCGATCCATCGTTGCTTCGACCAGCCGAATCAATATTTCTGGAAATCGATATTCGTGAACAATCTGTCATAGCTAGTCTTGATCGGTTGTATGGAGGCACGATATATTGCATTCAAAACAAAATTGCAGAAAAACTAAGCGAGATAGAAAGTTTTTGTCAAAGTGAAAGTTAGAGAGCACTTTTAAAGCCATGTTTTTATTTGATTAACCACTGCTGTTCAAAACGTGTTTTATGCAAGAAAAAAATAACATGAAAAAACTTTGTTGTACCCTTACACTCAATGATATTTACTCAAAAATTATACGAAATTGTTATAGGGTACGGGACGGGTTTTAACAAGGGTTTTAAGCAGATTATTCAGCACCTGAGACGTTCGATGAAGCTGTATGTAATCTATAATTAGAACTGCCAATATTTAGACATTAATTCCTCTGCTTACTTCTGGTCTTTTGGCACATACCTTCAGCAACGAGCATTAGACTTAGAAAATGTCATAGCCATGGAATAGAGTTTCCAATTGCAGGGACTTTTTTAAGGCATGCGGATTGATTTCCGATAAAAAAAAAATGTCTTTTTCTTCTTCGTAATCTGTACATTAACTATCAATATTGTAGGAGAGCAATTACGTGGCTGTGTGCGAAGGCAAAATGAAATAGGCCAGTTCACGATTTGCTGCAAACGTCAACTTCCTCAACTCGCTCCTTCGTTTTACCCTATTACAGGACCTGCCAACTGTTAGTGCAAAAACAAGACCATTTAGCTGTCAAAAAAGACCGTTTTTTATTGGTCGCTGTGACAACCACCTCTACCGGCTCCGTTGAGTTACGTTACAAGCAGTTAGTTTGTAGTTGGTTTGGCGGTGTTGCTAATCACTGCTTTTTCACTTTTTTCCTTTGGGTTTTTGGATCGCTTCTCCTAAAAATGATACTTTCTGGAAAAATAAAGAACAGAAAAAAGCTTACGAAGATTTAAAAGTAACGCGTATTATTTATTTGAATTTTTAATATCATCCTTTTCTTCCCTGTAAGGCGGTTTTGTATTCGTAGAGCCTCAAATTAACGAAACCTCTCCATTTAAAATATTGATAATTGTTAAACGTTTACTCTATTGAATATTACCAAGTATTAAAAGAATATCGACGAATTTTGATTATATTTATAATTACATTATTTTCAATGCGATTACTGTGTAAACATATCTGGCACCCCTGGATCATAGCAATCATAAATTTATAAGAGGTCATCTCTCTCTCTGCCAGGTCCTGTCCTATCCACTCGAAAACAATCAACCAAAACATGTCGATTGCTACGATCACAAACTCGTCTACTAGCAGGTTATGAGACAGACGTTCACGACCGAACTTTTAGTTTGTCATTGATCTTTATACCTGGTACAGACATACAACGTACAGCGTTGTACTCCTTTAGTCTAGTACGTGTTTTTCTGTACTGGATTAAAGTATTTGACAGTTCGTACAACCAACAATCAATATGTAACTAGCGATTTGAAATTGGTTCACTGTTGTAGAACCCCTTGGTCCGAATTACACCTTGAAGCCAGCACCTTGTTATACATATTTGCGCCTTTGTTTTGATTTGCTGTGTTATTTTGACAGAGTATATGAGAGTGTGTTCATGTGAGTTCATTATAAGGGGTGCATTATTGAGCTTGGGACCGAGCTTGGGACGATGTTCTAGTACTGACTGAGCCAAGAAAAAAACCGTTTTTGTATGGGACCTACTGGTCTTAGAGTTAGTCTATGGTACAACGCTGTACGTTGTATTGCTGTACCAGGCATTAGATCGACAATGTGTATTTCATTTACTCTCACGCAAATGTTAGCCAAAGTGACTGTGTTGACAAACGGGATGCTTCGTTTAAAAACAAACAAATGCAAGAGACAGCAGACTTTACGTTACAATACCGGTGCGCTGTATCCATGGCTAACAAAGAAGAGAGGGGGCATGGGCTCTCTCAATTGCAACAGTGATGCCATAGCTGCCGCTCAACAGCGTAGCATTATTTATCGTTGCGTAATATTGACGGCTCCGAAACATATTTTTGTATTGCATATGATAGTGCCAGATGATGAACACTATAATCATAAGCATAGATCAACCTCTATTGACTGGAAGAAACATGAAATAAATAGTGATTTCAGATTATCTAAACATGTAATAAATTTGACTCAATGTTCAACATCACAATCTGGCAACAAGCGTAGCTGTGAGAGAGAGCTGATGAAGACATGCTCTCCGGTATACACGATTAAATGCAAAATACACAAAGGCAAAATTTGAGCGAACTTTTTCAACAGGTAAGAATCTGATGGTTTCCGAGATGATGTACTTTAAATCTTCAAATTGACATTAATGAATGGAAATCAATCATGATTTATACATCGAATCATAAGTCTGATTGATAGAGCTTATGATCTCATCATGAAAAGTGAAATAATTTGGAAAATGTAGGAGTTTTAGACCTATTTCCTTACAACTGATTAAAATAGTGACCCCTGATTAAGCCGTTCCCGACCCTTTTGAAAATTTCCTCAGCTTTCAAATCAAGCAAGAAAAATCTTGCTAGATAGCATAACTTTTGAGTACTAGCTAACTGAGTACTGGTTATGTCAAAACACCGGAGAGCCCCGCAAAAGCAATGCTCATTCGAATGTTTTGTCAGCATAAAGTTGCCCTATGCTAACTTTCAAACTGACTCTATAAAAGGCTTTGACTCATTACAAAAGCCTCGATTGATCTTCACCTGTATTAAGATGGCTTTCAACCTACACCTACTCATCGAACTCATCAACTCATTAGTCGGAAATAACAGTTTTACTTGCGTTCCGACCCAACGTGACTCGAGATTTTATCGCTTCAGAAAAATAGCGCCAAGCTCAGCTGAAATTGAGCCAGACCCACAAGAATACCAAGAACCCAAGCAACACATAAAGTTTTATAACAGTTAAAAATACTTTCATATTACTAGATTTGGTTATATAGAAGCAAACTCAACATAAAATCATGAATATGTGTAACTCGAGAAGCGGTCACACTAACCTCTAAACCACTTTCGCTGGCTACCTCAATTGGTTCGTAACCATATAGTATTTTTTTGTCAACCACATGCTCCATATAAGAAACGTTTTAAAATTACATGCTTCATTTTCATATCAGGTCAATAAGAAACTAATTTAACATTCAACTGACTACGTTAGATAAGGAAAACTGCATACACAAAAAAAATGATATTGCAAAGCCATCTAATCAAAATAATTGAGTTATGTGTTCATGTTTGTGTGTTAAATGTTGCGTGATTGCCTTATTCTAGTGATGGGTATATTCTATAACCAAGATATTTTGAGCTCAGTATTTTCTACTGTGCATTCGTTCTTGAAGATAACTTTAAACTTATCTAACATGGGCTCCAGACGCGTTCCACGCCCATTAGGAACCTTTTACCGATAGTTTTCTACAACTCTAGCAAAACTTTGCTTTTATTTTCAATAAAATGTAACTTAAACAACTGAAGCATTAAGAAAAACTAAAACAAACAAAAAATCAAAACAAGCAGTTGGAAGCAGAAATTCAACTCGTTCTAATCTAAGGAGGTCAAACACACAATAACTGGATTGCATTTCAAACAACTGAAACGGTTCCGAAAGTAGGCAGAGTTCCAAACTTTTATTCTCAGTAAAATTAGATTTTGATCATACTTACCCATCTCCAATCGAAACGAGGTGAATTTCTTCGAACGAAAACAGAACCAAGAGGGGGAGACATAGAACGTCAGCGAAGGGAGCGGAAGAGAATGGGAGACAGAGCGAAACCGAAAGGGACAGTTCGAAACCAATTTAGGAAGTGGTAAAATAAATGAAAACAACTCGCAGTTTTGCTTTATAAACTTTTCAAATGTTTTTTTTATGTCTGCTCTTTATATTTCATTCCGTTTTTCAGTTTTCTCTCATCTTAATCAATAATAATATATTAATAGTATTTGCTCTACTGTTCTTCAGTATGTTTTCTTGTTCTTCTGAATGCACGTTGTTCAAAACGGGTTTTGGGTTTTTTCTTCTCTAGATCTTTAATTGTATTTAGTTCTTCTTTGTTCTTCTGATTTATTGTATAATATCATTTTCGCTTTTCAAGTGCGTTACCTTTTAACTTCGCGAGTTCCTCTTAAGATCAGGAAATGTGTCACCGCAACGTCAAACGAAATATTTCATTTTGATGCTGTCGATTTATAAAAATATCTTCTTTTTTTCTTCTTGTTGTTGCTGTGTTTTTGGTTTGCCACCGTTAAATATATTGCTCACTACTGACTGCTTAATATCGTTTGTTGCTACTTGCTTTCTTGAGTAGTTGGGGTTTTAAAAGTAATTCTTAAAACTTGCGTGTAGGTTTTGGGAGTGTTTGATTTTTTTTATATATCTGTATATATATATATATATATTGCTTGTATGTACAATTGCTCTCTCTTTGTTTGGTTTATAATTGCTACGTTTTTTACCCACTTTTGGGATGAGTATATGCTTCAGTACTGGCTGAAGTTGTTGTTTAAGAATACTAAGCGTTAATTTGTTTGCCGAATAAGTTAAATAAATAAATAAATAAAGTGGTGAAAACAATCTACGTATGTTACATAGGTCTAATTGTTTTAAACGGGAAATGGGAGGGAAGGGACTCGTCTGCAATGTTCACTTTAGAAGTAGTTTTGCGTCTGATTGGTTGTTGACTTGCTACAATTTGCTATATCTCAAAATTTACTTAACTGTACACAAAGGTTTGACAGGATCAGAATTCATACTCGAAAGAAACGTCGTAAAAACACGATATTTGAATGATTATATGTATCAACATGAGAATTGGTACACGTCTCTTCTTTTTGTTGTTATTGTATTTTTTACTGTCTCGGCTTATTCTAGTAGGGCTAATTTTTGGTTTTCAATTCTACTGTATGGGAGCATCCCTCGGTTGATATTTACAGAGTTGACTTTTTGTTGTTTATCATTTGAACCCTAACGATCCTGAGAATGAGGGGGTTTGCTTAAAACTTAATGAGATCTCATGAAAGCCTCTTGCGTGTCTCTCGGAATTCTTTGATTATAGTTTGACTAGAACACACTCCATTTTACAATTGTATGTAAATTTCTTACCAAAAATTGGATAGTTGCAAAAGGGTATACTCCCAAGAGTGAACCATCACGCTAGCGAGGAACACTCCATGTCCGGGAGATTTACGATAGTTAACTCTACTGCTGAGAAGGGGTAATAATTAACAAGGGAGGTTTACCGAAATACTTAGTTGAGTATATATGTAGGTGTTTATGTGAGTTCGATTAAACGTTTTCTAGATAAGCTACTAATTGCTCGATTATTGGGGCTAAAGCTCTCAATTTCCGTTATTTTCTGGATGGATATAACTAATTGCTAATGCCAGGTGAGAGTAGAAATAAGAATTGACCATCGCTGTCCACCTAGGCGGCAAACGTCAGTAGGGATTTTCCGCATCCAAAGAAACGAACTTTAAATTGACTATACAATATGCAAGAAAGTTTATCTTTGTCCGAGACCTAATGTAACTCCTTAAAGGCGCACTCACACTCGCATCTTTACTCCTGGGTGTCCGGAAACCATCTTGCAACGACTCGTCCGAACCTATTCAAATCCTATTGCACGTGTTACCCACATCCGTCCACATCAGCTCGATCCAGTCCGATTGCTTCCAGGAGAAAGAAATGTCAAAAGAAGACAAAAAACGAAAAATTCTAACCTCTAAACAACTCTTTTCACAAGTGTCAATTTTTCTTCCTTCCAAGTGTCCCATGCCTCATTGCATCCGGGTGAAGAGATTTGCGAAGAAAAGGGTCTTCCATGCCATCCCACCGAGTCCCTTTTTTACGGTTCGGGAAGCCAGGAGTACCAGCGGTAAGTACTTTGACACCTGTCAGCTCAGACCGATGCGGAAGATAATTCATTATCAATTTTTTTCTTCGTTTTGAGCCTAACCCTTTTAAGGGTAATCAGCTTCCTGACGAAGACCTTTCAAATCCTCCGCAAATCCCCACCCGTTTACCCGGGTAGATCCTTCGGGTTTCGGACATTAAACGAAGATGATTGATTTGACAAATTAATTTCCCGGTGTGAAGGTTGACTGACAGCTATTTACAATCTCGTCTCCCGTCTTCGTCGATCCTCTCTCTGATAAAAAGCTTCTCATATAAAATCTAAGGCTACGAGATCTAGCATCTCCTCTTTGTTTTTCTTTTTTTTTTCTTGTGCATGTATTTCTGTATGTCAGTGTCGGTGTATGTGTTTCTGTTAAAAATGCCTCTGTTAAGAACTGCGGTTTTCCATAATCAATCAACATCTAAAGAAGCGCTTGTCAAAATTTGCAGCATTGTGAAGCTTTTCCCGAAAGAACGCAAGTTGCACCACCAAAAGATGGCGCTAGCGTCGCTCTGGCGGAAAATCTCTCTATTTAGCAATAAAAACTCAACTATCTTTCACATCTGTTTTGGCATTCCTACCGCACCATCGTAGAGCACTATTTACAGAAAGTAAACTTCCAGACGGAATTCTCCTACAAGAAATCCTCAAGAATCGAGTAAACAAAAACAATTGCTTTACTTACACCCTAATTCGTTGTTTGAGAAACGTTGCTTTTCGTTCAGAACTTTCGTTGCATTTATGAACTGGTTTTGTTTTCGTTATTGCTTACTTCCTACAATGTTACAATTTGATGAAAAACTCGCGTCCTGGGGAAAGTTTAATCGAACGAAAAACAAACATTCAATTCCTTGAAATAACTTCACCTCAAAGACATGTTTACCAATAAATTCGTTGATTTGCTCGTTGTTGGTCACAAAATGCATTTGTTTACTCCAGCCATTCCAGGGATAAAATGGAAAACTAGGTGAAAATAGATCCAGTTTGACGGAGCTTGTTTGTTTATTTACAGAAAATGAACCGAAATCTTTCCTCAACCCACGACGCCGGTTCTCTCATGCTTAGTGGAAACAGGACTAGAATACGATAGTACTAGAACTCTACGTTTTCGTTTTGATTACAGCTTATCATCTAGGGGAAAGGAAACAAGCTTATGAAGAACTAAAACTTAGAAGTAGTTTCCTAGTGTGCCATATCTTCTTTATATGTATATATACTTGTTTTATCTCAAGAGCTGCCAGACGCACGACCTATGGCAAACTACTTCCTAGACTAGGTGAAGACTAGATTTCTGTTCAATAAATTATGCATTCTTACCTCTTGTTCGTTTACTCTGTGTTTATATACTCTAGCAGCTGTCATCAACCGTTTCGCAAACTCTTCCGATTCACCGTGGCATCAACTGCTTTAACAACTGGCTTCAATGATGGCTCTCTCTTACACGCTAATTGTCCTAAAAGAGACCTTTTTAAAACCTTAACTTTGCTTAAAACGTACCCCAAATCAACTCCTACACTGGCTCTTCGTTTTTTTTTACAACACACAGGCTTAAAACATAACGGGATTGTAACGTCTTTTTTTTTTGGTTGGATTTATCGATAACGAAAACTTTAATTTGGTTTGTTTTTAAAACTTTTTTTTCACATCTGGAGAGAGAGAGAGAGGAAATGAGGGGGTGAAGAGCAAATCTTATTTGCCTGACTTGTTTGTTTTATTTTTCTTGTTGCGGACGTTTTCGTGTTTTTTGTTTTGAGTGATGGGCTGAAACGTTTCACGGAAATGTTTCGCTGAATAGAACTGTCAAATCGTAGACGACAACGACGACGACCGGCGAGAGATACGGAGAGCGATCAACCCATGATAACGATAACGAGCTCACCAGAGAAGCCCCAACTGGGTGGGTGCGAGGTGTAGCACGAACGATGAATAAATAATTGAATAAGCTCTAATAAATAGTTCCCGGAGTGGTGGCGGAATGACCCCATGCTGCTTTACATCATCGTCAGTCGTTCTTGTTAAAACGAACTGGCAGCGTCGTCGGTACGTGGAACGGTTAGAAAGGGGCGATGTAAACGGCTCTGGACATGGATCAGGATGGCGTGGCGGTGGTTTAAGATGAAGGTTCTGGTGGGTTTTTTATCCAGTGTTTTTTTCTCTCTGTTGGTGCATTATGAACTTAGAACTTGATTTCCAAGGAAAAAATCGGATGGGACTAACACCAACATCAACATCAAATCAGCATGGAATTTGTCATCGGATATTTTCTGAAAGTAATCTCATTGACTTCATGAATATTGTGCAGAGAATTAATAAACATATGAGTCAATTAGAAATTTGCTACACACCCTATCAACCTGTGCAAAATATACACAGAAAAAAAAATTAACTTTAACAAGCGTGTAAAATTTCCCTTCGATTAATTCTAAAGCAAACGAGGTGTAAACAACGCAATTGGTTGTAGTCTTTGATGCACCATACAACAATGTTTGCAATCTTTCATACAACAGGCATGATTCAGGCGTAATCAGTTAAAAATTTAGATAAAATATCCCATTATTTTCTGCCAAATCTAGCATTCCCTTTATGTGCATTATATAACGCAGAAAATTCAATGTTTCTTTTTATCTGTGTAACCAAAATGTTCTACACAGAAAAAAAATAATTAATTTTAGTAAGCGCGTGAAATTTCCCCTCGTGTAATTCCAAGTCAAACGAGCGTAAACAACGATATTGCTTGCAATCTTTCATACAACAGGCTTGATTCAGGCGTTATCTGGCTTAAATTTACATGAAATATCCCATTATTTTCTGGCAAATCTAGCATTCCCTTTATGTGCATTAGAAACGCAGAAAACTCAATGTTTATTTTTATCTGTGTTACCAACTAAAACAGAGCTCACACTCTCCATGATTCATATTATGACTTTCAATTTTTTATGTTAGCTGAATCCCGGTTGTTTGTTAACTGATTCTTAATTGAATTGCCTGAATGATTGTTGACTTCTCAGTAAAAAATAAATGTGTTTACGATAGGATATATTGCGTTACCCTTACGTGTTTTACAAAAAATAGCACCTTTAAGTGTTCGACGGTGTACCCGGGAACCCACCAAATTCAAATGATTGTAACTCTGGCAATTATTGACCGAATTCAACTCTGTTGACACCGTAAGATTCAAAAACTCATTCGCTTCATGAAAATTTTCGACAACGTCCGTTTGGATTCAGCTGGTTTCCAGAAATCCGGTTTTCTAGGGTTGTGGTCCGGTACGGAGATTCTATTTGGGAATATCTATTGAATTTCCGGGAATGGATGTCACAATCTTTGGAATAATTCGTAGAACATATTTATAATCCATTGTGGGACATATGCCGACTTGTCACTCAGTAAAAGGTTCCCGAGGGACCTAGAGTGGCCAAGGGTATCAAAATTTATGTAATTTCTCCAGTACGCTATTTTTCAAGGTTTTGTGTCAATCTGATGATTTGTTATCGGTCCGGTCAATTCAGAACAAGTTTCTATTTGGTCTCGAGTAGCCGTTAACATATTTAAAAAGACCCTTCGCCCCCTCTTGCTATAGCTCGATTCAGAGTGAATCTGAGAATCCTTTGTAGTTTGCCTCAAAAATAGCATAAGTGTTACAATTCCCAAAGTCAACGGTGTGTCTTGTAATCAAACGTTTCGAGGATACTCTGAGTATGCATAGAGCACAGCGCATCTATCATAAAAGTTGCACTTGGGACGAAGACCTGAGGAGAAAGGTGTTGAGGTACGTGAAAGGCAACCTAGGTTTGTCCATAGAAATACGATTCCAACTTTTCCACCGTGCGTAACATCCTTTCAAGAAAAGGATATAGGGTATGTGTCCCTTAACTCAGCCTACAATAATAACATATGCAACAATCGATTACATTTTTTATTATAACTCATAAGGTATTTTGGCAGGAGGCAAAATTTAACTACCAATACGCTTGCTAAGATATGTTTAATAAGCCATTTGGTAGTATGTATCACGAAAAGTTACACAACTCATTTTATAAAGTCAGAAACTTTCAAGAGATATATATGTAATGTCGGTCGGTGAGTACCAAATTGGGTCTTATCAAGGATGCAAGTTCGTCCCATTCGATGGATTTGTTTTAAAATGTTGTCTATGTACGATTATTTTCTATGATTTTCTGATTCAATGCGTTGCCAGCTGTGTTCGCTCTACCTAACAAACAATTTTACAAACCAAACTATACTTAAACTGCTAAAAAACACTTAAGTGGTTTTTACATATGATTTAGCAGCCATTCGGCAATCAAAACATTATAATTTATTCTACATAGATTTTGCTCTTTCAGTTTGTGTAAAGATGAGCCATATGCAAAGCATTCAACCGAAACTCAGACATTTGTATAGTAAATGTTACCAATAACAACCTTTAGACCTAGGTTCCCAACTATGACCTGTTGTATGGAAAGCGTAGTAAAGCTTTCCATACAACAGACCATAGTTGGAAACCTAGTAAAAAATATGTTCCTAACATTGAGTCTATGGTTTTTACGTTAAATCATTGTTATTTTACCTACGTAATCTGTTAGTTTATAACGTGTGACTATTTTCTGAACATCTTGACCGCATTATTCGGTTTATAGTTTCAATTTTGGCAAATTTAGATCATTCGAAGATCGCGTAGAAAACCTGCTTAGCTTAACCAGAAAAGTCAAAGTGTCTTAAAAATTAAGGAAATCTAAAATTTCGCGGAAGTCAACAACTAGAAATTGATTAAATTTGTCTAAATTGCTTTAAAATAAATCGGTCATCCTGATAGCAATATGATTTTATTGATTATCGCCAAAATAATGACATATTTGGTGCATAGGCCGAATGAAGGAGCTAGGCTAATTTTACATCCCGTTACCATAACCGCCCAAACACAATGATAACAGAAAACGGCAATTTTTACAGTTGATGCAAATGACTTCGATATTTCCAATTAGAATCGGCTTGGATATAGCCGGTTTTCTTTCCGACAAGTAGTCATACTGAGATCGGGAAAATTTATCAGTGTCAATCTTAACACTCAAAATCACACAAACGACTTAAATGTTTAGTCCTGTTGAAATTAAATACTGGCATCAAAATGTCTTGTCATATTGAATGGTCAATTCTATGAGGTTAATTTTGAGAGTCGGGGTAATGTTTGTCACTTTGTAAGGTGGGAGATGTCACTTGCAGTGTCGTGACTCTTCTGGATAAATCAGATGGAGACTCACGTCACTGCAGGTGACTTTTCTCGCTTCACCGGGTGCCGCGCGTAATACGAACGAGTTTTAACGAAATTTGATGGCTGTATTTTAATTGATGACGAAACATATGTACAAATGGATCATAAACAAATCCCTGGACGAAACTAATGATTTGGCAAGGAATCTGCAGTTGTGGACTTAAAACCAAGGTTTTCATCACATCTCACACAATGACGTTGAAGGTTTACAGGTGGAAGTGTTTGAAAATGCGGATTTTACCCAAATCATTTGGCCAAACGTTATTTTTTGGCCATATCTAGCCAGCTTAAGAGATACTAACATGGTATGCTGCAAACAATGTTTGTTTCGTCGCCAAAGAGTTTAATCCTCCGATTTACCCTGAGTTCAGACCGATCGAAAAATACTGGGCAATTGTCAAGCGAAATCTTCGAGGATTCGGTAAAGAAGTGACACAACAAATTCGTAATCTCCATTTAATTCCAACTACCTTTGCTTATCTTCGACAGATACGCGTATTTCGTCTACAATGTGCAGACTTCTTCAGTGTCTCGTACTAATAACTCGACTTGTACGACTAGTACGAGACAATGAAGAAGTCTGCACATTGTAGACGAAATACGCGTATCTGTCGAAGATAAGCAAAGGTAGTTGAAATTATATGGAGATTACTAATTTTTCTTCTAATTTACAAGTATTCCACTAAACAGCTCAAACCCTCTAGGATACAACATATTCGTTTAAAGAAGAATAAGTTCGCCGGTACAGTGTCATCAGCGACTGTGCAAATCATGATGGCATCGATCACAAGTAAAGGGTGATAGTTCGTTCGAAACGGTATAATGTAATATCTTGTTATATATCGCATAAAATATGAATTAATACCCTCTTGTTTGACGTTTTGATCAACCGTGTATGTTTTCACATTCTTGAGTAATGATCATTTGAATGCGTCCAAATTTAAAATTGAATCGGGCTTTATAGGAATATAACAAATAATTGAAATGTCCAAAATTAAATACACCAAATTTTATATGTAACTAGCTGATCCTGCTGCGAGCTTTGCTACGCGTGCAAATTAATGAATGAAAATAACAAAGATCTGACGCTTTTTTTTTATTAATTTGTTTTTTTTTGACTAAGAAGGGGTTTTAACTTCTATCAGAACATTCTTTTTACCCAGACAATACACAGTTTGAGGCTCAGATACCTGGATAATTCTCTGGTTTGGTTGAAATTTTTGTTTAAAATCACCATAGAAACATATCTTGCATTCAAAAAACCCCGCATACCAATTTTGGTTCCATTTGCTTGATTAGTTCTCGAGTTATACAGAATATTGTATTTCATTTGTATGGAAGCCCCCCCTTTGAGGATGGGAGGGATCTGAAACCATCATAGCAACCTTTCTTGCCTTGAAAACCTCACATATGCTAAATTAGGTTTCTTTTGTTTGATTAGTTCTCGAGTTATGTAGAAATGAGTGTTTCATTTGTTTAGGAGCACCCCTTTCCAGAGAAGGAAGGGGTCTTCAACTATCATAAGAACCTTTTCCTGCCCCAAAAATCCCAGCATACAAAATTTCACGCAGAACGGCTCAGTAGTTTTCGAGTCTATTAGGTTCAGACAGACAGACAGACAGAAATCCTTTTATAGATGCAAATGAACTGTAGACCGGAGAAAAATTTTGGCATCCTTTTAGATATTCGTATTGAATTCTATTAATTTTCAGGAAGTTCATTTAATGTATTTGTTTCAATTTTGTTTTTGTTGTTGTAAACTCGTTAAATTTTCCAAGGCGCATTTCTTATTATTCCAATAGTCCAAAAGATTTGGAGCACGATCAATTTGTTTTGAACATTTTGCTTTCAAACGAGATTTACCACAACATTAGAACTTTTTTCTGGGATATTATTTACTGCTCAATGCATCGGAAGAGCAGAGAAACACACAAAGCAGAACAAGAAAAATTAACCACGATGTCTCAGTGAAGTTTGACAGTTGTGGCCATTTGGGCGAATGCTGATTTTCATGGCATCCAATAGGTTTTGTGAAGGTTCTCAAGTGGTCATAACATTTTTGACTGGAATATTTTCAAAATCCTTATGGCCTCTTTAATGTGTTATTAGCTTGTTTTTACAATCATCTATAGAGTGGGCCACTTTGTGCAAATTTCGACTTCAAAAATGCACAGAAGAAGTGTCGGTAGACAAAACAGTTTTGAATGTAGTTTTTTTTTCAACAAAGTCAAAAGGAGGCTGGAATAAAACTGAAATTGTTACTTGGGTTGCCAATATCTTCTATGATGGAACAATATTCAGATCGGTAGAGTTGGTAATACGAAAAGTCTTAGTAGAAATCGGCAACCAGCAATAATAGTATCATAAATCACTTTTATTTCAGACCAAGCTTTAAGTCTGTATTTTCTTATATTTAGGTGAATGCCCATGTTTCCTACCATTTTGGCGATGATGAAAATGTATAAGAGGATTCTTATCATTCCGTAACTCGCATGCAAATGTTAAAGGACCGATCTTGTTAACTTGAAGATCATGGAACGAACTTGCTTCGATGAATTTCCATTCGATCGAAGTATTTGTTAAGAATGTTTTGTTCATGATATTTAGCAATAAATTACGTCGAACAGATTTCGTTCATCAAAATGAGAACGTAATTGTTTGTCACATTGTAGCAAAAATGCATAAAATCTACACTGAAAAAAATAATCAATTTTAACAGGAGCGTGAAATTTCCTCTCGTTTAATTCCGAAGGAGTCGTAAACAACGAAATTGTTGGCAGTCTTTCATGCGCCATTCAACAATGTTTACAATCTTTCAAACAACAGGCTAAATTTAGGCATTAACTGGCTTACTTTTACATGAAATATCCCATTAATTTCTGCCAAATTCAGCATTCCCTCAATGGGCATTGGAAAATGCAGCAAATTCAATGTTTCTTTTTATCTACACAGAAAAAAATAATTAATTTTAACAAGCGCGTAAAATTTCGATTCGTTTAATTCTAAGCCAAAGGAGGCGTAAACAATGTTTGCATACAACAATGTTCGCAATCTCTCATACAAGAGGCTAGATTCAGGCGTTATATGACTTAAATTTACGCGAAATATCCTATAATGTTCTGCCAAATCTAGCATTCCCTTTATGTGCATTAGATTACGCAGAAAATTCAATTTTTCTTTTTATCTGTGTATGTATCAACTCGTGTAACTGGGGAAACAGTCTCCTTAAGTGATTCACTGTATTGATATAAAATGTTAGAAAATGTAAAATGTGGGATTGGACAAAAAGAAGTTAAAATCCTGTTTGAGCAAACTTTTCCGATCAATAACACCAACAACAAATTTAAAGCCAACTCACTATCACCCCCCCCCCCCATTCCCCCCCACCCCCCACCACTTCCATAGTAAAAGGGAAAACCTGTCACCGCAACCAGCGCCGGAATGGATCACAACTCCTTTCGTACCTTCATCTCCACCATGGGAACATGCCCGCCATCCGTTCCGGGCGGGGAACAACTGACGGACTTATCAGTTGAACCTCCAGCAAGCCTTTCCACACCCACCCTTGTGCCGAACCTAGGTGCTCCGGCACTCCAGCCGGGGTCTAATATTTATTTCTTCATTTCACTTACCAGACCAGGACCCACGCCCCGTGTTCCTTCGCGTAGTTAACACCGTCGTCTGACGTTTTGTCAGGGCTTCCGATCCACCGGTACCGATAGCGCTCGCTTTGTGTAATATAGTCCCCCTCGCGCACTCCGGCGGTAAGGCAGTCGAAGCGACATTTGACATTGCCTTCGCTGATAACCTCAAAACTCTCAGTTGCCGTTTTCGTGCCACTTTTTTTCTGCCTCTTCTTTTCGCTCGGAAGCGGCTGCGATAAGAACTCTACGCTTCCGTGTCTCCATCCCTCAGTCATAGTTTGACGAAAAATTGAACCCTAACCAAATGAGTGTGTCAAGCGAGCGATACTCGAGAACTGGGAGTTTGAAATGCTGTAATTAAGTTGGGGCTTTTTTTTCTTGCGTTCAGTTTGTTTAACATTACCTCACCAGGATTTTTGTTTCGTTTTTTGACAAGCTTGGGTCTTACAAGTAAATAGAGTTATCGGTAGTTTCTAAGTAGGAGACGGGCATGGCCGCCGTCAACGCATTATAATTGAGTCGGGTAGTACCGCTAAAGGTTAATTGAATCGATTAATTGCTCTTGGGATTGCTTGCATTAAAAACTAGTTGTGGACTAACTTTTCGTTTTTTTTTCGTTTCTTAAGGGTTTCATGTGTGTAAATACTCGATCATTTGACGTTTCGGTTTCGTTTCTTCTTTCAGATGTTTGTAGTGTATGTTTATAAGTGTCGGTATTTAAGGATTGCTTGTAGAGTAGTAGTAGTAGTTGTTGTAGAACTATAGGATAAAATTTGAACGGAAAACGGAAAGGTTGCTCGTTTTAAAAGTGGAAACGCTACTTACAAACTGATTCCGCACACATCTCTCCGAACCTACTACCTTTGAAAGCGTTTGCACAGCTGTCCGAAGGAAGGTACGGAACACTGAAAATCGAACTTGGCCTTGTCTAGTTTAAAATAATACGATACGCCTTGGTGGCGGCCAGGGTGGCCGCATCCACTATCGGTTACCCACTAAAGTTAACGTTTATGTGAACTGCAGCCGTTGGATGGCTGCCCGTGGTGAGGATGGCCGTGGTACCATTGACCGCTCCCAGGACAGCCGCCGGATTCGTTGTTAGGATGGTGGCGGTCCGTGACGGAGATGGACCACTATTGCTTAGGCTATTGCTACTTGCCAGCAAACTGCTGGCGACGTTCTTCATCACAAGGATATTGCTCGTAGTGACTCCACTGCTAGCCGCCGCTGCTGCCGCCGCTAGCGTGGCAAAGTTTTGATTTAAAGCTTCATCGTTGTTGTTCTCCTTCTTCACCAACACTTTTGTTCCGAGTTTCTCGACCAGCGACGTTCCTGACATCAGTGCGTGATGGTGGTTGTCATCCATATCATCCAGGTCGTGGTTTGATCCGAGCACCGGTGGAGGTCCAAGACTGGGATCCTCCTTGAAGCACGCAGACTCGAGATGTTTGTTGAGGTATGACTTCAGCGCGAAGGTCTTATGACACCTTTGGCACTGGTAGTTCTTATCTATGGAGTGTGTTTGCATGTGCGCTCTCAGGTTTGATCTGTCGGCAAATGCTTTTCCACAATGAGCGCAACCGTAGGGCTTCTCGCCGGTGTGTGACCTCAAATGACCCTGTAGCAGCCAAGGCCTCGAGAACAGCTTACCGCAGACGCCACAGCTGTGCGACAGTTTGTGCGTTAGGACGTGCATGGCCAAGGCTGGCATAGAAACGTATGCCTTGCCACAGGTCATACACTTTTTCGCCGATTGTGAATCGAGACTTCGGTGCGTTTGTTTGTGCCGTGAGAGGTTACTCGAGGTAGCGTACTGTTTGCCACACTCAGTGCAGGTGTATTTGGCCTTGGTTTCCAACACTATCTTCGGGTCACTGACCTTTTTCTTCGACCGACCATCGCTCACAAAGAATGCTTCGTACGTATAGGCTACCGTTTTACAGGGTTTACCGTCGTCCAAGGTGTTTGTGCTGTTCTTGTTCTCATTCTGCTCCGGCGATCCCAACGAACTAGGCACGGTGTGCAGTCTATCTTCCTGCTGCATCAACTGCTGTGCCTGATGCTGGAGGAGCTGATGCGGAGCTGGGGGTGGAAGGAATGCCGTCGATGCACTCAGATCTAGTATCGCATGTGCTGCATGCAGGTCCTCTTCTGCTGGGATTCTTATCTCGTAGTTTCGGGGTCTATCATCGAGCGAGTACGGTCGGTAGATGTCCTTCTTCTTCGGGGGTAGTGAAAGTGCCGTTCCGGAACTGCTGAAAAGATGCTTCTTGACGGACGATGGACTACCGTGGGAGGGACTCCGATGGGGATCTTCTGGCGATCGGGGTGGCGACGTTGGAGTTGGAGGCAGGATGTAGTGCGTCGTCGTTGTCTGCTGTTGATGCTGCTGCTGCTGTTGCTGCTGCTGGTGATAGCCGCCGTCATGTTCCAGCTTTGGCAGGTAGGCGGTGAAGTGGTGTGTGATGTCCTGTGTGTAACCTGAAACGGAAGAGAGGGAGAGAAAAGAAAAACATCTGTTGAAAAAGGTCATCGCACGAAATCATCATCATCATCATTATCCTCGTCATCACCAACTCTATGTGCTAGCTTTGTGTCCGAATGGGCGCTGATGATGCATATTCGGGGAATGGAGCAGAACGCGAAATGCTTTCTTCGAAATAAATTGCTTGCAAGTAACAGTAGACGATTCTGCTCGTTCGGAGAAAAGAAATCTAATGAGAAAAGGGTGAGAGAAAACTCATTTCTACACAAGGTTGAGCTGAATGTTTGGTGGAACGGGGGATACAAGGGTTCAAACAACCATTACTATTCTGACACAGTCATGGGGCGTAGTTTGGCTGTGTTGTTGTTGTTGCTGTTGTTGCTGCTGCTGCTTTTGGGTGTATAAATGTAAATATAAATTACATGGTACGGGAATGGCAGAAGGAACAATACCTAAATGGAACAATCTGCCCACTTGCCGTGTCAGTGCAGTCCAGTGAACATTGATGGTAACGACCAAAGCAGGGAGCGACAGGGATTAGGTTTTGTGCACAAATTACGTAACTCAAGAAGATGGGAGGGGGGGTTGAACAACCGTTACTTATTGTGGCATAAGGGGGAGGGGGGTTTTTAGAATCGTTACGTAACAAAAGCAGCAATTTGAAAAAAAAAATAAAATGAATTTGCAATTTGCATTTTTAAAATTTTTTGTGTGCCAAGCAAATTAGTAAGTAGCAAATAGAAAAGGGTTAATTTATACTATTGAAGAACTATGTTTAAAAATTCTGGGAAAACCTCACGTTCAAAACGTCAAATGAAAGTTTTCAATCCATGTTTTGAAGGAAAAATATTGAAACTGTGCCAAAACTTTGTTTTTGTATTATTAATCACGTTTGTCAGAACTGGAACACTGCACCAATTATCGCCAATTTTGGTTCCTTTGATGGCCATTCTCGTGTGTTCCTTATGAGAGTGGCCATAATTGAAACAATGTTTTGATTTTTGTCAAAGTTCTAAAGCTTCGATAAATGATCGCAGCAAGCAGTGCTTCTAAACTAACGTGTTTTGTTTTTGCTGCGTCGCTTTCGCGAAAAAAAAAACCAAACAATAATTCGTAATTTAACTCTAATTTACAGTGAAATCACTTAATATAGGCGTGCTTTGGAAAAGACGTAGTGAATACAATCGATTCCCTCCCGAAACGTGTAAGTGTCGGTAGTATTTCCACATTTTTTTGCTTGTTTTTGTGCTTCACCCGGAAGAAGAGTTAAATCAGCTTAGTTTTGTTTATTAGTGGTAGTATTGTGAAATCCGGACATAAATTTTTGTTTGTCCGCTTTGTCGCGAGTGAATCGATAATTATTTGCAGTTTTGAAGTTCGTTATAGAGTCGCCTCATAGCGGGGATTTGATTATTGGCAGAGTGTGGAGTGAAAAAAAAAGAAGACCAGTTTCCAGATTCCAAAACCTCGGAAGTTTGAGGAAGATCAACATTCCACAATCGTTCTCAGTACACTTGATTTCAAAGAGATATCGACCGGGAGCGAACGAAATCAAATTCATCATCATGACCAGAGAAATGAGGTCTAGTTGCTTCCTGAAGCCCCTGCCGCTGTCGCCGTCATGCCTGGAGGAAAATCCGAGAATGAAGCAATGAAGGCTACCAAAATGAGGGAAGGACGCGAGGTGGGATGAGGGTGATGATAAGCAAACACAATGACTTTCTAGGGAATCTATACTCGCTAGGGGCAGACGTTTGGTTGGGGTGGATAAAAAAAGAATTCGCGTGAACAAAGGAGCTGAAGCAATCGGGGGGGTGGGGCGGTTACAGAAGCGGAAGCTGCTGAGGGAAAAGGCAAAAAAAACATTAAGAAAACGAATCAATCAATCTCGTTTCGGTATATTGGTTTATTGTTGCGCGGGCTCGGCGTCGGCAGTGGGATTTTTTTCCAAGCGGATAGGTGGCTCCCTTAGTTGCTGTCTTTCGAAGACATTCAAGGAGAGGAGGGGGTGTTTATTTTCTTAGTCATTGTGGTGCGTGAAGAGAACAAAGATTCACTCGACAAGCGGATTGTGGTTTACGGGGGAGAAGCTTTAAGAAAATCCCGCTGCTCTTGAATTAAAGATGAGATCGTCGGAAATATATTCAAAAATTGTTCATCCTCCTGCATGTTATTGCAGAAATAGGAGAGAGAGCTCGAAACAATTATTCCTGCTTGTCCAGTTCAAGAACTTTTATCGATACCATGTGTTGCACGGAGGGTTAGCTCTGGTGATGACCAGCTGCCAAACAGCACTATTATGGAGCAACAAGCAGTTTGGGAACACCCGAACACCACGGCAGTTGCTTGGCCATATCGTCGCCGGGGTGACTACTAAAATAATATGTTTATACAAGTTGTATCAGTGTTATTTCAAGCGCTTCGATGCTCGTATCCAATTATGATTATACACACATCCCGACGCCAGTGTCGACGAGGACAACGACGATGGAGCAACAGCAGCACCAGTAGGTAACAGCAGAGTAGAACTAATAAAACAAGTTAGCTTGCTTGCTGGCGCTCGGGTATGGGCAAAGTTTTTGACGCAACCGAGTAACTCTGATGCTGAACAATAACATGCCGGAAAGGCATGGACGTACGCAGCGATGGGATTCCAGCTTGAAGGAAAATCCTGCGTTCGAAGGCACGTCGGTGATTTCGAAGTGCGTGGAAGTTGGCTCGTTTTAGTACCTTTTTCATAGCGTTTGCAGCTGACGCCCGGTTCTGTGGAATCATCGATTGGTGGAACTCAGTCAAGAGCTTTTTCGACACCGACTACTGCCAAACTCATTAGAAGCACAACTTTAAGCCCGGTGTTCCTAATGGGATCCCACTATGGGAAATAGTGAATCTTTTTACTCTCCTCTCTCCACCAACACACGTTTAAGCTCAAGCATTTTGAAAATAATTTCCTCGAGTGATGACAGCAGCTAAGGATGCACTATCAACTCGAAGCAGAAGGTAGTCCTTCATTTCTTACGTGCTTGTTCACCGCAAGATCTTCCGGCATTCCCCCAGCCCAAGCAACAACAACAACAACATCGGTAGAGCATTCTTGAATGGTTGCATCATAACAACCAGCTTGTCTTCCCTTTTTACCTGTCAACTACCATCTCTATTGAAAGGCGCTCCATTTCAACCATCATTGTGCGCTCTCTGCCTGGAACGTCTTGCGATGAAGCCCCAGCATTGTTGGTCGGAGTATGTTGAAGGAAGAAGAAGCTGCTACTGTCGATATAAAACTGAGCAGCTAGATCTGATTATTGGATTATGGGTTTAAAGCTGACGGTATTCATCTCAGTGCGGTGTGTGTTAAGGAGCAGCATTTGAGCGGTTGCTTCGTGGAGGATTTTGCTGGATTTCCATGTAATGTGGGAAAAACTCTGTCTGGACGAAACGACTGTTTGATGGGCTATAGTCGTTATTTATTTGCGTATCGGAAGTGGTGGGCACGTGTTGAGGCAGGATTTTACTTATACTGATCATAAAAGCAATTAGTATACTGGTTTACAAGTCTTCAAAAGTTTTGAAGGAAATCCTTCCTTGTCAACGTGAGACTTGAAGAAAGGAATTTCGTAACTACACAGCTTGAAAAAGTAGTGTGAGTTTCTGTACAAAATAATGCACATAAATGTAGCGTCACAAAACTTACAAAATAACATTATAAATCGTGTTAAGTTCTAGGACATTTGATCCATAGCGGAGAATGATGTATACAACATATTTCTTTATTACAACTATTCCATGCAAGTTGCTGTTTTGTGTGGAAGGAAATACGATTTTAGATACTCTGATATTTACATCAGAATGAAAATTCAGATTTTCTTTCTGTGTAGAGAAGGATATGACATTATTTTGAGTTTCACTTTCAAACAAAAAACAGTTGCGATAATAATAACAGCAGCGTTTTAAGAAAAAACTAAAAAAAATGAATCCATAGTCAGCTTGTGTATTATTTTAAAATTTCTTGATAACCAAAATTTATAAAAAGTCGAAGAGAATTTGATTGTATTAACCAGTTTTGGTAATTCATTTATTCATTTTCCAATTCACGAACAGTTTACGAAAAGCGGTGCTCAAAACAATAACAACAATTAGTTCTTAACAAATGAACAAAAAACCTGGTGCAAATTATTTACCACTTTTGACCGAAATAACAAAAATGACCAAATTCCGACGTGATTGAACGTGCACACTTGAACAGTGAACATGATTTTATCCCTGTGTAATGATGATATTTACTTTCCCGGTTTTCATGGTTACCGCTGTCACTTCTATGCCAACTGAATTTTGTTTCCTTCAATGAATGAATCGGCACTATGTGAGCGTCAAAAATCTGCTGTCACTGTTGTTTTGATTATCAATCGGTAAGAAAGAATTTCAGTAGACGAAATCTGAATATCATCTCTTGTGATGATTTTTTTTTATTACGAAGTGATTTTGAATCCTAAAATGAACATGGAACAACCAGGGCCGTCATCATCGTTTCATAAGAATAGATGCAAGCAATGTTGAGCAAGAATATCCTGGAGTGGGCTGCCTTTGCATATTTTCCGATCCCGACGGGTAATTGATATTCATTGTGGTTAATTGAATTTCATTCATGAAATTTCGAAATTCATATTGAAACCTGTTTCCATAAATGAAAATCAAAGCATTTTGAAAAGCGAACGTTCATTCTTCTGGTTACGTTTGTTGTCACGAGTTATTGTTTGATTTTCGTATGGAACTCATGGGTAGTCAATGTTATGTTGCCTGAAAATCCACGCCTGACTTTTATCAAGACTACACTTGAGTACTTTGTAGCATGACATCTGTTTTTAATGACTACTGCTCATCGGATTGCCATTGCCCACAAAGGCTTGGCATCGCAAATCAGGTCTGACGGTCCACGAATCGCAGACCACTATTCCTCGACATTTTTAGGATTTCCTTCAGAAACAGCATATTTGACGCCTCCCCACAGATTGTTAATAGAATTGTGGTCCGGAGACTGTGGCGGTCACTCTTAAACCTCAGTTTGCTTCTCTGAAATCATGTTCTGGCGCGCTTGCAGGTGTGTTAAGTATCATTGTTCTGTCGGAAAACCTAGTTTAGTGGCATAAAGACTTTTAACTTATCGGCATAAAGCAGCTTCACCTCATTGAGTATTTAGAGGTTCACTCTTAGAAAAAATCATGTTAATTTATGTGTACTTGGATGCACATAAAAGAGCGGCCTGTTATACAAAAATTTGCATCTGTTCATAAAATCACAAAATAAAAAACTACAAAACGTAAAGATAAGTTAAGGAACATGGACTGACATTTTACAAATGCTGCCACTATAAATGCAATGCAACTGTGTGCTTCATGATGCCAATTTTAAGTCCACGTATTTAGCTCTAGTTAGCGTCTGAAATAATTCAAGATCGATTCAGGAATTAATAATCGAATTTTATATATTAAAACTAAAGATTATTCAAGGTAATTAATTGTGGTGGCGAGAACTAGCTCATTCTCATCCAGTAGAATTTATTTTGTTCCTCTATCATCAAATGCTTTTAAACATTTAAATTCAAACCAGTCTTTGGTTTTCGTCAAAAATATATTTGAAGCAGGTTGAAAGTTGTCATCATGTTCAGATCAATTATTATTAGTGAACAAACTCAACATGTTACGCTGTGTAACCGGAAAATCGCTGAAAAAATTAATTTTTGAAAACGTTACGTAGAACCTTTTTTCCTGGTTTATAGCGTAACATTCAAAACTGAAATTCGATTTTTTACGCATTTTATGTAACATGAAGTCGTAATATCATAATCCATCTCATAAGAGAACGATATTGAACTTGTTATTGGTCATGACGCGTGGAACCAACAGTATTAAAAAAAGATCTCACCAAAGACATTTATGCAAATGTAAGGCTTTAAAATCCCAGTACTCAATCTAGTCGCTGATTATCAACGCTTTAAGGACTTAGATTTTACCCTTTATATTTTCGACAAAAACAATCCTTTAAGTGCTCGACAGAGTACTCGGGAACCCACAAAATTTAGCAAACATACTTTTGCATATAAAAACTTATAAACGATCCATAAAAAAATTAATATCGTTTCATAAAAATAGCATTCATGACCCATTTATTAACGAGAAAATGCATATGGTCCATAAAATTTATCAATTTGTTCCACAATTTATTTTAAATTTAGAAATAAGGGTATGATCTAGGAAATTTTGGGGAGCACCCATAAACATCGTACAATTGATCCAAAGATGGTTTAATGGCAATTTGAAGCTTCCCTAATTGATCCACCGATTGTAGCCTTTTAGCTATAAAGTACACAAAGGTTTTTTTTTTTGCACGGGGGATACGTTACACTTTTGGTATGGAATCGTGTTAAAAAAGACTAAATAGAGTTGATAAGTTCATATGCTTTAACATTTTATTCTTCATTCTTCAATTTTGTTTGTATGCGTTACCTTTCCATGCAAGGGTCAACATAGAGTTTTTAAAATTTTGAGTATTTACACCGCTATTTGTGATTTTTTTTAAAACTGCCATTTGATTACTTTTTGCCCAAACGTAAAATGTGATTCGAATCAGGTCGATAAGTTGTTCCGTTTTGGAGTTATCACCGAAAACAAACCGTGTCAAAAAAACCGTGTAAAAAGAACCTTTGTGTTTATGCTTCAATCATTTTCCAATGTTCCATAAAACGAAGAATAATGAACTATAAACTTACAAATCAACTTTGTGCACTGAAACATATGGGTATTATCCATAAATTATATTTCCATATGTGAGCTTTGGTCGCCATTTTTTTTTTTCAAATTTTTGATCCAGAAAAATTGTGTGCTTGTTTCGAAATACTACCTCACAATGCCCTCCGCTCAATTTCAAACTACTTCTACTCAATTTTCACAGCCTGCCGTGCGCTAACGGAACTATCAACCTTCTCTTAACAACTTTTTTTTAGCAAAAAAAAAAGTGCTGTCTACTCCTACAGCCTCATGGTGATGAGAAATTGAGTAATGATCGCAGCAAAACAAATCACAGCTTTAACTACTACAGCAACAATCACAACTTCTCCCGGATAGAGAGCTTTTAGCAGCAGCGAAAGATCGGTTTTCTAGACAACCGATCCAATTTCAACGAGGCGAAATCATAAACAGGTACCCGATGAATGATGTTTTTTCACGTCCCGAACCAGCGCGCTCGCCCCACTGGATGGCCGCGGATTCAATTTCAACGAGGTGAAATTTTAAACCCGTACCCGGCGGGTGGTGTATTTTCACGTCCCGACGCAGCGCGTTCACCAAACTGGATGGATCTGGGGAGCTCCTTAGCTACATCGTGCGCAACGTGTGCTAACAGGCCTTCGGGTTTTCCACGGAATTGACGAACCCTTTGGAGGAAAAAGATCTCGCAGAATCTACCTTTTTCGAGGACTTGACGACCTCTCTACAGCAAGGAGAGGTAAATAATTTTAGTTATACAAATTTGACTGACACGATCCAACAAACTACTTCACCTCAAACGCAGATAGGAACAGATTTTTTGGTATATTGCCAAAATTTCAATCGAATGAGAAGTCCGGCTAAGATGAAAGAAATTCAAAATAAAATTTTGTGTTGTTCCTACCCAATAATTTTGGTAAATGAAACCAATTGGGATAATAGTGTACGAAGTGAAGAAGTTTTTGGAAGCAGATATAATGTTTATAGGGATGACAGAAATTTTCAAATGTCTGAAAAAAAGTCAGGAGGAGGTGTTCTTATTGCCGTCTTGGTCAATTTGAACTCCGAAAGTATCACTACGTTGAAATGTAAAGAATTTGAACATGTATGGGTAAAGGTGCATATCGCAGGTGAAACACACGTATTTGCATCTGTGTATTTCCCTCCAAATAATGCTCGTAAAGCCGTGTATGAAATTTTTTTCAATATTGCTGAAGAAATCTTGTCCAACCTTGCCCCAGAAGTAAAACTTCACATATATGGAGACTTTAATCAACGTACTATTGACTTTGTTCCAGACATTGAAAATGAGAGCATCTTGCTTCCAATCGTTGGAGAAAGTGAAACACTACAATTTATTTTTGACAAAAGTGCAAGTTTAGGACTCAATCAAATTAATCATGTTAAAAATCGGCAAAATTGCTATTTAGATTTCCTTTTAACAAATATTCATGAAGACTTCTGTGTGACCGAATCAGTTACTCCATTATGGAAACTTACTATTTGAAATTATACACGAACACGTACCTGTGAAAAAAATAAGGCGGCAAAACAATTCAAAGCATCTGGTTTGGTATAACCAAGAAATAAAAAAACTTAAAAACCGCAAACAAAAAGCTCACAAAATTTATAAAAAGTATAGTAGTAACGATAATCTGGTCACCTATTTGAACATTTGCGATCAACTTAATCTAGCTATTGACATTGCTTTTGAGGAGTACAATTCGAAAACTGAACGTGAAATAAAATGTTGTCCAAAAAACTTCTTTAGCTACGTGAAAACTAAATTGAAATCGGACAATTTTCCATCCAAAATGCATCTGAACGAAAATGTTGGTGATAACTCAGAAAAAATTTGCAAGTTTTTTTCAAGAAATCTATACCACATTTTCGGAAGAAGATCGTGATCGCGAGTATTTTGATTTCTTCCCAGAGTTTGCTAATGATGTTAGTGTCAACAACTTGAATGTACAAGCCATTAGAGAAGCTTTGAATAAATTAGATGTATCGAAAGGATGTGGACCTGACGGTATTCCACCTGTATTTTTAAAAAACTTAGCGTTAGAATTCACAACTCCATTGTTTTGGCTTTTCAATAAGTCGATTGAATTCGGCATTTTTCCAAAATCATGGAAGAGCTCCTATCTAGTCCCAATATTTAAAAACGGCAAAAAATCTGACATACGCAATTACCGTGGAGTTGCCATTATTTCATGCATTCCTAAGCTTTTGAAGCAATAGTTAATGAAAAGCTGTTCTATCAAATCAAAAACAGGATTACTAACAATCAACATGGGTTCTACAAAGGACGTTCAACTAAAACAAACTTACTAGAATTCGTTAACTACACGTTAGTTGCAATGGATAACGGAAACCACGTAGAAGCTCTCTATACAGATTTCAGTAAGGCATTTGATCGGATTGACATTCCCATGCTACTATTCAAATTACAAAAACTGGGTATTCAGCCAGGTCTTCTCAAATGGCTCAAATGTTACCTTTCTAATCGACAACACATAGTAAGATTTAAAGGAAAGAAATCAAATCCTATTCAAGTTTCCTCAGGTGTCCCCCAAGGATCCCATCTAGGCCCTCTTTTGTTTATTCTTTTCGTAAACGATATTTCATTCATTCTTAAAACTGTAAAAGTCTTAATATATGCCGACGATATAAAGCTCTTCTTAGAAATAAGAAGCAAAGAAGATTACAAGATATTTCAAGAAGAAATACATATTTTCTATACTTGGTGTAAAAAAAGTCTTTTAAAATTAAATGTTCAAAAATGTAATGCGATAGCATTTAGGAGAAAACAAGACATACCTGACATTATGATTACTCTAGGAAATCAGTCTGTAGGAAAGTGCATAAGAATTCGTGATTTAGGAGTTATGTTGGATTCGAAACTAACATTCATTGACCACTACAATACAATCATTAACAGAGCTAATAACATGCTGGCATTTATAAAACGCTTTAGTCATAGTTTCAACGACCCTTACACAATTAAAACATTATACATTGCTTATGTGAGGTCAATACTGGAATATTGTAGTGTAGTCTGGTCACCTTTTTCAGTTATCCATGAAGAGCGAATAGAGTCTGTACAAAAACAGTTTTTATTGTTTGCATTACGTAAATTAGGTTGGGAAAGATTTCCTCTCCCACCCTATGAAGCTCGCTGTAGGCTTATCAGTATGCAAACACTAAAACAACGTCGAGAGTTTGCAAGGATTTCGTTTGTTAATGGCATTGTTTCGCATCGCATTGATTCAGCAGAGCTATTATCAAAATTAAATTTTTACATACCCTCCCGGCAACTGCGCAATCGAAATATTTTTATCGCAAATCACTATCGCACAAACTACGCTAAATTTGGACCTCTGAATCAGATGATGGCTACCTACAATTTTCATAGCGATTCAATTGAATTTACAATTACAAAATCCAAATTGAAGCAATACTTCAATGCTATACGCTGAAGAAGAACACGCCATATGAATATTGTGAACCAGGCGCTGCTTAGTCTAATATTGTGTATTTTATATCTTCGATTATAACTAGAATTAAGAAAAAAAATGTAACAAACGGTCTACTTATGATTGACGACAATAAATAAATAAAATTATTTCCTTCTCAAAACAGCATCATCACTTTCTCTTCAAATATTTTATTCTAGCATACAGTAATGGAGCATTTATTCTAGTGGACAGTAATCACTCTTGGTGCCTTATGGTGATGAGCGAACATCTCCTTCTACACTAATAATTGCATTATATTAGTGATAAGTGCAACATATAAAGTATTTAATTTGATAGAGCAAAAATGGGTATCTTAAACTGGAAAATGTTTTTGAAACTGTGCACCATGCATGTCAGCATTTCTAAAACTTTTAACTGTATCTGAAAATCCTTTCTGCTGAATCTATGAAGCAATGAATATCGATAGAACAATATACAAACATGGAGTATATCACAATAGATCTAAGAAATGGTGAATATACCCAACACGAAAAAAAAGCTAGTCGCAACATATAATCAAAATGTTTCATAAAAAATATAGCGTTGTCGTAGAAACAAGGGTGGAACAATAGTTACCGTTTCGATGCTTCAACAGTAATTAGTTAATTTTCGAGTAGGTACAACGTATTACAATATGCATATTTTCACTTACAATACACACTTACAACACTTACACTTACACTTACAATTCGAAAAGTTGTCGGTCAGTTCGTTGCTCGCAACGTTTTAGCCGTTTGACGTAAACTGCGGCGATGACTTGACGCCTCGCAGTACTTTTCTCTAGCAGCTATGGGCTAGGTGGCCAGCTTGACGATTTCTGCATTGACAAATGGTGCATCGGATGAAATGAAATAGCTTTACATAGATTCATCTAATTCAGAAATGGACGACCAGGATGGAATTGTATGTCCCCATGGAATGTCTACACTCGAATTTGGCTTAGATTAGATCATTTGGAAATGTTAAAAACTATGTTATGAAACCATCATTCATACTGGTCATTCTTTTGGTATTCAATCCTCACCAGTGGCAAACATAAACTAAGCCCCACTACCGTTAGACATTGACATTTCAAGACTCCGACTCTTTTCACACATCGGAGCAAAGCAGAGTGGAAATCTCCGCAAAACCACAATAATTTGCGCAACATTTCCGAGCTTTCCCTTCCCGTTCAAGGGCGTGTACTGCAGCAGTCGGTAGAATAAATACATCACATCATTCCATTCCGTGGCAAGGGCTGTGTGACTGTGAATTGTCTCAATGCGGTAGTTTTTCTTCGTCCGCAAAAATACACCACCCCGGCTTATGCCATTGATGGGATGAATGAATGAATCCAACCGACCAACCGGGCAAAAAATAACACATAAAATTATCATTTATTTGCAGTCGTGCTTCGAGCTAAAGTTGATCGTCTTTCCCCAAGGACCCACAAAAAAGAGTGTGTTGAAGATTTCTTGTGCCGAGAAAAATACACACGGAAAACCGTCATTAAGCCTTTTCACAAACGAACACAAAGAAGAAACAGTCGCAGTTCGGATAAATCAGCAAGAAAAATAACAGATTCGAAATATTGTTGCCGAGGATGGAACAAAAACGCAGAGAAGCCAAGAGGAAATGAGAAAAAGAATTTCCATTGAAAACTGCGGTCTTCCTGAAGCCGAGCGCAACATAAGCTTCTGCTATAGAACGAACGAACGGACGGAAAGAATTATCAATTAAAGCTGGAAATAACGAGCGTTTTGGGATGTTGGATGAAAGGAAAAAAAACAACCCAAAAGCATGATGCAAGCTGTCTTGCTGCAATTTAAAATTTATATCGTGTTTTTTGCCTTCTTGTTGTGCGTGAATTTGAATTTAAAATTTTTGCGTTTTCTTATGGGAAAACCTATAGCGATTAGTGACTTATTTTCCTCCGAAAACTTTTTTCAAGATAAACAAAGCGAAGGGTGACATAAATTTACCATTATTTATGACAGTATTATCACATTCGCTTCAGTCTCATTGATAGAAGCCGAACCATGCGTCCCCGTTTGCTTTTAGCCAGTCACTTCTGATAGGTAGGTACGAACCGAACGATGTAGGGAAGACCCAGCGGAGGGCACAATTTGCATATTTTCATGCTCCGTCCTTTCTGAAGCAAGAGTATTTGGCCCAATTTCCCGCATCTAAGCTTGTACTAAATTTTCCCAAGCCCGACTAGCTTAGTAAAGATAGTAAACGTAGAAGAGTCGGGAAGGAAAGACGGAAAATTTCCCAAACCCAAAAGCGGCAAAAGCGATAATTTCTCCATTATTAATACCGTAATGGAGTTTTCTTTTGGGTTTGTGACTTCCCAACTCAAGGTATTTACTGGTACGGCTAGTTGTTTCAACCGATATCGTCTTCTGTCTCTCGCCTCTGTTCATAATTAATACGTATTTATGAAATATTATTC
This sequence comes from Aedes japonicus, assembly GCA_034211315.2. Taxonomy (NCBI): domain Eukaryota; kingdom Metazoa; phylum Arthropoda; class Insecta; order Diptera; family Culicidae; genus Aedes; species Aedes japonicus. The sequence goes on from JASCZW010000302.1 coordinate 148,462, forward strand.
TCCTTCGCAATGAAGCGGTAGCCGGCGTTTTCGGTAGCTCAAGGAACTGGAAGGAATCCACTGGCGGAATTCATTCATTTTCTCGCTCCACTTGGCTTTTCCGGCTCGAACTCACTGCAGGTGGATTGCGGATTTTCGGATCGTGTGCTTTGCGTTATGCTTTCCTTTCTGTACACACAAGTGATAGGGACGACGGGGACGCGGATGGAGGGTGGTGTCCGTGGCGGTCCTGTCAACACCGAGTTAGCCAACCGAGTCTCGTTCGTCAGCAAAGGGAGTTTTTACGATATTGGTAACCGGTGACCCGAAGCTGACGTGGTTGTGGGGGTGGAATAAAAAAAAACGATAGGAAAACGGATAGCCCAGAACACGTGGTTCCGTTTATTGACTGTATTGTGTGTCGTTACTATGTTGCACACGATTTTTGTGGGCATCGGTGTGAACCACGACGGTTGGATGGTTGTAGTTGGTGGAGTATCTGAACTTGGCAGAGGATATCTTCTTGCTTCTTTCGATTTTTTTAGCTTTGAGATGGCCGTATAAGATTATACCTTGATATTTTATAAAATATTCCTCATGAACAAATCATCCCAAAATGTAGTTAAAGGGAAAAGCAAAGCGACCATGATTGTTGGAATATGTTCAGTGTCTGTGTCAGAGAGATCGAAGTGTGCCTTGTGCGATGATGACAGCAAATATTTTTCCTCCCGTGAAAATTACAAATTTTCTTCTGATGTTTCGTGTTTTTAGTTGTTTTGATTGACGATTTGTAAAATATTACGCTGGTCGAGTTCTCTTAGTGTTAAATTGTCAAATTGTTCCATCCTCGGGGAAATGAAAAGTGCGAAATAATGATCCGGATCTTAGGCGAAGGTCAGAAAAAGTGTGTGTTCCCAGGCGGAATTTGCATTAAAAAGGCTGCATTGATTAATAACGTGCCCGAGCTTTCCTTCTGTGTTTGTTTTGAGCACAAATATTGAAAAAGGCAATACGTTTGAGATACGATGCTATTTTTGTTTACGTGAAATACCATATAGGCAATCATGGCGGGTTTGGATAGGCATCATTTCGATACTTTGGAAGAAGCAGAACGCCAACCAGTTGGACCCCGAAAAGGATCGTCAGACAATCGAGAGGTGGTAAGTGCTTTCAAAAACGTGGAGCGAAACAGATAATTGTTATCCTTTTTGTCCTCTGAACTATATGAGCTATATTATATGATCACATCACTTATCAAGGTGAATCCTGATCCTTTAAACCCTACGCTACTAACAGAAAAACCTCCTTCCTGTGACCTTCGTGAGGATGCAGAGGTAAACACGGTCCCTAAACAGCAAAGGTCACACTAACCTAACCTGATTGCAAGGACGTGGCCGGCGCCGGAATTGATTATTAAAGAAATTGAGTCACTGAAACGTGTACAGTGAGAATGACCGGTTACTCCCAGCCCCATTTAGTTGATTCTGAAGAGTTGGATCGAAGGAGCAGTTAATTCGGTTGCTACCGTAGATACCTAAGAGTTGTTTACTTGCTATAATCTACTGTAAAAATCTTACATTATTAAACGAGACTTCATCCTGAACACACGTGTTTCTCTAGAGGTTATGGGCCCAGTGACGTCCGCCCTCTGCAGTCGAAACAAAATTGGTATCAAGAATTCAAGTTTGTTACGAAATTACGAAGAAGACTGAAGTTACGGTGGCGAGTGCGACCAAAGTCGGGATTGTCCAGTTTGCAGGCGAAGAATACGACGTATGGAAGTTCCTTGTAGAAACGCAGTTGTCGGCTCATGGCGTGAAGGATATGCTCACGATAGATGTAGCTGCTGAGGAAGCGCAGAGGAAGGCTTTTCAAGAAAAGGATGGAAAGTCAAAGGAGCTTCTAGTGGCGTACATTGCTAATTCGCATCTGAAATACGTGCGTGAAAAGTAAACTGCAACGGAAATGTGGAACTCCCTGGTGAATACGTTTGCGAAGAAGGGTTTTGCAACGCAAACCTACATTCGAAGATCCTTCGTAATGCTGAAGATGGAAGAAGAAAAACTGTTAATGGACCACTTCCGTCGATTTGACGAGTTAGTTCGGCAGTTGAAGGGAGCTGGGGCTACTGTCAAGGGTTTGGATGCCGTAAGTCAGCTTTTCATTTCGTTGTCATAACGGCTATGGAGAACCTCGAAGATGACCAGTTGAAGTTTGACACGGTGAAAGCGCGTTTGCTGGCTGCAGAGGAGAAACGATCGGGAAGAGAGGATAGTTCCAAAGTGAATGGTGTTTCGGATGGATCTGGATCAGCGTTTGCAGCGAAGCCGGTGAGAGGTAAGGAGAGAAGTAAGTTCCAAGGGAAATGCTTTGAGTGTGGTCAACAAGTACACTAGAAATGTGCTTGTCCTACCGACGTGATAAAGCACAAGCTGCGACCGTACCGGTGGATAGAAAAGTTGCGTTGGTGCTGAATCAGGAAGGAAGGAAAGATCTGAAGAAGGAATGGAAAAAAAGAAGGCAGCAATATGCGTACTACACGAAGCAAGGGATCCTAGGCGAATCGCCCGTTGGCTACACGCCACAACATAATGGAGTGGCAGAGAGATTCAATCGGACTGTTGTGGAAAAAATGAGGGCAATGCTTGCAGAATCTGGAGCGCTGAAGTCTTTGTGCGGAGAAGCAGTATTGAATGCGGTGTACCTAACAAATCGAAGTCCAGCCGAAGTACTGAAGGTAAACCGCAATCCTGCTGAATTCTGGCACGGTGAAAAACCAGATGCGGGAAAGCTGCGGGTGTTTGGATGTCTGGCCTTTGCATGGATTCCGAAACAAAAGAGAAGCAAGTTGGATGCTACTGGTCTACGTAGTGTAATGCTGGGCTACTCACCGATTGAATATCGTTTGTGGAATCTGAAAACAATGAAAATGTTCGTGGCACGTGATGTAAAATTTGACCAGAAAAGCTTTACATTCAAGGCTCAAGAGATCTCCTGCGAATATTGCCGGATCTGGCCGGCTCGACGACGACGATGATGACGATTGATGCAAAGATGGCTCGGAAATGTTCGGATCGCGAGAAGAATACGCCTTATGACTTTGGTAGTTGGTAGGTAACTAACTTTAATTCTGTTTCGTTGATTCAGTTCTAGTATTTTGGTGTTAGGTGAGTATGTGTATGTGTGTGTAGCTTTCATGTTGACATTTCAGCGTTTGTGTACCAAAAAAGGTAAGTACAACCATTTACAAGGTCCTGCGGATCGTTAGAAAGGGGCGTCAATGGCCTAGAGTTCATGATGCACTCCGCTTGTGCAACCGCTGTACGCATGCCGTCGTAGTAATGTGGAACTGCTCCGATGGTCTTCAGGAAGAGTCGCTTGAAGGACTTCACTGCGGCCTCCCATAGTCCACCGAAATGCGGCGCACGTGGTGGAATAAACCGGAATTCGACGCCTTTCTCCAAACATTCCGTTGTCCAAGCGGTGCCCTTCAGCTGATTGACCAAAACTTTTTGCATCTCCTTAACTTCACGAAACGCGCCAACGAACGTAGTGCTGTTGTCACAGTGTATTGTACGAACGCGCCCGACACGACTCACGAAGCGCCTTAACGAGTTGACGCACGACTCCGTCGACAAACCGGCGACAATGTCGAGGACTACGGCTTTTATAGCGAAACAGACGTACACTGCGACCCAGACTTTTACCGACGCGCCTCTACCTGCCAATGGACGAACGAAAAACGGCCCACAGTAATCCAACCCCGTTGTTTCGAACACTTTCGCTGCTGTAACACGGTTTGTAGGAAGTGGAGCCATGAATTGGTTGCTTGCTGGGGGGCGAAAGCGAAAACATGTCACACAGTGGTGAACTGTCCTTCGAGCTAGGTCTCTGCCACGAATTGGCCAGAATCACTGTCGGATGGTTGCGAGTAATTGAGTTGGCCCGGCATGTAGGGTTAGGTGGTGGATGGAACAGGCTATCAACTTAGAAATATGGTGGTCGGCCGGAAGTAAGATCGGAAAGCGACTGTCGAAGGAACCACGTGATTTCGCTAGCCGTCCATTTAGTCGAAGTAGCCCGGTGTCATCGACCCACCCATCGAGGTCCTTGAGTGGTGATTTAAAGTTAGCCTTTCGAAGTGGCAGCTGTTCATGCTTGTTCTTCTGCAGTACGTGCAGTTCCTGCTGGAAGCTTGTGCCTTGGGAAACTCGGATGAGAGATTTCAAGGTGGTATCGTATTCCACTGGAGTAACTGATCCAACGCTACGAGCGTGCTTTGGCAGCTGGCAATTCCTAATAAATCGTAGACAGTACGAAGCTACCTTTAGTAGATGTGAAAGCGTCGAAAAATCATGCATGAGAGAACCGTCGCATTTGTCTGCTGCTGAATATCGATAGCCGACAGAGAGATCACCCGGGAATGTGTCCCGAAAGTGAAGAAGTTTGAATATTAACATTTTCAACCGAACCGCGTGTGCTTTGTAGAGGCCGAGTTTGCCTTTTGTTCTTCATCTGCGATACCTAAACACGTCGCCATTGTGATATTGCTGTAAATTAGCAGCAAATATTACATCCGCCATTGTCGAGAAAGTGAGAACACGTGTCAACTGGATTTGTGCTGCTGCTGTTGCTGCTGCTGCTGCTGCTTATTCAGTCGGAAAATTGAGAAGGCGTTTGGTTGCCGTTTGATTTGCTGTTTCTTGCCGGAGCTCAATTGCTAATTGGATTCGTTGGGCTGTGCCACCACCATCGCAGAATCATCGAGAAGTTTTCTTCCAAATATTCCACGTCGTAGCGATCGATCAGGTTGGAAGAAGTTGCTTTGAAGATGACTTTTCCATAAGTTACTCCATTTTTTGAACCAGTCAATACGGAAGGCGAGCGGCAACGAAATGAACCTGAAGACGAACCTGAACCTGAAAATGAAGGCAAAAATCCCAGTACCTCCCGATGATGAATTTGAAGTTGATGATGATGACGATGACGTTAACTCTACTGTTGAAGACGACTTAGCAGCGCTCCCATCACATTCGAAGAATGGGAACAACTGTGAGGAGTTGGTTCCGAGGTCCAGTGCTCGGGAGCGCAAGACCCCAGGTTGGTTCGCTGATTTTATCAGCCTTTTTTGCAGCTGATGAATTCCAACAGGTTCCAACATGCTATGATGAGGTTGACGGTCATCCACACGAGACGGAATGGAGGCAAGCAATAGCTGACGAGCTAGCATTCTTGAAGAAAAACCACACGTGGACGGTGGTAAGGTGCCCTGATGCGGTAAAGCCTGTGCCGAGTAAATGGGTGTTCCCTTGAAGATTGATGCTGATGGAAATCCTGTGCGTTACAAGGCTCGCCTGGTTGCTAAAGGATACATGCAAAAGAAGCACGTAGATTATGAAGAAACGTTTGCTCTGGTGGCAAAACATTCAACTATACGGACGATTCTGGCAGTTGCTACAAACCGAGATTTGAAGATTCACCAGATGGGCGTGACCACGGCTTTTCTCAATGAAGCTCTTCAAGAAAAGGTGTACATGCGTGTTCCAGAGGGGGTAACCAATCAGCCGAATGAAGTTGAGTTCAAGCCTGATCGAGCAGTGTTGTCCAAGAATGGTGAAACTGTAGCTGTGGCGATGTTACTTGGAAACCTGTTTTACATGAACCTGAAATTGGTAAAACCCGGCTCTGCAATGCTTGTGAAAGGTAATGAAGGTGACTTGGAAGTACTATGTATCTGTCCCAAGAAGCGCTAATCCGAAAAGTTCTAGTACGTTTCGGAATGGATGGATGTAAACCTGTCAACACACCCGCTGAAACTAAGTTGCAGCTTCGAATGAATACTGGAGGATGCAGCTATCCATATCGCAAACTGGTTGGCAGTCTAATGTTCTTGATGCTGGGCTCAAGGCCAGAATCCTGCGCTATCTTCAAACAATCAAGAATCTCAAGTTGACCTTCAAGAGGAACCTCCATAAATATCCAGTCACAGTATTCGTTGATGCTGACTATGCAAGCGACGAGGTAGATCGTAAATGCGTTTCAAGATACCTGGTTAAAGTGTTTGACTGTACTGTCGTGTGGTCATCAAAGAAGCAGCGTACGGTAACAATGTCATCCACGGAAGCTGAGTACATCGTGATAAGCTCTTCTGTTAGCGAGACGATTTGGCTTACTGGACTGCTATCGGATTTGCGTGAACCAAACCTGTATCCTGTACCAATCTACGAGGATAATCAAGGCGCTATAGCTATGGCAGAGAAGGAGGAGACTAAGCGTGTCAAGCATATTGATGTCAAGTTTCACTTCATCCGAGAAGCTGCTGCAAACGGAAAAGTTAAGCTTGTCTACGTACCCACCCAGAAGCAAGAAGCGGACATTCTAACCAAATCTCTTCCGGGCCCGGCTTTAACGATGTTATGAACAAAGATTAGATTGGAAAACCATTAACTGAGAGGGGATGATGACTTCTGATCCAGTTTGGGGTTGGAATCATTGTGCAATTTCACTGATTCTGATCAATCACGAATAGAAACCATTGATACGAGCAGTCAGTCAGGCTAAAGCTTAGCGTGAAGGACGTGGCTAATGCAACAAGTTTAGACATTCAAAGGGTGTAAACTGTTTATTACAGTCAGTTGTGAAATTGTATTATAAATTTAATGTTACTCAACTATCCAAATTTGCTTTAAGGGTACCTCATAATCTCACTCAGACCCAAAACAATCGCAATTGCCTGGATACAAGCTACTAAATCAGTGAACATCTCCAGCATTGCCTACTTCGTTCTCGCTCCCCTCCCGTCCTTAAGAGCAACCGTGTCGATGGCAAACCATAAATCTCGATTCATAACTGAAGAATTATAACTTCGGTTGGTGCCATAAAACGCTACCTCTCAACGTCCACATCACCATCGTCATCGTCACCATAATCGTCATTAGAACCCGGGTTATATCCTCCCCCAAAACGACCGCGGCACATATCATCGCAATAATAACCCGAAAAAGCAAAACAGTCATCATCGTACTCATTTCGCCGGTCCGGGCTTTGGCCCAATCCCTTGAAATGATTCGAGGAAAAGAGAGTGATGTGAGGGGGAGGCGACAATAAAAAGCAACAGCCCTTTCAACAGCCACACAGAGGTGGCCTCCAGGCATCCGAAGCCGGTCGACCTGTTTGCTTCCGAACCTCACTGCTGGAATACCTTTTATATGCTGGGGACCCAAACGAGGCATAAACGACCTCCGTGCATCACCACACCAAATTCCTACCGGTTGACGACAAAAAAGAAGAGGACTACGCGATGACTGCAGTGCCATTTACGATTATGTTATAACAATAATAATAATTATGAAAGCGAAAATATTTTAACGACAAAATTTCACCGCAAAACTATTCCATGACTCCTTTCGCCCGGTTCCCTGCCCCTTCCCGGCGAATCAAGTCAGGGGAGGGGCAGCACCTTTAATGGCTCATTCGTTTCGGTATCCCCCAACACATTTCGTTTGGCTTGGGTTTCACTTTATGGATTTAAATTGCATCACCTCTCCCTTCCTCCCCGCCCCTAACCCTTTCCGAAAGTTTACGAGGAAACAGAATCAAGACCGAAAAAAAACACACCGCTGCGGTTGGCACCGAATCAGCAGGTTTTATATTTCAATTGCAAAACTGCCCCACCCCGCCCCCACCTTGCATAGAATGTATGGAGCTGGAGCACGTGGTTTCACCTGGGTGAAAACAGGCAGGAAAAAACAGGTGAGTTTTCTTATTTATGGTTTTGTCAAAGCCTGCTAGCGCAACGGCGGAGAGTGAGTTGTTTTCCTTTTCCGCTTGAATGAATTTTTCCCAACCCCCGCCAAGGATGACTTGATAGAAACTTGGCGAATGAGGCCGAGAGCAGATTTTCTTCGTTTTCCAAATATTGTTGTTTTTGGAGCTTATGACTCGGAGTCGGTGAGGATGGGTGGAAAAGGCAGATGAATTTATGAGTCGGTGCTCGGGCGTAGGAAAAAGAGCAGAATGGGACGGCATGGAACTTTTCAGTCGTATTTAAATTGCTTTATTATCCCACATTATTATAAACATTGAGGTTTTACGACCTATTCCATCATTTGCCAGCGTAATCATCTTTCTTCGGTTTCCTTTTGACTTTGGTGGTGGCAGCCAGCAAGTTTTCCCGACCGGGTTGCAATCACAGCCAGGGGATGATTTGGTGCCGGAGCGGAATTCGGCTTTGGTGGGGTCGGCTAAACATTTGTCGGTTGATGGCCCTCAGATTAGAAAACAATTACGTGGTTTCAATTGATTTTTAATTTCGTAGATAAACGAATCACGACTGGTTTGGAAAAAGTTTTCTTTTCGGTTGTAGGCATGTTCGTAATTGAGGTGTTCATTTGGGATAATTTGCGGTTAATTACAATATCAGATACCACAGTTGATCCAAGAGGCTTCAAAAAGCCCTGTTGGTTGAGGTTCCTCTATTGTGATACCTATACTAAGGCATCTTGATTGTTCGAAAATCTGTTGACAACTCCAAAGGAAGTTATAAAAGTTTGTGGTAGTTGTAAAAGAGCACAAGGAAACGAAACAGTAAACTGAAGTAAAAAGTGACCAACAATAATTTGAAAAAGGTTATAAGGGATAGCCGAATAGTGTTGACGTAGAACTTCTTAAAAGTTGTTTACTCATCATTCCAACTTGATATCATAACAATCAGGATTTTTCTGAGGGAATGTTATAGGATTGTTCATAAACTCATGACAAATCATTTTTCCATTGAAGATAATTTGAAAAATCAATAATAACCCTTTCTTTGGAATTGCCGTATATATTTTTTATTAATACAATTAAAATTATACATGTTCGTTGAGTTTAAACTTTCCAGGGCAGAACATAAAAACTTTTTTTTCATTCAAATAGTTGAGATCTGATCGATACTCTCATTTAAAACTTCAGTCCAAAACTGATTGGTGCCCAATTGTGAAGTCTTTGTTCGTAACACATGCGAAACTTCTCTCAAACTCAGAATGATTTACAATTATGAAACCGGACTCTTCTTTTGGTTAATGTTCAGAAATTTATTAGTAAATACTGAACCCGGTGCGAGCAATGCTACACTTGCAATTACCATTTAAAATGCATTCATATTATTTATATCATTATATAGATAAGTTTGATACTCAACATAACTGCATATAGATTTGGATGCACACTAAGAAATTATGAATTATACACGAGACGTAATTCTAATTTTATACGAAACGAAATTCTTAGATCTGTCCACCAAGGTTTTTGTGGTTTCCTTTGACCATTTACCAGTATGTCGCAATCAGACGGAGCCTCGGACAATTTGGTGGATTACTTTGGGAACGTAAATAACGTTATTTTGGTTGAACCAAGTGATTGAATCTTTAGCGTAAATCTGACCAGAACAAGGATTGAGTTGCAAGTTTTCCCAGGAAAAATAAGAGCCACTTTTTGAGGCATTATTGCCGCTAAATCTAAGCGTTTAAAGTACCTGTGGTTACGAAAATCTGAGGTTTTAGCCCATAGGAACATGTTGCTTGCCAGACCAGATACTTTTCAGTGAATTTGGTTTTATGCTTCCATTTCAGATGTTCAGAGGTATCTTTTCGGCTATTTGCAGAGTAAAATTCCGTTCCCAAAAGATATTTAAATTTTTTGAAGTAGCATGTTTTGTCATCCATGACAACACAATGGCATTTTGTGGGAGGTTGTTTATAAAGCTTTCTGGAGCGTATTTTGACCGATGTTTGTTGCTTTGCGTTACGATCTGCGTATATTTGAGCTTTGAATGGTCTTTAGTTTTATATTTCACTTTTTGCACAAAACCGGTTGACATTTGCACTTTTTCGCAACTGTTCGTGTTAACACCTTCGGGTTTTGCCTGAAAGCAGCAAGACTATTTTATCCTTCCTTGTGTTGCTTTGTTCATGTTCACCACCACTTTCAGCTTCCTTTTCGACAGTAAAATCCTCTTTATAACGTTAAGTCACATCTGCAACAGTTGACTTTGGCACATTCAACGATTTTGCGATGAATCGAACAGTAGAATTGGGATTTTTTTTAATATTTGTGCAAGATAGATTTCCTGCGTGCTAGTTCAGACGACGAAATCTTGAATACATAATGCGCTTTTGGTAAAAATGTATGTGATAACAATGATGTACATAACAAGTTTATTCCATTCCGTAGTAATTTGACTATGAAACAGGATAAATACTTTGTCCGGATTTTTGTGTGAACAGCCATTACTTCCGTAGATACTAATGCATTTTCGTGAAAATCACCATACATTCTGACTAGTCATAGTAATTCCTACTGCAATGTTTACTTTCCAGAGTATTATCATAGTAGAACTAAACTAAATTATTAAAAAAAGGATTTTTTTACGTCTGTGTAGAAGCACTCCATCGAAAAAAATGTTATCTCTATACTACGCCGTATTCTGTCAGTTTGAACGTACTTTTTTATTGATAACCTTCAATTAACTTTATGTGCAGTAGCTCAAGCATCCCCCTTTCTTTGCTAAGAAGGGGTTCAAACTTCTATCAGAATTTGCTACCAGAATACCCGACACTTACACATTTTGTGTTTTAGTTGCCTGGATAATGCTCATGTTTGGTTAAGATTGGTGTTTCATACGTATAAGCCTTCCCTTCTAGGGAAAGGAGGGGTTTTAAACCACCATAGAACCAACATTCCAAATATAATTCCATTTGCTTGATTAGTTCCCGAGTTATTTAGAAATTTGTATTTCAATTATAAAGGAGACCTCCCCCCCTCACCCTTACAGATGAAAAGAAGGTCTCGCATCATTGAAGGAACCTTTTCCGGCCCCAAAAACCCCTGCATGCAAATTTTCACGCCGATCGGTTAAGTTTTTGTTTCCAGCAAAAAGAAAGGTCTCAAACCACCATTGAAAAAAAACCCTGCCTCCAAAAACCCCCACATAACAACTTTGGTTCCATTTGCTTGATTAGTTCTCGAGTTATAGAGAAATAAAATCGTTTTATAGGTATACTAGCTGAACCCGGTGCGAGCCTTGCAACGCTTGCAACTAAATGAATGAAAATTTGATAGAACTGGTGCTTTATGTTTTTTTTAGGAATGAGTTTTGTTAAAATATTTTCGTTTGCTAATGTATGTAAATTCTGCAAAACAAAAGGAAGGTGTATGTTTTCAATTTAACCCTCGGACCGCTAGTTACTTCCATGGTTTTTCTTTTTGTGGAGAAGCATTTCATAGACAAGAGCTTTATCTTTAAACAAAGCCGTATCTTGTCAGTTTGAACGTAATTTTCTCTTGTATTACCTTAGATTAACTTCTGCTGCATAATGTAGCACTGAGAGTAGCTCAGGCATACTCCATTCTTGACTAAAAAGAAGTTCAAACTTTTATCAAAACATGCTGCGTGGTGTCAATTCCTCTTCAGTTTTCACGACAAAATTGTTGGAGTAGATCTTATGCTTCAAGTTGGCCCAGAAATTCTCGATGGGACGCAGCTGGGGGACGTTGAGCGGGTTCGCTGACTTGGGTACGTCATCGATATTCAGCCGCTTCATCTCCTCCAACGATCGCTTCGAGTAGTGGGCCGACGCCAGATCCGGCCAGAACACCGCGTCTTTGCCCTTATGGTATTTCTTGATGAACGACACAACTTTTGGCAGCTTCACGGCCAGTCCGGAGCGAAAGAAGAGCTACTTTTACATCCCCTTCTCGCTGATTTTCAGCCACAGCAGCACCTTCTTTGAGAACGTGGTGTGTGAAATGAACTTTACCTCGGAGCTAAAATGAACTTAACTTGACCGTCTTATTCAGTCGCTGCTGCAGCGTCATTACCTGCAGCTCCGAAACTAGTCGACGCGACTTCCGCTTCCTGACATCTACTTTCATGTTCGCCAGGTACTTTTTCACTGTTTGGCCGGTTGAACTGACCTCCCGGTCAAGCGCATGCAGTGATGTAGCCACTTTTCTCTCGGTATTCCTCCTCAGCATCCTTTGGAGCTTCTTGTCGCTCAGGGCCGTCGGCCGTCCGGAACCGGGCTTTCTTTCGATGCTCTGATTGTTCTCTAATAGTATCAAGATGTTGTAGATGCCGGAACGGGCGTATCCGGCGTCCTCAAAGTGCCACGTCCGATTTCGATGCGGCGGTGTTCCGTTCTTTGAACGCGCACACTTCTGAACAGAGTTGCTTCACTGTTTTTGCCATCACGGTTAGAATTCGACTGATAGAGCTGCCAAATATTGTCTGCTGGCTCATGGGTTACTATGATTGATGCTGCATGGGTAGTTTTGTCAGTGCGGGTGAAGGTAAACCCATTAAAAAATTGGCTATTTAGGTAGTTCTTGCAATAATCTATTTGAATCAAATCTCATAACATCAACACCCCGTTTTCGTCGGTCGACTGTCGTCTACACCGATAGCTGTAAGGGTAAAGATATGGCAGGTGCTGCATTCTTCAACGGTTGAATTGCTGACACCTACAGCCTTCCAAAAGCATGCAGCGTCTACTTTACGGAGGCATACGCCATAAAGATGCCCGTCACGATCACGAACCAGAATAACGAGTTAGTTGTTCTATGGGAAGGTCCATTAATTATGTCACGCAGTAAGGGGGGGGGGGTGGGAAAACGTGACGATCCATACAAAAAAAGGGGGGTTTGAAAAAAGTCAATTTTTGCGTGACGTAATTAATGGACGTTCCCTATCGGATTCTGCTAGCTGCCTACTGACATTGGAGGCAGGAAAATCTCGACACCCGACTCCAAGCAGAGGAAGAAACAGCGCGGAACAAACCTATTCTATTCTGCTGGATTCCTGGGCACGCCAGAATCAGTGGCAATTCCGAAGCGGATCGACTAGCCAATGAAGCCAAGAGGGAACAGACCATCGATATACTAATGCTATATACCGATATGCTCTGAGAGAAGTTAAACAAGTGAAACGTCATCGGTGGGATGACCAGTGGTATGAGACAAGGGAGTCAAAGTTGAGAGAAGTAAAGGAAGATACCTGCAGGTGGATAGAAGGCGAGAGCACGACCGAACAGCGTGTCTTATCACGTTTAAGGATCGGAAACACGCGTCTAACACACACATTCCTGTTGATCATTGGAACTAGCTTACATGACGCCCTAGGAAATACACAGGAGCAAAATACGAATGCTGTACTTTCTACGTGAAACAAGACTGTTTTCCAAACTTTAGCGAAACCCGGAAATAGAAGAAGCCGAAGAAGAAAACAAGAAAAAAGTGAAAGATGCCAAGCCGGATGGACAAACAGAAGTCGATGAAGAAAAACTGGAGAAAAGTAACGAAAGAAGATTTGATTTCCTACCTGCCGTACACTGACGGAACTTTCGATACTCTCTCTTCATTTCTATCATTCTAGCAAAAACATTAATGTGCACTCTCGGTGCCTCATGGTGATGAGCAAACATCTCCTTCTACAACGAAAGAAGAAAAAATGATGAAAACAATTAGGGAAGAATAACATTTGCAGAAGAACAGTTCGAAAATAGCAGCCGTAAAGGGTGTACGGGATCAAACTGCGACACACACAAATATTCGGCAAAATTTTCCCGTTCAACCAACCATCTTCAAACTTTCAAGGAGTAAAATTGAACATGTTATGAGTATTTTCCCATGTTTGTTTTATTCAATCTCAATTCCATATCCAAATGCACAAACCTTCGTCTTGACACTACTCATAAGGTTCTGTACAACATTTGGACCCACTGTTTTTGCGTGGCAATCCATTTTTTCTTCTTATCTTCCTCCGATTTCACTTCCTTAGGATGCTTCCAAAGTGCCTGCTTCATGATGGCCCAGTATTTTTCAATTGGCCGCAGTTCCGGTGCGTTCGGGGGGTTGAGATGCTGCGGCACGAAATTGACCTCCTTAGCCTTGTACTACTCCAAAACCTCTTTAGAGTATTGGCACGAGGCTAAATCAGGCCAGAAAATCGTAAAACCATCGTGTGACCTCAGAAGAGGAAGTAAACGCTTTTGGAGGGATTCTTTCAGATACACCTGCACATTGACCGTTCCAGTTGTCACGTATGAGCAAATTGCTTGCCGAATCATATATTTTTTTGCAAACTTTGACATATTCTCCGGAAGCTGCCGAAAGTCTGCTTTTACATACGTCTCATCATCCATAACGAGTCAATGTGGTTTCGTCAACATCTGGGTGTAGAGCTTCCGTGCACGTGTTTTACCTACGGTGTTCTGCCGTTCATCGCGATTAGACGCCTTTTTGGACTTTGTACGTTTTTTTTTTTTGCATATGCACGAAAGTTCTGGTTAGATTCAGTTTCTTCGCCACATCTCGAACAGAACTGTTGGGATTCCTCTTGAATGCTTGAACTACCCGCTTGTGATCCTTAAAGACATACGGGATCGAGTCCCTATCACTTCACAGTTTTCTGAGCACGAACCTCAAATACTATTTGGCATTCAGGTGTGAAATTTTCAAGAATCGATTGCATCCATTGGATAGCAATTTCAGTATTGTTTGTTTTGTACTGTTTGTGATTTTTGGTTGCAAAATCGTGAAGTGATAATTTAAGTAACCTTTTAATCATATGGAAAAAGAACTCCCTCCAAATTCACCTTAACACTATACGGAGATCCATTTTTGCCCCTTTTTTCTTTCAGATCGATGATCAAACGTTCGTGGTACCAATTTAAAACACAAGAAACGGTAGAATGTACCATTCCCAGCCTCCTGGTGATGACAGGATGAAAAAGATCCGGATTTTCGAGGTACATGCGCAAAATTTCTTTGTGCCGCTGCTGTTCTTCCGACTCCATCTTCGTAACGACTGCACATCTGCTAGTGAAGCTTACACAACAAATACACATTGAGCTAATTCCACCCAAAATACCCAACGGGTAAAAAGTTACAACCTTTTAAAAGTGGTGCAATTTGATTCCGTACAACCTTTAGCCGTAGCCTTAGCCAAAGAAGAGAAGCGTAACGGAACCAACGAAAGAATATAGCCGAAGCGGATAGAGCAAAAAAAATGAAAACAGAGGTAATTGAAAGAGACACACGAAAGAAGCAGAGCAGTGGCATGATGAAAAATAAGAAAGTGAATTAGAAGATGACAACGCAAATGAGAGAAACGTAACACAATTGAAGAAGAAGAAAAGTGAAGCAGACAAAGTGGACGAATAGAAGTCGAAAAAGAGAAACGAAAAAGCAGAAGCACAAGAAGTTGAACACGTAGAGAAACAGAAGAAAAACAAATTAGAAGAAGATTAGCAGAAGAAGAAAGGAGGAAGGAGAAGAGTAAAAAAGAAGGCAAAATAATGGATATAACAAAAGTAGAACAATCGCAAGAAGCAGGAAAAGTTGAAGCAAACCAACGGAGGAATAGAATGAGAAGTAGAGAAGTTGAAGAATAAGAGTTGAGAAGGACGGCATGAAGTAGAGTGGGAAATGAATTGCTGGAAATATTGAACATGAAATAGATTAACGAAATCAGAATTTCGCCCTTCTGGTGTAAAGTGTCATAAATTTTAAAAAATACACCCATAAATTCAGCTGCTTGTGAAAAGCTAATGTAAAAAATAGAAAATTTTTCGGATTTGTGGATATTTGGTGACAATGGATGAAAACTTATTTTCATCACTTTACTCTGGAATTAAATCAATTTCCATCTCAGAAAACTGGCAACTGGTGAATGTAGTAAATATAAGTATCATTCAATATCGCCCAACGTGCCCAAAAGCACAAAAATCCGCTGGAAATGTGATTGCCTCGGTATTTAAAAATGCTTATAGTAACTGTCTAAAGGGAAATACAATCAATAGTGAATCTTATATTGCGTTGTTGTAGCGCTTGAAGGACGGAATCGCGTACTAACGGCCCATATAATATTTTACAATATATATATATATATATATATATATAATATATATATATATATATATATATATATATATATATATATATATATATATATATATATATATATATATATATATATATATATATATATATATATGTAATTTATATATAATGATATAGCAGTGTTGAACAGAAGATTTGTTAATTTTTTCAACAACTGTTCAATGTTTTTCAAATGAATTTTGATGAAACAAATCTGTATCTGGGTGTTCGCAAATTTCAACTCATCTACGATACACTGTATAAATCTAGTTTAATAAATGATCGGGATGAATCAAGCCATCTCAGCTGTTCCTATCGGGCATCGTTTAGATAACAAACCAGAATCGCACATCGTTAACATGCAGCATTCTCGATCATTAAGTATCACCGATAAAACTGCGTTGGTACACACATTCACAAAAAAAAATCATTGCCGATGGCCTCCTCCCCCGAAAGGCAGTAACGGTCCCCCGAAAGTAAGTGTTTATGACCTGCTCAAATTGCATCTAATTCGATCATTACCACAAAGCCTCACCCTCTCAACCGTAGGGCTTTCTTCACGTCGCAGCCATAACGAAGAGGAAGGGGTGGCCATCTAAACGAGAGTGAAAACGATCACTTTTCCTATCCCAGCCCCACCCCTCATCCCCATCCAACAAGCGGTGCTTTCTTTCTGCTCTTCCTGACCATCGTTGTCGTCGTTTGGCGTGTTTATACCAAGTGCGAAAAACCATAATCTCACTTAACGTCCTCTCGTGGGTTTCTCCTGCGTGCCGAACCAATAAAGACTCCTGCTGGCAACCAGTAGCTCATCAATCGTTTAGCGCGAGCAAAAACGACGATAACGAAATTTATCCCGCATGTTGTCTCTACAGTGATTGTTTGATTTTGTTAGTGGTTCTAAAACTGTTTCCAATTCACCTTAAAATCAGATGTTTCAGGTAGGTTTCGGGATCGTGATCAACCATTAAAATAGATATTGCCAAGACAAGTCTAACTAAATCGGTCGATTACTGTACGTAGGTAGGGATCTAGGGTAGGGAACCATCCTGATGGCTATGAGCGCATTTACGACTCTGGTTGTCGTCGTTTTTTTCCGGAATCGATACCACCACCCACTGCGGAGGATACAACTGCTGGATGCGTGTCCTTTCGGCTCTCGTTAGCCGCGATGGAAGGATGGGGAATATTCCTTTATCTTCTTGGAAATGCTTTAGCGACAAAAACATCATCACCATCATCATCATCATCATCATCATCATCATCATCATCATCATCATCATCATCATCGGCAGCAGCATCAATATCAGAAAGTATGCGTGTTGAATCGATGCGATGTGAGGAAAGCGAGAGCTGAATTAATGGATATTTTCAATGACAATTTGATCCTCATTGAATGAATCTTCCCGGGAGAGGGGTTGGGCGAAAGTTCGACGAGATGAGTGCTGACGGGAAAGACGATTCGGTGAAAAACAGGCTGTTTGTGAGGTGAATTGTGCCGAGGGAAACGAGATTGACTTACTGCGGGAATTGTGACTCCCGGCTGTTTTTTTTCTGAGCTTGTGAAACGGAATGTTATTGTTGTTCCTCCGCGATTCCGAAGTTAATTTAGAGATTGAATTTCAAAATGCGTGACATTTTCGGGGAGTAATCATGCTGTTCGTATCAAGCAATTTGTGTAAAGCAGAGCTTTAACAGTACTTCCGGTTAGTCCATGGAGAATTTCATAATCATCCATTCCTGAACGTTTCTACACTGCATTCGAATTTTCGCTAAACCCATTCAATTTAATCTTCTTTTCCAATTTGGTTTCACTTGTGGTCAACTTTTTCTCCATATTTTCACGTAGTCATAGTCGAAACGAATAAAAACTGTTTTTGTCACTCGTTTTCAAACCTATAAACCGGAAGAACAACGGCTATCTACAAGCAACAACTCCGTTAGCAACAGTCGCGAGGAAGAGAGACCCACTTCAAAAAGGCAATTGTGGTTTCACCATCATGTTCATGTACATTCAGCCCACACAGAGCCATACTTGTCCGATACACCAACAACAACAACGACAACTACAAAAAAACACATTGACTAAAATAAAACATGCACAAGTCTCCTGACCCTCCAACATTCCAGAATCGCCTTCAAGCTACGGTCTGGTGAACACGATTTTTACCACCGTGACACATCAATCCTGGGAGTGGAGCGCGCAAAACTGTGGCCAACTCAACGGGGGATGTCCTGCAGCTAAAAACAACGCAAAAAGTACATTTAACCGAAAAACTCTTTTATGCTATGGCCACCAAAGGAGGACGGATGCCCGAGCGAACGAACAACAAGTAGCTATAGTAGATTCACTCCCGCCCACGAAAAAAATGAAAAAAAAAACGTGGCTGTGGTGCAATTTCTGGTTACTTCTGAAAGTGATCACAGGAATAATTGCATCAGCAACAGCAAGGACGACGAAAACGACGACGACAATGATATGGGATGCCGTTTCGATACGTGTCCTGATGGTCGTGTTGTATAGACAACGTTTAGTCGTTTAGGTTGCTTCTTCTTTTTGGATTGGTTATAGTTTTCAAAGTTAAGGGCAAAAAATATCGTCTGTACGCAATGCAAGCTCGCTTTGATATTCTCAGCAGGACTTCCAGTGGCAGCAGACTATTTTCTTGGCAGTTCAGTTGCAGGGGAAATGAGAGATTCGCTTGAATTTGAGACTGTGAAACTCCTAGGGGTTTTATACTTTTCTGCGAAAATCGTTTCGGTATCTTTACTGAATATTCTAGTCTTCAACAGCTTATAGAAGAAAGCATACCTTGAGAACCAAAATTCTGCAAACAATGTATCCAGAAGCGCACTTATATCATGCCGCCACTGCTACTAATGATGTGTGAGGAACTAATACTTTTGAAAAATATCTGGAAAATCGAATGCCGTTTTTATTATCACTCGTAGACAAACAGGAGTGTCTCATCTGCCCCTTTTTCCCATTTTGTTTTAAATTTATTGTCTTAATATAACACCAGTAGGCCAATGTCATAAAACACAAAGTATTATATAGTAAGAAGTCATGCATACCAACAACAACTAATTGGTCTCTTAGCAATCTCAATTAAGTAAAAGTAGGCCCCGATTTTACCAATTCGTTTCAACGAGAAAAACAAATTGTTTTCATCAGTTCCTAACAACCAGGGATGTCGGATATACAGACATGTCTGTATTTTTGCAGACATTTGATTCTGAATACATACTTCATACAGATTACGAACACGATACAGATATTGCGATAAAGTTACAGATTCTTACAGACATTGATATCCATCAATATGATGAACATGAGCTTGAAAATGAGTTTACCCTCCACTAGCTGAACCCGGTGCGAGAACTGCTACGCTTGCAACTAAATGACTACTCATTTCCCGAGAAATACACATTTTGTGTTTTAGTTACCTGGATAGTTCTCATGTTTGGTTGAAATTTGTGATTCATTTGTATGCGAGCCCCCTTTCCGAGAGCGGGGGTGTCAACTAACCATTGAAACATTTCTTGCCTTCGAAATCCTCCACCTGCCAAAATTAGTTCCATTTGCTTGATTTGTTCTCGAGTTATGCACAAATTTGTATTACATTTGTATGGAAGCCCCCTTTTCAGAGAGGGAGGGGTTTAGAACCACTTTGGAAACATGTTTTATCTTCAAAAACATTCACTTGTCAAATTTGGTTTCATTTGCTTGATTAGTTCTAGAGTTTTCAGAACCTTGTGTTTCATTTGTGTGAGAGCCCCCCCACTCCCTATTATAATGGGAAGGGGTCTCAAACAACCATTGAAACATTTGTTGCATCCAAAAATTCCCAAATGCTTAATTCGGTTTCCTTTGCTTGATTAGTTCTCGGGTTATGCAGAAATTTGTGTTTTATTTGTATGAGAACCCCTCCATACAAAATTTCACGCTGATCCGTTCGTAGTTTTCGAGTCAATAAGGTTCAGACAGACAGACAAACAGACAGACAGACAGACAGAAATGCATTTTTGTTAAAAAAAAATCATATGAGGTTAACATTTCCTTTTTATCTAAAGCATACTACGGTAGTAAAAAGTTTCTTCGGAAATTGTTTTACTTCTCGAATATTGCAGGTGCTCGTTTTGAAGCTCTTGTTATATCCTTGCAGATCTTAGGTTTAGTCATCATTTATTTGTACAGGCTTAATCGAATCAACTTTACAGAGCCAAGTTTCCATATTTTTATACATCATTTATCTTAAAACTAAAGTTAGTGGGATAGAACCGAATACTCGTGGCCGTCTCGAGGTTAAATGGAATTACAATATAACGGATGGGAAGATAGGTGGGAATTTTAAGTATGGTTTACATAACACATTAATTTTAAATTCCAAATTGTCTAAACACTTATAAATAAACAATTTATGGTTTTGTAGTGACTTGAACGTATTTTGAAAAAGAAAAAAAAACACACACATACACCGATAAAAAAAACTTAAAGTAAACATACAGGTAAGTCATCGTTTTTAATGGTTTTAAAAATGGGCAAAAGATTTTTGAACTTTCTTATATCTTCTAATGATTGACGACTTCAGGGTTGTTCAGTTACGTAAAGAATATTGTTTGTTAAACTCCATTCGTCAAACTTATTCGGTTTATAGATACCAAAGCATTTAATAATAGTATTCTTTAAGAATTTTTTTTCATATTCTATGTTTCATTATGTTTAATGTGTATCATTCATAAATGTTCGATGTTAATAAGCAATAAAACTTGATTCAAAACTTAGTTTTAGTATTTTGATAATTAATGTATGAACTACAATGAATTATTGAAAAAGTAAATAACAAGCAGTGTTTCACAGAAAAACTGTTCAGCTTTCTTATCTGTTTCAAAAATAAAGAAAACTTACCACAAGTGTACTAATCAGAACAACATAGAGCAACAAAATAGATTTTTTTTTTCAAAAATGACTATAAATGTATAAACTCAATGAAAATCCATCATATTGATGAACTTTGAACCCACGTGTTTTGTCGTTCTATTTTAAAAGCATGCTAAACTAATTTATAATAAATAAAAGTTACAAATGAACAAAAGTTAATTAATTGAACATTAAAGATAAGTGAAGTACAATTAAATTTCTGTTTATATCATGTAAACAGTCAATTATGATAAATATTTTAGGAAGCTTAAGAACTGAGATTTATTTTAATTAGACATTCCGGGAAGGATTTTTTTTTCCTTAGTTATTGTCAGCAAGACGCATCACTATTTCTAGAAGTGATAGCCAACGATTGACTTAAAGCGGTGTCCCAGGGCGGTATAAAACACCGAATAAAGTGTACTACCGTACAAACCCCAGTACTTCAGATCTCAAAGGGTTCTAGTAGGCCTTTGCTGAAGAACTTAAATCTTTTGTTGGAGATGCCGGGCAGAGGCATAACAAGTGTTCTGAGTCTTCTTCATCCATGTCACCAAATCTATATGAATCATCTTGATGTTTCCTATTAGCTTCAAGAGATCTCGGCTCGAACAGTGTATAATTGGTCAGGCCCGTATATAAGTTTACATCTTTTTTGGCGGGATCAAGTAATTTGCGAGTCATTGAAATGTTTGGAGAAATGATTCGCTTTGATTGCCTAGCTATGAAAGTGTTGTTCCAGTTTGTCTCAACTGTCAAGCATTCCAAGGCATTCATCTCCATTCTAAGTGAAGAAGCAGATAAACCACAAAAGCGTTCAGATCCTATGAACTGATGAGACGATCCGAGTCTTGCAAGTTTATCAGCTCTCTCGTTTCCATAAATTCCACATTGGCCAGGAACCCAGTACAAATTTACTCGATTAACGATGAAAGGTTTTTTCTATGAGCTCAAGCTTAGCAAATGGTTATAATGTCATTTTTGTAATGAAAATTGAAACAAAAATGCGTTCCAAGACTAAGCAAAATTTTCTTTAACAAAGTTTTTCTAATAACAAGACCCTTCTTTTGGTGTGAATAAAAAAACTATGGTAGTCCTTGTTTTCAGAGTAATCCAAACTCTAACTTTCATATTTGCAGAAATGAATATATTCTTCGGAAAAGTTGTAGATTAAAAAATTTAGAGCAGCTTTGTCTGAACAAATTTTTCTATGGCATTTGAAATGCCGATATACAGTTTTTTTCCTACTTAGTTAAGGGTGTCCCTATAAAAATCAGCTATTTTGCTCAAACTTTTTTTATATTATCCCACTGATTCTAGAACAACAAAAGATAATTTGGTGTATTGAAATCGTATATCAAACAAAAGTAATTATGGCTTTTGTAGAAAATATGCCTTTTTCACATGTTGATTTCTCTGGTTGAGGTAGACAGAAAAATATTTCACTGCTGCATTTGGAAGGTTTTTTTTTATTATTGCATATTACATTTGAAAACTAGAGATAGATTTTTTTTAAACCAAGTAAAACGCATTTGGATAGGGTGTAATTAAATAAAAAAAATCGTAAATAACTCGCAAACGATATAAGATTTCGGCAAGATTTCAAAGTCAAAAGTTATATCTTCTTTCTCTTGAAACCATCTAGAACCAGTTCAAATAAAAAAGTTAGAGCAAATAACTTGTTTTTTTTTTGTAAGGACACCCTAAGTAATCATAGAAAAACTGTCTTAATGAATGTCTCTACTTCCAAAATTATTTATGAGTTATTTCACTATTGGATTTTTTTGCAGTTTGATCATAGTAGCTTAACGGTTTTCAGTTATAAGTGCTGTTTCGTAGTTAGTGTTTGGAAAGAAACACAGTTATTCTAGTAAGATCTTGTTGGTGAAATCACACGGTGAATTAAATCGGTAGCTGCTGCTAATCAGAATGTTAGTTGACTGTGCAGCGGAAGTGTGACTTTTGCAGTAAATTATCCATAAACTTCACGGAAAAGGAACTAAAACCATTGTTTGAGGGCTGCAGAAGAATTCTGCAGAACCGCATGCGGGAAACCGGTGATTCTGAGGTCGTCGTTGGACACATTTTTAGAAACTGGTTCTAAGGGCTTGAAAGATGGTAGGATTGCGAGGATTTCTATGGCTTTGTTGCTTAAAGGTTGCTATTTGAATAATTTCTCTGCCAGCATAAAGGGTGATACAGTCAAACTTTGGTCAAGGGAAAACGCGTGTAAATCGGTGAAATTGTTTATTTAAAAAAATCAAATTA
The DNA here is from genome assembly GCA_034211315.2 of Aedes japonicus. Classification (NCBI taxonomy): domain Eukaryota; kingdom Metazoa; phylum Arthropoda; class Insecta; order Diptera; family Culicidae; genus Aedes; species Aedes japonicus. The sequence continues at coordinate 171,548 of JASCZW010000302.1, forward strand.
AATTTCATTTTCAAGTTCAATTAGTATAAAATTCAGGAAAAATATTCAGTTAGGCTTCCGCTTTTTCAAATCCGAATTGCCGGGCCTTACGCTTGACCCCTGCCATCAGATTGTGTACAGCCACCTTGTCCACCTTCTTCGCCGCAGAAAGCCAGTTTGCCTTGAACTGCTGGTCGTCCTTAGCAGTTTTTTTGGTCTTCTGTAGGTTCCGCTTGACAATAGCCCAGTATTTCTCAATTGGGCGGAGCTCTGGCGTGTTGGGAGGGTTCTTGTCCTTGGGAACCACCTGCACGTTGTTGGCGGCGTACCACTCCATGGCCATTTTACCGTAATGGCAAGATGCCAAATCCGGCCAAAACAGTACGGAACAACCGTGTTTCTTCAGGAAAGGCAGCAGACGTTTATTCAAACACTCTTTCACGTAAATTTCTTGGTTGACAGTCCCGGAAGCTATGAAAATGCTGCTTTTCAAGCCACAGGTACAGATGGCTTGCCAAACCAGATATTTCTTTGCGAACTTTGACAGTTTCGTGTGCTTGAAAATATCTGCTACCTTTCCCCTTCCTTTTGCCGTATAAAACTCCTGTCCCGGAAGCTGCTTGTAGTCGGCTTTGACGTAGGTTTCGTCGTCCATTACCACGCAGTCAAACTTCGTCAGCATCGTCGTGTACAGCCTCCGGGATCGCGCTTTGGCCGTCGTATTTTGTTTATCATCGCGATTTGGAGTCACTACCTTCTTGTAAGTCGATAGTCCGGCTCGTTTTTTCGGTCGATGCACGGTTGTAGACGATACACCCAGCTTATTTGCGGCATCTCAGAGAGATAGGTTAGGGTTTCGCTTGAAACTACCGGCAACTCTCTTTGTCGTCTCAGCAGCTTCCGGTTTTCGATTTCCCCCCGATCCAGACTTCCTGGCTGTCGACAAACGTTCCCCAAACACTTTAATTACATTTGTAACGGTTGATTTGGCAACTTTTAGCGATTTTGCCAACTTTGCGTGCGAGTAGCTCGGATTTTCGCGATGCGCGAGCAAAATTTTGATAAGCTGCTCTTCTTGCTTGGACGGCATTTTGACAACTGAATAGTGAATTTCAAAATCAAAATAGGAGCAACATTCTACACACACACACCTTCAAAATGAGGGGTGTTCAGGTTTTTTAAATGCAAAATTGAAAGAAATACGTCAAGTTGATATTGACCAAATTTTGACCGTATCGCCCTTTAGCTGCTGCATCGTTTACTGCTTTGCTAAACCGTCTTTATGAGAAGAAATGTTTCAGAGAATACTTAAAACGCGTTTTTTTCGGTCATCTAATTTGTAATATGGGACGGACTTGCCATAAGTGGAACAATATAACCTTGAGGATCGCTCTTAGATTTTCCTTATTAACAATTTGGGTTTTATGAAGGTTCTGTAGATTATAAATTGGGTTAGAAGTATGCTTTAAAACCACAATAAAACTTGATTTGTTGATTTGAAAATTCATGTCCAAATGAATTTAAACACCAATAATGACGGTTACATGACTGTTGTGTAAACGTATTTAATGATTTAACTTGTTTAACTGGTTGTAATTTGCTGGTTTTTAGTTATCTTTAAACCTTGTTGTTAGCTTAGCTTTCAAATTAAAGCAAGAACCCAAATACAATCCACCAGTCAGAACCACCAAGCGTGGACCCTCGATTGCCGTCCGGCTTGGTATCTGGTTTTATCACTTGAAAATCTTGCCGCTTTTTTTGCATACCGTCATCAACCAACAAACAGCTTGCTACTGCTATGCGCTCTAGTTTTCCAAATTCCACTAGCGAAGGGTTGGCTTCTGCCAGAGCATTTCACATATTGAAGCCGTGAGAACAAAAAAAAAATGGTGTGCCAGAATCCTTCGGTGGTTTTTGCTGTTGTTCCAGTGTAGAGGCTATCAAGCTTCTATTATTCCGATCCATTCCGTCGCAGCCGAAGCCGGCGTTGGCCTCGATTGGACTCTGTGCGCAACAGACAACGAGCAATTTGCTGGAGCGATTGCTTCCACCACCATCCACACGTCAGTCAATAACGTGTTCTTCACGCGAACCAAATGTTCAAAAGCAGTAGAGGAGACCTCAGCGGTGAGGGTGAGTAGTGAGAAAACTCTAGCCGATTTATGTTTTGTTTTGGAAGGCTCCGAATCATGGGTGGATATTATAAATTTTTTTCGAAGCAGTTGAATTGATTCAATTACGAATACAAAATATTCTAAGTGAACTTACAGATCTATGAATGTGCAGCGTCTTACCTGAAATTAGAAAATGAAAAAGAATCTAATTAGCGACTGAATTCCATGGATGTAAGGGTAGCTCAATGATGTGTAACAACCCGAATCCAGAGGGGTTTCGCCCTCTGAAACAACCGAATAACGCCAACAAGACGTAATTCCCGCTAATTCAACCGTAGTCGCTTCGTTTTAGTTTTCCATTCAGCCAATTTTTGTGTGATTTTTTTTTACCGCACAACCACCCATTTTTGCCGCTAACCATTTTCCGAAAAAAGGTTGGTTGGTTGGTTAGCTGTTGCTGATTGCTAATGAATGGTAATTTACGCTGACTACGCTCGAAATCCTCCCTTCCTTGCTAACATTCACGTCCAACGACTATACCCCACAGGCAAGGTGCGTCGTTTGAATCAACATTCCGAACCGGAGGACTTACCAAAGCTGTGTTCGATTGAAAGGCGCGACGTTGTTGGGCTGAATCGACTGTTGCTTTTCGGTTCGTGTATGCATCGATGACTTAGACCTCCGGGTTTGTAATTATGATTGCCATCATAATTCGATTAATGCCACACATTTCTTAATTATTTCAACAAATTATCTAAAGTTTGAAAACATTCACAGGATCAAGGATTGAGCCAATCTCTATCCAAGCAAAGCCACAAAAATTGATTCCTTAGTCTTCTTACACGTCAACACTGTACAAATTGATGAATATTCTTAATCTTTGCTGACCTGAACCTTTATCCTGCAAGATTCCACATTTGAACTCGGTCCAAATCGATCATATATTTCTTTAATGTTCCTTTGTGCCTTTTCTCCAATCTACTAAACGGCCAAAACAGTTTCAAATTCACTTGTTTTCGTCGTAAATAACACCCGGATGCCCCAACGAGCGATTGGTAGCAATCCTTTCAGCTTTTCTGCCTTTACCAACCTTCCAATTCGTCCTCGGCCAAAATGTCCGCATCATTTTGCTCTCCCCCCTCACCCCTCTGAATCTTTCGAAAATATGCAACCGTGCTCAATTTCTCGTTATTGTCACCAATTTTTCAAACCATTCAAGCACATAAACAGACAGTGGGCTCTCGGAAAAATAAAGCCCAGTTTCAGTTTTTTTTTATATATATTCGTGACGCTACCTACCTACAATCAAACGAAAAAAAAACCGGAAAAGGTTGAAAGCCAGGAAAAAGAAGAGCAAAGAGGCATGACATGCAGCCAGACAGTCACACAAACTGCGGAAAAATCCTTGTTAATCAAAATACAATTCAATAAAATTGAACGGGAGCCAAAAAACGAGCCACGTTGCACCACTTCGAGGATGGATGGAGTGTAGTCGTACAACCGGCGGAACAGAATTTGCTGCCTCGTTTTTCTGCCATTTCTCCTTCGTCCGGCCACCGACAAACAACCACCTTGGGAGAGGATTTTTTGGCTAAAATATGTAGTGAAACATGAAACTGCTGCTGTTCGGGCTTTTGGTTCTATGCGCTGCAACAACAAACATATTAAAAGCAAACAAACTGAAGCAGCAGCAGCAGCATCCTTAGCATCCTTACCGTCGTCGTCGATGTCGTCATTGGCGGTGAGGTCCGGCTGGCGCGGTCACCATTGCCGTAGATACCTACAACACACTTTTTGGCACCGCTTCGACGGTGTGTTTATAAATCATTAAAACGAAATCACATACACAAATAGCACACGCCGACGAACGACGGTGGGGTTTGAGGTCATTCGCGCTTGGTGGGTGGATAATTTGGAAACGGAAGAGTATATAATTAAAATGGCATTCTTCATGATTGTCGCAACTGGCTGGAAGTTTGACATGCAGCATACAAAGTGGATAGTGGAAGGGGTTAGGGCATCTGCAGACCGTGCAGCTCTTTAAATTTCAATCGATCAACCGAAGAAGGTTCGAAATTCAGTGATTTTAGGATCTTCTATGAAAACTCTAAATTTATCAAAAACACGTTTTTCCTGGACAGTTTCCAATACATTTTCTGAATTTTAAAGATCGGCTTGGACAGTTAGATCTACGAAAGTTCGGGACTGGGACCAACGGCTTCACTTCGTTCCGAAGAAAGACATCAACAGTGATTTTTCGTTTCAGAAAATCCCAACGGCGCTGGATTGGAATTGATATACTAGACTGACTGAGGTAAGATGCTACCAACGCTTACCACTACACCACCGTTACCGCTATGGGAGGTTTTCATTTGGATTCGTCATGAAATACCATGCAATTCGAATTCGAAGTTTTTCCAGCGAAGTACTGTACTGTGTATCGATTTCTCTGTATTTCAATGATCCCTTAAATATCGCGGTTTGAGCAGATTTTTATCTGACAGTATGTCTCTCAAAATGCAAGAACCACCCTTGGTAAATCAAACCAAACTACATATTGAAACACATTAAATGTTCTTCTCATCTTTCGAGTGTACACTAAAATATGAGAAAATTTGCATTACTTTTCTATTGGAACGAAAATGTTCCCAGAAAAATTTCACCTCGGATGAATGAATCCTTTCGTTCTCCAAACACCGAAAATTTATATTCTTAAATTAGCTTTCACTCGTTGCGTAAACGTGGATTTTGTACATTGAAATAATGTCTCGTATATTGTATGAAACATTTAAATAGATTTTATCTGGTGAAATGCTATCATGACACCCATCATTTTTTTTATAATGCACGAAATAAATTTCGCAGCCAATCGCTGCTTCTCTTTTAAAGTACTCATACACGATGGTGTTGCTGCTGGAATGGGCGGGAATAATTTATTTATCCAAAAAAAAATAAACTATGCGCTGCCGAAAGTTATAACTTCATACTCATAATCAAGTATCTTTTCGCGAGTCAAAACGTCGTTGCTTAACATCTAAGAATTTTTAATCAATAATTGTCTAGTTAGCCTAGCAAAAAAGCTGTTAAAGTGTATTTTTATTTATTGGAATATCAATCGTTCCGCAATATCTGTTGAAGCAAGTCATCATTCTATATAAAGGAGCATTTTTCGTATAGTTCATCCTATGATTGTATACGGTTTACATAACCTCCTTGATATGAAGCCCAAACAACGCTACAATATTCTAGTATAGGCCTCACATATGACACATATAGTGTTTTTATTGTGTAAGGATCGTTGATATGCAAACTTTATCTTTCAATAAACTCAAGCAAGTTATTAGCTTTATGGATGATATTATTGTTATGATCATCAAAGGATAACTAAGAGTCAAGTATAACTCCTAGGTATTTAAATGATTTAATCTTTCAATTACTATCTGACCTAGAGAAACTGTTTTTTTTTTTGTGTTTTGTGTTTCTCGTGAACGATATAGATGAGCTGTTTTTAACGTTTTGATTTCTTACGAGCTTTTTTGCAATAGGAGTAAAAGTTATTGATTTTTATTAAAAGTTAGTGATTGATTATGTGGTTTTTTATCTCCATAAACAGTTTCATGTGACTAGAAATGAGAAGAAAAATTAGTATTTTCCATTTAATTCCAACTACTTTTGCTTATCTTTACAGATACGCGTATTTCGTTTACGATGTGCAGACTTCTTCAGTGTTTCGTACTAACAACTCCATTGTTAGAACGAGACTAAGTCCACAAAACAGCTCAAACTCTCTAGGATTCAGTTTCATGTGGTCTGCACATATTTAAACTTGAGCAGTTTAAAAAAAATCTACATCGTTAACAAATAAAACAAATAATAACGAGCCAAGATGTGAATCTTGTGACACTTCAGATGTGACATTTACTATTTCAATGAGTTTCACGTAAAGTCTTACTTTTTGCTTTCTTGTTGTCAAGTAAGACTCGATCCATTTTAGTAATCTTGGATTAGGATAACTTCGATAACTTAAAAAGTTGCAAAGGTATATCATCTCTGTCAACTGCTTTACTAAAATCGGTATATAATGTTTCTAATTAGTTGTACATAATTATCTTTATCCATAACGTTTAAAAAAAATGTTAAAAAAATTATCTAGTTAGTAAATGTTGATCTCCCTTTTACAAAACCATCTTGTTGTTATATAATCAATATTTTAGTTTAGGATTTTTTTTTTTTTGTCATTTATAATGTATTCAAATTGTTTAGAGATGCAAGCTAGAGGAGCAACACCACGGTAATTTTTCTGATTTTCTGATCTTCTAATTTTTTACCACTTTTGAAAATCAGGAAAAATGATTTCTTTCGAATGGAAGCAAGAATATTGGACTCCAGTGATAAATTGAAAAGCAAAAATAGAGGCTTAGCTAAATGTTTCGGAAACTATTTGAGAAACATAGGTGGTAACCATCAGCACCCTTTGAGGCATCCAATTTTTCGAGGGCATATAAGATGTCTTTATTGGATTGGTTTAGGGAGGTATAAAGAGTATCGATGATCACGCTCATTATCATCGTGAAATGTACAGACGTCCTGAAAGAAATCAACAAACATGTGACTTGATCTCACTAGAAGCACTATCACTTTTGTCATCTAGATGCATTTTGAAGGAAAGCTCTGAAACTTTCGTTTCCCTTTAATATGCTGGAAGAAAAATTAAGGATCCCATCTTATATTGGTTCCTGTTTTCGTGTTGTGTTCTTTGAATGCTTTTTACATTTCAAGATGGCCAGGTAGATTGCTAGGTTTCCATCACTTTTATTTCTTTTATTTGCTCTATCTGCTCTTTGCTTCCTATTTTTAAGATTGATTACCTGTCTTTTTAACCATACTGGCACATTTATACTGATTTTCTTCCTTCTCTCTTTAGAGACTGTTTGTTCTAGAATAACTTAATGTAACCCTAACGTTTGCATTAAAAATATTGACAAAAACTGCCAATTTTTCATGGGTTTACCTTCACCCGCACTGAGAAAACTACCCATGCAGCATCAATCATAGTAACCCATGAGTCAGCAGACAAAATTTGACAGCTCTATCAGTCGAACTCTAACCATGATGGCAAACACAGTGAAGCTACTCCGTTGAGAAGTGTGCGCGTTCAAAGACAAAAACGGACATCGTGCGTTCGCAACATCTTGGCACTATTAGACAACAATCAGAGCATCGAAAGAAAGCCCGATTCCGGACGGCTGACGATCCTGAGCGGCAAGAAGCTCCAAAGAATGCTGAAAGGGATGTTAAAGCCGCTCTTCTTTCGCTCCGGACTGGCCGTGAACGGGGAAATTTATGGTACGAAATGCCTGCCAAAAGTTGCGTCGTTCATCAAGAAATCATAAAGGCGAAGACGCGGTGTGCTGACCGGATCTGGCGTCGGCCCACTACTCGAAGCGATCGTCGGAGGAGATGGAGTGGCTGAATATCGATGTGGTACCTGATACAGTCGAGAATTTCTTGGCCAACCTAAAGCGTAAGATCTACTCTAACAATTTTGTCGCAAAAACTGAAGAGAAATTGATAGACAAAACGAAGAAACAACTCAAAAACATGCCCACACGCATGTTTCTGTCTGCCATGGTAAATGTTCCGGTTAACTGTCGGAAGACCACTCGCAAGTGCATTTAATTTTTTTGCAAGGCAGCTTAAATAATTACTTTCCATGTGAAATTAATCAAAAGCAATAATCTGCTTTAGCTCTTTTTCATCACCATCCTAAAAAAGTCTATTTTTTAAATGCAAACGTAATGAAAACTACTGATATTCAAAATTAAACTATTTCAAATAACGCAAAAATAAGGGGATGTCAGGGGAGTTCAGAGTAAATTTACTTAATGCATATTATTCTCCTATCACAGACTTCAAATTTAGGTAAGGGTCGTCTCCTTTGCATCAATGGTAGATATTTAAGGGGAACACCTTATTTTGCTTCAGTAGTACAAATAGTACAAATTATAGTACAGCAGTTCGAATTGAAGTAGCATTAGTAGGTTATCAAATTTTTACTCACATTGCCCCAAGGACTGATCTGAAAAATTAATTAAAACATAAAACATACTAAACACATCAAGCACTTAAACAGAGCACAATGAAAAATCACCAGCACACTTTGCGAGTAGCTTACCGTTGATTTAACTCAGTGTTAATTTTAAATTATACATTGGTAAACCTCCTTAGAACAAACTGAGAAAAATTATAAGCATGGTATCGAAAAGTAGTTATACAAATTTGATAGGCTATTAAGGTAAAACAAACGCATATTGCTTAAGAGTGTATTCGCATAACGTTTTGTTTATTAATCAAGAATCCCTATCTCCTTAAATTCGGTAGAATTTGCTCGCGTTTACTAGTGATAATTTGAAAAAAGTGTATCAATGTTTCATTATTATTTTTTTTAAAGTGATCAAAATGTTGCTTTTAAATTCTCCTAGTTTCCCCTTCATAATTGTTCTACTAATACGCTCACAAGAGTTTTGTAAATAGTGTTTGTTTTTAAATGTGAATGTGATATCAACAATATATATTTTAGGTTTTTTCCTTCATTAACATTGTTTTTTTTTTGCAGGATGATGTGGATTGAATTTAAATTGAAATTCTACACCAAATCGGTTGAAAAGAGTGTTCCAATTGCAGACTGTTGCGGCGAAAAATGTTGGTGAGAAAATGCTTGACTAGCTTGCGATCTTCCATTTTCTATACAAAAGAAGCAATAAATGATGAAATATACTGAAACGTGTTCTTGCAGAAGAGGTTGCTTTAACTTTATTAGAAGCATGAGATTCCTCTTCTCTTCTGGCCAGATCTGGTCTCTGCCCATTATGCCAGCTCAATCCTACAGTGATAACAACTTTGATTTCGCTAAAAACTAAATCAAACCACCAAACTGTGCCCAACTGTAGCCGATCAAATGCTCCTGGGCAATCGTCAAGCGGAACCTCAAAAATGCAGGTGCAGTGACCGACAATATGTCAAACTTTAAGAAAAATTTGTCAGCAGCATCTAGGGATTGCAGAAAATCCTCTGTACCGAATTTGATGGAAATATAGTATTCAGGGTTAAGTATGATGGATTACCGAGATCAACAATCTAATTAATTTGTTAGTTTAATTGACATTTCAACATGTTAAACTGTAGTTGAACAAATGGTTTTGAAAATTTGTGATTTGACTTTAATTTTATTCTTATTTTTGAAAGAATTAAATCCATTAATTGAACAAGAACTGAGCGTATTGTTTACGAAAATGAACCCTGCAGCTGAACGAACCCTTTAATCTTAATTCTCAGTGTTTTTTTATGATGTGCAGAAGATTTCACGGCATCTTTTCTTTATTTGACCTGCATTCAGGCGGCAATGCGCAGTTATTGCATGTTTATGTTCATTTCTATGCAGCTCATGCGCCATTCGGCCAATGTAGTTTTTCAACTTAAGCGAAATTTGGACAGCCCCTTTAACTTAAATGAATACTTTTCTCTGTCCAGTACAGTACGAACAAACGAATAAATCATAAAAAGTTGACTTCATCCAAATGAGAAACGCAAAACAAGAATCAGTCAACAAAAATTCGCAACATGACAATTTCGACGGCCTGGTAGAGAAATGAAAACATACATCACCAAACATTTAGACAGCCAAATCCCGTGGGTAAACAAACGACGAAAGACGTTATGAATTCTCAAAGCCCTTCTCTCCTGCTGACTGCATGATGATTTTTCGGCAGTTGGTATATTGCGTGCTTCTGCTCTCCATACTTGAGTGGCGAAAAATCATCATTGTATGAAATGGGAAGGAGCTACTTTGTCATCGAGCATCACTGTGGAACTGTAGAATAAGGGGTTGAGTGGTTTTACAGTTTGATGGAAAAAGGTGTTGAAAGGGATTTAATTGCGGTCCACAGGGATCAGGAACCGTGACAACAAGTTCGACATTTCCTCACAATGAAACCACTTGAACAAATGCTTCATTTTCCCAAAATCATGTATCCTTTCAAGTTATTTTCCCCAACCATGCCTCCTCGAGAATCAATTTTCGTTTGCTTAGCAAATGCCTTCGACAAATGTTATGCATACTTTAATAGAATAACATTTGAGCAACCCGAATTCCGAGCTGAAGAAGCACACAAGCGAAACTTCTCATATCCAGGATTCTATTCCATTTAAATCGATTCCATAAATTGTTGAAACTTTTCCACTTTAAAAATTCCAGCATTCTGCATGCATAAACGACTTGATGCTTGAAGTGCCACTTCTACCCTTCGCATAACGATTCCGGAACTCAACCATGCCCGACTCTATGCGTATCTCGTCGTACGAGTCGACGCTGTCGTCGTCGTCGCTCCACATGGGTCTGCCAGCAGCGCTCACATACAAAGGTAGTGGCAACAGCTGTTGCGCTCTTTTCTCTAAGGAGAACCACATTGCTCCTCACCTCCCATTCCCAACCAAAAACACTCGCAGCTTCCCACAGAAAGCACTGTTGCTATTTACCACCACCCACCTTGAACTTTTCCGTCCGCCCGATCCCCAATTACTTTGAACCCCCCTCCCCTCGACCGTCCGGCGTTCGATTCCACCATTTCACATCCGGTGTGACATTAGGAAAAATGAGAATTTCACTTCAACTCCTCGCGTCGCCGTCGTCGACAGAACGAGTGAAAAATTCAAATTATTCTTACTTGCCTTCTAACCCCCAACCATTCCAGCAACTACAACAACAAAAAAACCTTCTCCGGAGTCCAGTTTACCCATCTCACCTGCCGGTTGTGTGTGCTGTTTTGCTTCTTTTCCTTCATCGAGAGTTGAGAAATTTCGCCCGGAAGGGAACTGGATTCAGTTCCGCGTGTGGCACACGTACACACACACGTACATACATACAGTGAATTTCGTTTGGCAACACAAAACATATTCTCCTGTTGCTTCTCTCTCGACAGCGTGGAAGATCGCCGCCACCCACTTGACATGGGGAAGGAATGGGAACTCGGGATTGAGGAAATTCTTTTGTAGATGTCGACGTCGTCGTCTGTCGTTGCTGTCGATGGTGATGACGCTGGAATTTGGGCACGGCCAGGAGTGCGGCACCGGTCTCGGACCAACTGGTTGAAAATTGAAATTTTGCGCTTCAAGTCACAGTCTGCAGGGGAAGTTAAGCGGTAGGTGGCGAGGATGGCACGCGAGTTGGATTCTTCGGGGCGGTGGAGGTTGAGGCGGTTTCTAGTCCAGTGTGGGAGAAACTTCCACTCGTTACCGAAGGTTGGGATTGAAAACTATAGTTGAAAGTCCGGAAATGGGAAGGATTGAACTGTCTCGTGCCTGGTGCTTGGCCGCGATGAATGCGGATGTGAAAACCATCGATTTTGGTGGGATTGCATTAACTGGATGTTGGTGGAGGACGATTTGCCGTGGTGTGAGTTTCGGCGTTCAACGCTAATGGAAATGAGTTTTGTCATCGTGATTTGTCGTTCGGGGGAATGGAAAAGATGCCATCCATACAAAGTAATGTAACGCTACACTATTGTATCGTCTTTTATCACTTACTACTGTATATTGAATGTTTCATGTTTTGTTCACGTTGTCCGTGAAGTAGAGCTTTTATGTTATACCCCAGCATAAAAAGCAGCCAATAAAAAATTTGGATGCATACTCAAATGTTGAAGCGCTGTTATGGTTCACAAATTCCAATCCCTATCGGAACAGTTGTTATAGTAATTCAAACTCACCAAATGATTTTTTTTACGTACTGGAAGTCACTATGTTTGTATTGGTTAAGATAGTAAGAAGAACTAGTGATAGCTGATTTTAATACAATTATCAATATTCATTTGTCCTAAGCATGTGTTTGCAGAGTCCAGTTAAGCTTAAACTTTTGATTTCATTCATATGTATTGCCAATTTACATAAATACCAACTAAGAACTGTTTCGAAAAAAACTGGCAACGCTTATGATGTGCTCCTACAAACACGCGTGAGACTAACGGGTGTTCAATAAAAATGAGAATGATTTCAATACTTTTCTGTATACATTAATTGTTATGTTATATATTCTCCGTGCGAGGAGTAAAGATTATGATGTAGAAGGAGATGTTCGCTCATCACCATGAGGCACCAAGAGTGAACAACAATGTTTTTGACTAGAATGAAAGATATGAAGAGAAAGTTTTGATAGTTCCGCTAGTGTGCGACAGGTTTGGAAATCTAACAGATGTTTTAGTAAAATTGAGCGAAAAGGGCATGTGTACAGTGGTACTCGAACCAACGACATTTTTGCCTAACATCCCACTGCGGGTTAGGTCGAAGCACGGACTATGTCCGCCACTGCAACAGGCAAAAATGTCCGGTTGGAAGACGCTCATGTACCACTGTGGCTTGTATAGTTATTCTAGCGATCTATTGTGTGCACTCTGTTTACTGATGCGCACATGGGAGAGGAACTCTCTCCTTTTTTGGGTTTGTTTTGATTCGCACCGACTGATCGCAATCGAAGATGGCGTCGAAACAGCAAACACTCCGCGAGCGTATTGTACGGTTTTACGGAACGCATGGTCATCGTGGAAAAAAGTTTACGTTAGACCACTTCCGAGCCGAAACCGTGTCCGTGAGAACAGTTTACCGGATCCTGCCATCCCTGAGCGTGGAGCGGAAGGCCGGCAGCGGCTGTCCGGTGAAGATAATGACGAAGAAGAAGAAGGAAGCGTTGAAAAAGCTCTTCGACAACAAGGACGGAACGTGTTTGCGTGACGCCGACCACACCCATACCTTGATTCACCGAACCCTCAAGATGGAGGACATCATCTGTCAGAAGAAGAGTCGGTCCCCCGAGTACATGGACGAGCAGATAGCGACCGTGAAATCGTAGTGCCGGTGGATGACGAAGAACTACCGCTGGATGACATTCGTGCTGGACGACAAAAGTTACTTTCCGCTCTCGAAGATCCACATTCCAGTAAATGACAGCTATTTTTTCAGCGACAAGTCGGCCAAACCTCCGAAGTAAAATACAAGTTTAAGCATAAATTTGAAAAAAAGTTATGCTGTACATCGCCACATCGGACAGATGGATTTCAAAGCCATGGTTCAAGCCGAGCGGTCTGGTCATCATGTGTACCAGGAGGAGTGTCTTGTGAACATTCTTCTGCCGTTCTTAAAGGAGCATCATGCGAATGGGAAGGACGTCTTTTGGTCGGACAAAGACTTTCTGTTAAAAGAGGTCGTTTTCGAGTAGCCACGAAATGAAAAGCGTGTTAAAATTCAAACGGCGGACACGTGACTTCGTGAGAAGAATGTCTTGATGAATTAAACAACTAAAAGCTTAGAAATTCATCACGACAGCGTTTAATTTATCATCAACAAGTTCGGTGAACACTACTTGCTCGATGAACTGCTAAGAAGAGGAAGAACATCAGGTGTAGCTGAACCAAAATTAGATCGGAAGGTAGTCAACTTCATCCTCCGGAACAAATCGATGTTGATTCGTGATTTGACTAAAATGACTGGCACCTCCGTGGAAATGGTGCAAACAATCAAGAAACACAATAACCTGAAGACTTATAAGAAGCAGAAAATAGCAAAACATAGTTCTGAGCAAACATGAAGCGTGAAAACCAAAGCCAGACAAGTTAGTCAGCCGACTTTTGCACCGACCGGTGAACCATTTGTGAAAGAGGATTCCAGGAAGCTATCTGAAAAGCAATTTAACACCAAATTCATCGGTGAAGGTGTGAGCATCCCCGGAAAGTCGTTCAAGGTGGAAACATTTGGCTAAGAGTTCCACGTATGGTAGGCAATTTATTCCTGCGACTTCAAGTCATCGAATTTATACAATTTATCGTCTGCTAACCTATCTATGTTCGCTTAGATACCTGACGATGCAATACGTAGCTGGTTCTCCAAATGTTCCTCAGATAGCTTATTTCTGTCTTTTGACTTAACTTTTTTCATGAGAGAAAATAGTTGTTCACAAATATACGTTGAGCCAAAGCAAGAAGCTATAAAAAGAGTATGGTTTAGCAACTCAGGAAAAGATTCTTCCAAAACGTATTTCGAGTAGAATGTTAGAATTCCATTCTTCTTGAATTTTTCGTTCAACTCGATGTCGCATTGCAGTTAGGTAAGCCTCATTTGAAAATTTTCCGGAGTACTTTAAGCATCAATACTGAACGGTGTACAACAAATTTTAAATGGCTGTTCGTTCGCTTTAAAATCGTGGAATTGGTCAGATAAATCTGTTTGCAGAGAGGAAACTACACTACACAGGCATACCTGATTTCATCGCATTTTTTGCACGATCAAAGCGTAGAGAAATGAGACAAATTTCTTGATTTAAGCTGCATTTCCCACAGCGTCAATTTCTGCTCGAAGGATTTGATGTCGTTGACAAGATTGTGAACAAGCTTATTTTTCATCTGAAGTTGCACATTCAAATCATTCAGATGTGTGGAGATGTCAATTAAGAATGCTAAATCCGCCATCCATTTGTTATTGTCGAACTGATGAACTGTCTTCCCATTTTGTTTAATAAACTAAGCGATTTCCGTCTTGAGATTGTAAACACGCTTAAGAACTTTTCCCTTGCTGAGCCAACAAGAATAGAAAGGTATGTCTCCATATTTTGCGTCTAGCTCCGACAAGAAAACTTGGAATTCTCGAAGATTGAGAGCATTGGCTCGAATAAATTTAACGACCTTAATGACATCCTTCATAACGTTCTTGAACCATACATTTTTAGCACACAAGTTTTCCTGGTGTATGATGCAGTGGCACTGCATGAATCGCTAACACCATCTCGTTGCCGGAGATGAGCAATGGCACCTTCATGCTTTCGTGTGGAACAAAAAATGTGGCTTGTGCTCCTTAAAACGCCAAAAAAAAAAAAAATACAGTAACTAATCAACGTCGGTGATCGCACTCGCCATTTTCTTCAAATCCATGCCGAATTGGTTTAAAATCGATGCGAGAGCGATGAGAGATGTGATTTGTGAAACAATTTATGAGACTTTTCTTTGAAAATAACCTTTACCAGCCCTAGCGAGGATACCCATGAGCTTGGAACGGGTTTGAAGCAGTTTATTCAGTACCTAGGATATTTGATGAAGCTAAATGTAATCTATAGTAAGAACTGCCAATATTTAGACGTTAATCCCTCTGCTCACTTCTGATCTATCGGAACATAGCTTCAGAAACGATCAAGACTCAGAAAAAATCATAGCCTTAGAATAAAGTTCCCAACAGTAGGGACTTATTAAAAGCATGCAGATTGCTTTCCAATCATTAATATGTTTTTTTCCTGTACATAAACTAACAATATTGTATGAGTTCAATTCCTCGCATGTGTGAGAAGGCGAAATTAAATAGGCCAATTCACGATTTGCTGCAAACGTCAATTTCCTCAACCCGCTGCTTCGATCAACCCATCCGTTCTAGAAACCAATAAACCAAAACATGTCGATTGCTACGATCAAAAACTTGTCCACTAGCAGGTTATGGAGTCAAACGTATACAACCAAACTTTTAGTAGGTATGTCATAGATATTTAGATTGGCAATGTGTATTTCTTTTTTTTCATTTACTCTCACGGAAATGCTAGACAAAGTGACTGTGACAACAAACGGGATGCTTTGTTTAAAAACTAATAAATGTATAAAACAGCAGGCTTCGCGTTACAATACCGGTTCGCTTTATCCATGGAAAGCAAAGAAGAGCGGAAACATGGGATCTCTCAGAAGCAAAAGTGATGCCATATCTGTCGCTCAACAACGAAGCATTATGTATCCTTGAGTACTGTTGGACAGCTCCGTAACAATTTTTTATTGCATAAGATAGTGCCAGAAGATGGACAATAAATCATAAGCATAGATCAACCTCAAATGATTGGAAGAATCATGAAATAAAAAGTGATTTCCGATCATCTAAATATAAATTAAGAGTAACTCAATGTTTAACATCACATTATGGCAACAAGCCGAAATGTGAGAAGGAGCTGATGAAGACATTCCCTCCGGTACACGCGAACAAATGCAAAATACACAGAGGCAAAATTTGAGCGAATTTTTTCAGCTGGAAGGAAACTGCTGGTTTTCTAGATGGGTATTTTAAAACTTCAATATGATAGTAATAAATTGGTAATCAATCATGATTTATACATCGAATCATTAGCCCGTTAGATAGAGCTTATTTTTGTATCATGAAAAGTGAAATAATTTGGAAAACGTACACACGTAGAACATTTTACAGTTTTCGGAAATTTTTTACCGAATTTTCAACAGCTGAACGTTGAACCATCTTTTGGACCTTTTTGGTTCTAATGTACAGTATTTCATATTTTATTATACAGCCTTGCTTTGCACAGCCTTGAACAATTGTGGGCCCGGAAGTGATTTTAAAGAATTTTTCTGCGTCCATCAAAATGCAACGGCTGTACAAGCTCTGTGTCCTTGTTTTCAATTATGCTTTATGAGCATTATATCTATAAAGCCTGTCCACGTCAAACATTGGACACCAAAATAGTAACAGCAAAAATAATTAACACGCAATTCAACAAAACTGATTGTTAAATTTACTATAAGAGAGTTATATATACATTAGAAACAGTTGATTAAGCTGTTAATTTTTAAACGTTCTGTAAAATTCTAGAGCTTTCTGTGGTACATTCGCCATCAGGTTCCTTATCCTCAGGTATGCCCACCGTGACGATTCTCCATCTTCTCTTGAAATCATCGGTACCATTTGCTTTCTACTTAATTTCGAAGAGTTTCCACTTAACTAGAGCCCAGTACTTCTCTATTGCACAAAGTTCTGCACAGTTTGGTGGATTAGCTGTTTTAGGCATATATGTGACCTTTTGTACCTTATACCATTCCAGAATGGATCTCGCATAGTGACAAGAGGCCAAAACAGAGTTGGAGAATCGTGGCTTTTAAAAAACGGTAGCAACCACTTCTGCAGATATTCTTTCTCGTACATATTATTATTGATAGGCCGGTCAGCCAAATCAAATACTTCTATTGGAAACCTTATTTGGCCAGAAATGCTCGGCAACGGCGTTCCTTTGCATCGCAGTATAAAAAGCCACACCTGGGCGCTGTTTAAATTCTTCATGTACATATGTTCCTTCGTCCATTATGATACAAGAAAATGATTGCAAAAAATGGTGTAAAGCTCCTTAGTACGAATTTTTGCAGTAAAAGTTTACTGGTAATCACGGTAAGGCACCTCTTTCTCTTTGTACGCCTCAAGGCCTTGTCTCTGCTTCACTTTTTGTGCGTATGATTTCCCAACTATGCGAACCACATTTCGCACAGAAAGATTGGGATTTTTCTTGATAATGGCTGCCTCCTTCTTGTCCATTTGTCGGGAGCAAAATTTTCGATTTGTTCCACTTCCAATCTTCCGATCCAAGTCAAGCGCTGGTCAAATGATTTGCAAACACAAAACGCGTTTATTTTCGGCAGTTTTAGTTTCTTGGCAAGATCGCGTACCGATAAATTTGGATCCGTCAGATTCTTTTTTGTCCGTTTCTCCGTACGGATTGCGATAACTCTACAAGAAAACAAGTTTCACCATACTTTTTCATGATTTAAAAAAAACAGACCTCGCTATTTTTGCGAATTATCGAAACGATAGCTTTTCGAAACACAGGTTGATGGATCCCACCTGTTATAATTTGTATCTATCTGCACAAAATAGATGCACTTGTGCACTTCATATACCGTCTTCCAAGTGAATTACAACTGCATAATAGATTATTGGTAAGAAATGCCCATATAATTTTCACAATGTTATCATTGTCGGCCAAAGCACGATCACGACGTCGGCCAAAGCACGATCACGAAAGTTGTACACGACGATGCTGACAAAGTTTAATTGAGTGGAAAAGGACGATGAAACATACATCAAGGTAGACTAAACAGCTTCCTGGACAGGAATTTTATATGGCAACCGGATGGGGACATGTGGAAGATATTTTCAAGCACATTAAACTGTCAAAGTTTGCGAAAAAATATCTGTTGTGGTAGGCCATCTGTACATGTGATTTAAAGAGCAACGTTTACATTGCAACCATAACCGTCAACCAGGAAATTTATCTGAGCGAGTGCCTACAAAAACGTCTACTGCCTGTCCTGAAGCGACACAATTTGTTGGTTCTATTTTGGCTGGATTTGGCATCTTGTCATTACGGAAAAAAGGTCATGGAGTGGTATGCTGCCAAAGATGTTCAAGTGGTGCCCAAGGCAAGAATTCTCAAAACACAACTCCGCCCAATCGAACAATATTGGGCCATCGTCATGCAAAACCTTAAGAAGACTCAAAAAGCTGTTGTGAGCGAGAAACAGTTCAAGGCAAACTGGCGTTCTGCGGCGGATAAAGTGGACAAAGAGACTGTACAAAATCTTATGGCAGGTGTTCAACGAAAGACGCATTGCTTAATATATCTCCTGTATTCTGTATTAACTGAACTTGAAAAAGAAAAAGAATTTGACTTATTAATAAAAACTTTGATTGACTCACACACATTACTGTTTGATCAAATTTTAATCGGAACACATTTTATTCGTGCCAAACATGAATTTTCTCTAGTCCATTGCTTTCCATCTTCGACTTCATATGTGAATGAATATTGATGTAATTTTTCCCACTACATTAATAATCCTTCCGGATCAAACGCTGCCAGTTTCTCGTTATGAGTACTAGGGACATAAACAACTAGAAGCGCAACAGTAATTTAAAAAAAAAGTGGCAAATACTAGCTGATACTAACTTTAAGTAAGCGCCTCTCGCCCAAACTGGTGTGGTGTCAATTCCAGTCAGCGCCGTTGAAATTTTCCGAAACGGAATATCACCATATTTTGAAAAAATAGATTTTAACTTACAGCCTGCGTTAAAACAGCTTGAAAAAAAAAATGTTCCGACATAATCAGGTTTTGGATACCCCCAAATTCAACTGTTGCATGAAGAGGACATCATGTCATTTTAAACCCAAACTGAAACCTTCAGCGAGAAAAAGAAAACCATCGCAATCTCGGATTTCCCGTAAATCTTGCAGATCCTTTTCACTCCATCAAGTCGCATTTCCCTTTGGAACCTGATGTATGTTTCATGCGATTGAATATTCTATCTTTCGGTGGATTTGGAAAACTCCAGACGGTGATCCCTTCCCATCCAATCTTCCTGCGATTTGCCGGCTCTTCTCATGCGCCTTGCTTGAACTAAGGTCGATTTGTGCGGCTCGGGTGAAACTCTGGCGTCTTCTATATACTTGCAGCAACAAGCGTTCGCAGATCTCTCTTCAAATGAATCCACTCACTCCCGGGTTACTGCATTCCGCCCGGCAGGCAGGCCTGCCATTGAAAGAGACCAACAACGCCGACGACGTCGTCAGAATCCGGCTGCGTCCGCTCGTGAAGCAATTTATTTTCCTTCCATCTCCGCTCCACGACGACGATGACAACGACGAGGTTATAGAGTTGCACATTGATAGAAAACTGAACTCCCCATTCCCACAGAATCAAAGCTCGTTGACGAAATAGAGGGAGATCGGGCAAACTTTTTCGGCTGCGGACCCAAAACTTGTTCCTTCTTGTGCGAGGGCATAAAAGCAACGTTTTCCATTTCGCTGGCACATTTTTCTCTTCTATTTTCTTTGCTGAGACGAGAATTAAATTGAAATCC
This sequence comes from Aedes japonicus, assembly GCA_034211315.2. Classification (NCBI taxonomy): domain Eukaryota; kingdom Metazoa; phylum Arthropoda; class Insecta; order Diptera; family Culicidae; genus Aedes; species Aedes japonicus. The sequence goes on from JASCZW010000302.1 coordinate 191,350, forward strand.
ATATATTTTCGCGTTGATCCGGGTGTCCCTATCCAGTGCATTGCGTTGGTTCTAAGTTTTGAAATGCTTCCTCATTTGATATCAGCTTCAGGGTGCCGAAAGTTGTGTGTGACATGGCATCGTTTCATGGATTTGGGCGTCGCAGCATCATGCTACGAGGAAATTTATGGCCACCTCCGGCACACAGCACCGAGAATGGATGCAAATTCTGTCCCTTATCGGACAAGTTTTATCGTGACGACCACCGAGCGACGACGACAACTGAACGGGGGCCGAAATGGGCGATGCTTTAAACTGACGTAGACTGCTGATGAAAAGCAGTGACCGTTGGAATGGGAAATGGGGATAGGAAGGGTCCTCGGAAACTACTTTCGGGACACACGCAGCTCCTCGAAACTGACGAAGAAGAAGGATCTACCTTGCAACGAAGGACCACGACGACGGTAGCGTCTTGCGAAGCAACCACTTGTCGACGTCGGGCTTCTTCTTCTTCGACTTCTTCGAGTGTACACACTCCATCGACTATAAAGTAAGTAACTGCCGGAGATGGCTTTTGGCATTTAATTTATCGATTTTGAATATCACAAGGACCTTCTTCCTTACGTTTTTTTTTGTTAGCTTTAAGGCAATGTCAAGAACGATTGGATTTGCCTATCGTTCTTTTTTTTTTGCTTGTGCTGATCTAGGAGGGTAATCGGTTCGAACGGCAAATTGACTTTTCCTTATTTTCGAAGAAAACTCGGAGGACCTATGCTCACTCTATTCCATTATTCGATCGAAGGGTTGAGCATGAATTGGCAGTCAATTTGATAATCTGCTTTCATGAGAAGAAGGTTGATTCATCGTGATGTTCAATCATACCGAAGTCGTTAGGTTTTGTTTTCTGAGTCCTCCTTATCTTCGTGGTGATAGTGCAGAGATACTCGCATACGAACATTAAACAATCACTGATGCTTGAAAAAACACGCCTTTTGCAACAAAATCCAAACCTACACCTCCCGCTGTCTGGTCAGTTAACTCTTTTTTTTTTCGGAGTCAAACGAGGAATTCCAAACATCCAACAACGGAGGCGATGGGACGTGAAGCTCGGAGCGGATTTGAACCGACTCGGATCGGCTGCTGCCCTTTTTTTCCTCCGATGTGGTGTCTGGGAAATACATCGGCTCTGTCTGTGGTCGCTGTGGCATACACGGTCAGTTTCCTGAACAACCGGGGCGTAAAAAAACATGAACTCTGGATGAGCGAGCCAGGGAAGATGGAATATGGTGGGCAACCCACACAAGATACATCAGTTTTTGTTTTTGTTAGGTATTCTAATGGTGAGCCAGTCTAGCAATCACTTACTCAAACTTTTTCAGTTGTCAGATTTTGTTAAGTGATGAATGTATGAATATCTTCGAGCCATAATGTGTCTGAATATAAATTAATATTTTAGTACGTAGACTTCTCACATAAGATCTCGTTTTTTGGAATAAAACGAATCGTCATTATGCCAGAAATGATACAGATATATAAAAAAACGCAATTGAAGAGTCTCGTAGATTGCGGCAACTTTGCGAAGGTCCTGAATGAGGACTGCAAGTCTATCTAAACGTTCCATTTTCAAAGACAAGAGCATGCCTTTGTTGACTGCGAATTTGAAAGTCACACATCTTGAGCATATGCAGAGACAAAGTTTGGATCAGTGAAGGACGTCAAGCTTCGAAAAATTGTATACCAAACATTACAGGTTGAAAGTAAATTCCTGTCAGTGTGAAGTTCGATTCAAAGTAAATCTGGACTCCCGCTTTAATACACCACCGCGTCCCTGGGGGCTGCAACAAAAAACGTTTGACTGTCATTTGTTGATGTTTCATTGACAAAGAAATTGGTGAAAAGTTTTTCTCGATTGATTGACGCATCTTGAAATTACGGATCATGGAACTTGAGAAAAGAAAATTAATTCTGCACAAACATCTGCAGAATCTTTCGTGGTCTGCCTCAAAAATAGCAAAACTGTTAAAATTCCCAAAGTCAACGGTGTGTCTTGTTATCAAACGTAACAAGGATACTCTGAGTGAGGATACAGCACAGCGCATCTATCATAAATGTGGCACTAGGGACAAGGAACTGAGGAGAAAGATGTTGTGGTACGTGAACGGCAACCCAGGTGTCTCCATGCGTGATAAAGAAATACGATTTCAACTTTTCCATCATGTGTGACATCTATTCAAGAGAAGAGTATAAGTCTTTTTGTGCCAGTAAACATCCGAATAGTTCCCTGAAACAAAATTTAGTGGCACGATTACTATACGAACGAGTTTTGACGAACTTTGGTGGCTGTATTTTAATAAATGACGAAACATATGTCAAAATGGATTATAACCGAATTCCCGGGCGCAAATTTCACCTGGCAGCACATTGAGTGCCCATATAACGAACATACACAAATAGCCATCGTTCAACAAAATAAATATTAACAGGTGTAAAATCCCCTTTTGGACAGACTATAGTAGCCGTTTTAGCTTGTTTACTTTAAATGCTATTAATTTGATCGCCTTGTTTATTTCCGTTTCATTTTGAATCTGTATTCTGATACATCGTTTTCTCACTCATTTAAGCCTTACTTATTGAACTTAACAACCATTCTTCTCATATCTAAGTCTTAAATAGCTCTTAAACATTTAATTTTCCAGAAATTTATCGCAAAAAAAATAAACCTTGCTGTTTGATACATGAATCCAGAAAAGTCATGTTATGACTATAATACAGTTATTTTACCATGTTGCTACTACCAATCACAAGGAATCCATTTCATCGGAACTTCCAAAGCTGCTTAAACATACCCTGCTCTAGGAAACCATCAAGGCCATCAAAATTCTTATTTGATTAGACGACATACCTAGAGCAATCCTCATCCTTGCAACCAGCTCCTCACATCCCACACTCCAGTCAACCCTCTCAGAAGCCAGGGATCAATCTTCACCCAAATTACGTCATATAATCAAACATTAAAAACTTCAATAAACTAGAAAGCATTCCACTTTCCACTTATCCAATTAAAAGTGTCAATAAACTTCCCCTTTTGCTCGTATCAGGAATCCCTGCTTCGGGCATCACTATCGAACGTGCAACCCTTCTTGAAAATGAAGACACATATTCGCAACAAGACAACGTAAACGACCGACGACGATGCCGATTCGTTCTCATTCCCCTCACCCCCTCGCCCCATTCAGGATCTGTGTTGGGTTACGAAATATTTTCCGCCTCGTAATTCTCAATGTCAAAGCCTATCTCTTCTGCTAGGAAATCACCCCATCTGGCTAGGCGCCTCGAACATTTTAGTCCAAATTCAGGTTTCTGATGACAGACCAGATTCTAAATTTAGGCGCCACCATCGTTTCATCCCCAGAAACCAGGTTTATTTGATTAAAAATTCTTTGCGAGAAAAATTCAGCCTCACCCTCTTGCGTCTCGCAACAATTCCATTCTCTCCCTCCTCACACCGACTGCCGGAAAACGAAACACTATCGAGAATCACATAACCTAATACACGCACAATTTTGTAAAAGTTACCGAAGAAGAACCGGAATGCCAATGGCAGTCTCGAGCTCCGGAAATTTAGCACTTTGCCCTCGCGAGGCATTTTACGAGCGGGTTGTAAATTTAAACCCCTTCGGCAAATTTGGTGGTGGCTGTCAACACATTTGCCTATTCGAATACGGGTATCGGAGCGCAACAAGCCTGCTCGATTCGTTAAACCAACGGGACTTAACGGAACAAAGTATAGGTTGAATTTAATTTCGCTAAAATTCTTCCCCTCTGCGAATTTAAGCGGGTGTTTCCTGAAGCTGCCAGAGCATCAAAGCAGGTATCACGAATTCTCAGTATGTCTCATGTAATCAACGAGAAGCACTCGACTAATTCTACCCCGGTGAAACGTCTCACCTCAGGTTTTTTTTTCTCGTATAGAACTCGCACTCATATCTGTGATTACATTCTCGTATTTCCCAGCGTACGGCTCGAGTTTGGCTGGAGTTGAAAAGGATTGTCGATCTATTAACAGATTGTTTTTCAATACCCACGCGACACCCCTTTCTGGAGGGATTTTCCGCAGTGCCAGAGCGGAAGTACGAACTGCCTGCCGATTGTGAATTATTAACTCCCATGCATGCCATGATACGCCACGTACAGCGATGCCAGGGCAGAGATCAAAGGGAATCGGTGAGTTTGGCTCGGCTTGATACGCCTACCGGGGGTTGTTTTCGTTCTGATGTCTGGATCAATTTACCAGATTCCCTTTTCAAATGCTCCGCTATCCGGATGGGATTGCTTTGAAAAGGGGTGTGAAAATTGAATTGCAGAGGGCTGAAGGTTATTATCAAGTGCTATGCAAACTTTAGGACTACAAAGCGTAATCAAGTGGCGGGATGTTGTATTTTGAGCAAATCATAAGATCTCAAATATAATGTGGTCTCACAGCAGCCCAGGTTTTCCACGATATATCACCGAAACTGCTAGGACTAAGTGAGACACATGTCAATAGCATCGTTTCATCTTTCTTTGCGTAGCAAGGCGGCTCTTCCGGGTTTAAAACCTAGTTGACTCGGTTCAAAAATAGGTTCTTAAGCTCTTTCTAGAGTGACGAATCTCTCGCTATTGCAGGAATCTCAGGTTAGTAAAGAACTCGCCTTCAATTATATATTGAATCCAGTCTTGCTCGTTGAGGCGAAAACTCCCGTTATTAACTACTTGATGTCGATCAACTGATCGCCATTTACTGATGCCAAACGACATCCGGATGTCGTTGTTACGTACGGTCAATGCAACGGATGCATCCTTGCAGTTAATGCCATTGGAACACGTCTTTGAAATGCTGCAAGCATCAATACTGTCAAAAAATATTTGGACGTCATCTAACCCAATTATTTCCGGGATCCTTTCACATACTGGCTGCGTTTGTATTAGATAAAATTAGATTAGACACAGAAAAAAAAAATCGAGTACTTCTTAAAACAGACGTATTTGATTTGTAAACAAAGAGGGGAAGTAAGATTCAAACGTTACATTCTTGAAACCCTTAGCACTTTCATGCAAACTAGAACCACCAACACAAAGAATAACATGTCCCTTACATGATGCTGCTTTCAATTATGGTGCTGAGAGTTTTGAGAAATATACAAAAATCAGATACGTCTGTTTGAAAAAGTACTCGAGGATTAGTTTTAACAAGCGCGTAAACTTTCATTTCGTTTAATTCTAAGCCAAAGGAGGCGTACACAACGAAATTGCCTGCAATCTTTCATGCGCCATACAACAATGTTTGCTATCTTGCATACAACTAGCTAGATTCAGGCACTATCTGGCTTGAATTTCCATGATATATCCTATTATTTTCTGACAAATCTAGTATTTTCTTTTTGTGCTTTAGATAACGCAGAAAATTCAATGTTTCTCTTTATCTGTATATATTTTTTTTATTAACAAAGCGAGGGAGATTCCAGTTGAACACCTCCAGCATTCTTGGTCTGCAAGACATGTTTACCTAGAGCCATGTTCAAACGTAGTTAAAATGGATCATGGAATCATCATCTCACAGTGATAATCATTAGAATAAGTACACAATCGCTCGGAATATATATTCTCATTCCATTAAAAAAGTTGTGAATATACACAAAGGCAAATGGATCAGCATTCAAAACAATAGCAAAGATTTATGGAAGATATTTGGATATTTATCAAAACCTAACAGTTGCAAAGCGCGATCATTAACCTTTGACAATTACATCTAAATCAATCTATTGAATTGATCAATGAACTTGATGAAATTAAGCAGTAATTTAAGAATCCTAGAGGGTTTGAGCTGTTTAGTGGAATACCTGTAACTAGAAATTAGAAGAAAAATTAGTATCTTCCATTTAATTCCAACTACCTTTGCTTATCTTCGACAGATACGCGTATTTCGTCTACAATGTGCAGACTTCTTCATTGTCTCGTACTAGTCGTACAAGTCGAGTTATTAGTACGAGACACTGAAGAAGTCTGCACATTGTGGACGAAATACGCGTATCTGTCGAAGATAAGCAAAGGTAGTTGGAATTAAATGGAAGATACTAATTTTTCTTCTAATTTCTAGTTAGTCATTTAAGATTAATTGCAGATTTGAAGATTTATATTCGATCACAATACATGGACTTAGAACCATTTGCTTTTCATTAGTAAACGGCTCACATTCGATACCAGCGCCCACCACGGTATAAGTTGGAGCAACTGAAGCTCCCCGAAGTCGCAACTAATCACGTACAAAGCCTGGAAGCAGCGTTGCTGGAAAAGAGACAGCTAATCGAAGCCGGCTTGATGACTGCTGGAGTACCGTCAAAGCAGCCATCAACAACGCAACGGAAGGCGCCATAGGGTTTGAGTTGTTTGAGTTAAGAAATCAACGGAACGATTGATGAGATGAGAAGAATGCAGCGCGTGCGCTGATGCTACAGCAAGAATCTCTTCAAAATGTGGAAGGATGACGGCAAACTCATCTCTTTCCGGATTTAGAAGCGTCATCTGGAGGAGTTGGAGTGCGAAGAAATGGAGATATAGCACGAATATGCACGAATATGGATTTCGGGAGAAACTGACGCTGTTGGTCAAACCAACGAGTGATACGTGTTGTCCGAGTATCAGGGACACTCTTGAGTCCTTTTGAATCTCGGTGAGAGTTACGGTAGAGTAATGGATTGTCGTGTTTGTTGTTTAACATGACATTGGAGGGTGTGATTGTAGGAGCTGGGAAAGACACAAGTGGCACGATCTCCAGGAAAGTTGTCCAAGCTTCGCCGAGGACGTTTATATCATAGCACGTAACATTGAGATGATGGCAGAAACGTACATCAGACTTAAGGCTGAAGCTTAGGATTGGACTTATGGTTAATGCTTTGAAAACAAAATACATGAATGGATGAGGCTCTCGAGAAGACAATGTGATCCTCACATCACAAGTTCAGATCGACGAATAAAATCGATGCGGTAGACGAATATGTGTTCATTGGTGGCCGCTAATAATGACACCAGCAGAGAAGTACAATGGTTTATTATGGCTGGCAATCGTGTGTACTTTGGATTTCGAAGGAAGCTCAGATCGAAGAAAGTTCGCTGGACTACAAAGTTGACCATCTACAAGACATTAATTTGATATGGAGGCCTCTCGTCATGGAGGCCAGACATTGCTAGTGGATGATCAACAAGCCCTTGGTATCTTTGAACGCGAGGTGTTACGTATGATCTACGGTGGAGTGCAGATGGAAGACAGGACATCGAATCGTATACACCGCTAAAATCAGTCGACTATGGTGGGATGGGTATGTCTTAAGAATATTGGACCACGACAGATACGAGAAAACGAGGCACGTAACGAGCAAGGTGGATCCATCAAGTTGAAGGCCACCTGCGGACACTTCATAAACTGCTGGACCAAATAGAAACGAGACAACTTTAGTAAACAGCAGAGGCCACCTCGGTCTTGGTCTGATTTGTAAGGTAAGTAAGTCATGCAAAGCCTAGAAGAAAATTCGTCGGGATGATGAAGGGCTAGAAAAGGTAAGAAATCGGTTCCAAAAACTATACCCAACAAACATCGGTGCTGAATTAGAGCTTGTTCAAACAAATTTGGAGAAGCTATTCAGCTATTCTAGAAGAAACAGCTGAATAGCTTCTCCAAATTTACTTGAACAAGCTCTAATTCAACACCGATGTTTGTTGGGTATGACTCGTTCCTCACCAAACATACTAGCTGTATTCTCAAATACCTGTTTATAAATTCAACATCACCAAGGGTAAAAAACCCTTGACCCCAAGTTTGAGGAATAGAAAATGGAAAAATTGGCGGGGGGAGATAGCTTATCAAATCTTCCGGTGGGTATATCGATATGAGGTATCTGGTCACCTACCGATTGCCTGTCGATCTAACCAACTTTGAAGACGTATGCATTGAATTATCTCAAATTATAAAATTCTATCTACTATATTTCAAAAATATCCGATTGGTTTAGCCGATTCAAAATAATGAGTATTGGACCAAGTCTCCCCTGGTTGGTGCTAAACAAATGAGCTTGGAAACCAATAGATACATACCCAGGACACCAATAAGCATTTCCAAAACGTCTTTACGGCAGCCTATCAAGTAATTTAGTGCCACTTTTGGCCCAATAGACGGCTGCTTAACTGCAATGCAATGATAATGATTCATCAATGCTATTTTGCATGCAAAATGCTTGTTACAGTCCATACGCATTTTAATAGCATTTGAAATCCAACTTAACAACAGATAGCATACCAGATGCTGATATAATGCTAATATAATGCTTGTTTCATCTGAAATGCAGATTTGGGGTTGATTTACTGCATGTGCTATTGCTTATTGGTTACTTGAGTCATTTCATTGATTTTATTTCGAAGTTCTTTGACTTTCTGGTAAAGCATTCCACTGTTTTTCGGTTCATCAATGATTATCTCTTAAATTTCAGGGAAGCTCTCTCCTGATCTTCTTCAGACGATAAAAAAATGCTGAAATTCTGAGAAGTTTCCCCCCGAAAGTTTGAAAAATTTCATGACAATCACTCCTGAATTTTTCTGAAATTCAGATCTAACCACTCAACCTTACCTTTCAGAAACATTTGGTAAGTTTTGTTTCCCTGAACTTAGTTGATTATTAAACTTCTGATAAGTCCTATCCTGAACTGCGAAGAATATTTCTCCTAAGTTCTTTAAATAAAGTTTCTGCTTGAACTTTTTAGAAGTTCTCTTATGAAGTTCAGAGAAGTTTTCTCCTGAACTTCGGGGAAGTCTGTTCCTGAATTCCGTAAAATTCCTGCTTGAACTAATAAAAAGTACTATATGTCGGAAACGTTTCTTTGTGTTTTTTCTTAGAAGCATTTACCCGAACTTCTGGGAACTCCTGAACTGAGAGAAAACCATATTCTGAAACGGTGGAATGTTCGATTCTGAACTTCAGGAAAGCTCTCTAGCTACTCTTGGTAGTAGAAAGTTTCCTCCGGAACTTCTGGGAAGTCATCTCCTGAAATCTCTTCTTAATTTTTTTCTAATAGGTAATCCCTTTTCTGGTTTGTTTTTTTTCCTGAAGTTCGATTAAGTTTTTTTCCTGAGCTTAATCCTTCTATACTTCTTAACACTCCCTGAAAATCGAAGAAAGTTTTATCAAAATTTTGGGTAAATCTTCTCCGCGATTCCTTTACATTTGTTGGAAATTTCTTCTCCAACTGAACTTCAGGGCTTCCAAACTTTTTAAAAATTCTTGCCCAAACTACTAGAAAGAACCTCCTTTGCTTCTGGAATATTTCTTTCTGTACTTTTGAGAAGTTTCTCTGAACTTTGAGAAACCATCACACTGAAATTCATATATACTCTTGTCTGAACTTCAAAAATACTCTCCAGCACATCGGGGAAGTTCCAACTAAACTTTTGGGAAGTTTTTTCGAAATTGCTGGAAAAATCTTTTCTGTACATCAGAAAAGTTTTCTATTGAACTTCTAGAACGTATCGTCCTGAACGTTGTGGAAGTTTGTTTCAGATTTTTTTTTTTGAAAAATTATAGTTTCTTCCTGAACTCCGGAGAAATTTTTTCCTCAACTTCTGCATTTTGAATTTCTGGGAAGAACTCCAGAACTTCTAAAAAGTTCAAAACTTCTAAGAAATCCTCTTATTTAAAAGTCTTCCTAAACTTCTGAGAAATAGGATCTTTAACATCTAGGATGTTTGGTTCTGATTTTTTTTTAAATATTCCTGCTTGAACTACTAACAAATGCCACCTATACTTTTTGGAACTTTCTGCCTGACCTTTGGAGAAGTTTTGTTTTGAAGAAGGACTCTGAATTTCTAGAAAATATCTTTCTGAAGCCCTACTTCCGAATTTTCTAGGATGTGCCCTAAATTCTGGGTATTATTTTGCCATACTCCTAAGCATCTAGGAATAATTCCAGAAACCATTTAACTCAAGGGTAAATTTCCAAATTCCAAGTGCAAATGTACTGAAATTATGCATTTAGAAGTACTTAAGAAAAAAAATCAAAGCTTTAAGGTTCATTTCAATAGCTCATCACTTTTATTGTTGTCCTGAGTCTCAATGTGGCTTGAAAGGCAATGTTAGGATCACAAAAGTAATGGTATTCAAAAGAGAACATAAAACTAACTGCTTGTTATTCCGACCCAAGGCCATATAAGTCGAGCTCTGGGTTAATTTCCTATCACTTATGCTAAGCATTAGTTTTGCTGTTTCCTTGCCACAAATTCCTCTGGCGATGTCCATATTAATTTAAATCAGTTCGATTAGCCATTCGACCTGAAGGTTTGTTTGGTTTTTAAAAGGATTAGCCTTTTTTGCACCAAAAATAAATAGTTTTTCTGTTAATTCAACTGTAAAAATTGATGGTTCAGCGCATTTTTTCTGTATTTCAGCCAATTACCACTAACCAATGGAAAACGCATATCAAAACAAACTTTTACTCGACAATTAGTGACAAATCAGTAATTAAAAGGTGTTTCGATCAAAATTTGGTCGACGTAAACTTGCCGCATTTCCTTTCATCGTGCTAAAAACGAGCTGGAATGTCGACTTGCAAGAAAGTGGTGGCTTCAAATCGCGACGATAAACAAAGCACGTCGGCCAAAGCACGAACGCGAAAGTTGTACACGACGATGCTGACGAAGTTTGATTGCGTGGTACAGGACGATGATACTTACGTCAAGGCAGACTTTAAACAGCTTCCTGGACAGGAATTATATACGGCAACCGGACGGGGAAAGGCCATCTGTACCTGTGGCTTGAAGAGCAACATTTACATAGCAACAGGAACCGTCAACCAGGAAATTTATCTGAGCGAGTGCCTACAAAAACTTCTCCTGCCTTTCCTGAAGCGACACAATCGTTCCGTTCTATTTTGGCTGGATTTGGCATCTTGCCGTTACGGAAAAATGGCGTTCAAGTGGTGCCCAAGGACAAGAACCCTCCCAACATACAGAGCTCCGCCAAATCGAACAATATTGGGCCATCGTCAAGCGGAACCTCAAGCAGACTCAAAAAGCTGTTGTGAGCGAGAAACAGTTCAAGACAAACTGGCGTTCTGCGGCGAATAAAGTGGACAAGGAGACTGTACAAAATCTTATGGCAGGTGTTAAACAAAAGACCCGGCAATTTGCATTCGGTAAAAAGGAAGCCGAACTTTCCTTATTTTTTTCCTGGTTAATCTAAATGGGTCGTGAATTTCCTTTGGGTTGAATCACATTGAACGAAAGTCAGTCCATCATTTAAAAAAACTGTTGGTATGTAGCTTTAACTATTGAGTGTTAATTGTCATAGACTTCCGCATACCCAATTCAAAGAACTTCAAACTTTTTCATGATCCGCCAACCAAAATAAAAACTGGAAATAAATCAGCAAAACTTACCCGCCTTAATTGACAACCGCAGCAATTAATCTTCGTTTGCCGTAAATTGTCGGGCGGCCAATATCCAGCAGAAAATCGATACCCGGTGTCCGGTCATCTTTCAGCTTTCCGTCGACAAAAAAAAATTAAACCATTAAAAACTTTCAACCAGACAACCAGACAATGTGCAACAGCGAGCAGAAAAGGATACAAAAAAGTGCCATGCTACCGTCAAGTTCGCATAGCGAACAAAAAGAAAGAAGCACCACACGCTTGAAGGCGCCAACTTTAACCTCATCCTCACCGACGAATCAAACCGAACGGCACCGGGGAGGAGACACTCGCAATTGCAACAAAGTATGAGGAAAATTCCACCTCGACAATTCCCACTTCTCCGTTCCGCCACTGTTATCCTTTCATCGAAGGTGCTAATGAGCGGGAATAGGTCGACGGGGAAGAAAAAAAAGATGAAACAGGAAAATCACTTGGAATTAAATTAAATATTTCCAGGTCTGACATTTTCCGCTTTTCACCTTCCACCGTAAGCCGCCACCATCATTCCACTCGGAACACTCGGTTCGACGTTTCTTACCATGTTTCTTTGCCTTCTGGGAAATCCCCAACCTCCCCAACTGAAGGATAGAAAGTGAGTTGAGAAAAAATTAATTTCAACAGTTGGTTTTCAACGGCGGCTAAAATGGAACGGATGCGTCTTCCGCGTCTTCATCGTGCTCGTCGTCATTCATCCATCTCTCCGGTTGGTAGAATGTGCGAACGAGGCATTCCCAAGGGGGGGACGGATCAGCAGATAGGTACCGCCGGAAGGAGAGAAAAAAAAGGATGCGAGAAGGCGTTTCGTTGCCGGAATTATAATGTTTCACCTCGATTCCTGTTCACTGCCACCCTGGCGTGGTGTGGTTTTCCTCTTTCTCGAGGGACTGAAAGGAAAGGAAATCATTTTCCTCAACAGGTATTCTTTTACCTTCATACATTTTACATTTTTATAGATTTGAACCAAAATGAATAAAATTACTCGGAAACCCGTTCCCTGGCCCAACGAAATATGAAACCCCGCCATTTTTCTGCCTTTCCCGAACGAGGTTCACACATATTTTGCATAGTAAAATTTTCTCATATCCTTTTTCGAACCGAAAAATTTCCCTGCCACCACCAACCAACCAGCAACAGCTGTGGCGTGCTGGAGATAGGCAACTCCGGTATTAGAATAATGTATGGATAAGGAAGCGCACAAAAGACAGGTACGAAATCCTTCCACCCTGTCGTAGAAATATATACGGTTTAAGGAGGAATGCGCCACGTCGCTACTACAAAACGTCGGCACATTGTTCCACCCGACCAACCTTTTCCACTTATGCGGAAAGTTGGGAGGAAGCGCAAATGTATGCAACCTGTGATTGTCCTCGCCCGGTTCTCGGTTTTCGTCAAAAGCATATGGGAACGGAAGTTGGGGGAAAACCACCTCGTTTGCTGGCTGCTGCTGTTGATGATGGCAAAATGAGCCTTTTGCATGATGATTTGCCGTGCTATTTTGCTAAAATTTATATCCTCCCGTTATTTCTTATTTTTTAGCGCTTGGGTTTTCCTGTTTCGTGTTTCGTTGTTTGCCGTGCCGACGGTTCGGTTGTTTAAAAATGGTTTAGATTTAGGTTGGTGGTAGAAGTGGTAGTATTTGATGTTGAAACTTGCCGGATAGTAGGTTGAAAGAAGTCCGAGAAGGCTGGTGACATTATGAAAGTTAATAAAAGGAGGATTGAACGTTCTACTTTCTTCGAAACTCGCCATTGTAGTTTAACAAATATTTGCAGATGGTATTCAATGTTAAGTTACTAATATATATATATATATTTTTTTCTAGAAATCTTTGTACAGTTTCATGAAGGAGTTGATTTTGGATTATTGCTCCAACCCCTAGAATTCAAACTACACCAAGAAAAGAAGTAAATCACCTCATCGCTGTTTTCTAAGTCGCACTTTGTGAAATAAAATGCGAAAAATTGTGAAATATAATGCGCAATAGTTTTACGCCGTTTTGACATACAAATTATACCATGAGTTCATCTTCTTCTAAGCATTTCAAGCTGTCTCAATTAGCTTATTGTTTGCTCTCAACTTAGTTTTCGAATTGCACTGCCACATATAGCATTTGAGAGCTTTTGATTCGTGGCAAGTAAAATGATACTTTTTGTCCCGGAAAGTCAATAAAAATTATATTAAACCATGAATTTCAGCAATTGTTTAAAATCAATCTCCTCAAAAAAAAAAAACAAACAAAGATGCTTATCAACTTATACTTCAGAAAAGCGTTACTCAAATAATATGCAAGGATTTTTTTTTATTCATAAAAGAAAAACAGAACAAACCAACTGATGATAATATATGTAAATGGAACATCGTGACTACGTCGACTGCAGCCGTATTGTCCAAATCCAGACGCTACGCAGTGTTCCCAAAAGTAACAAACTTATTTGTTTAACGTAGGACTACGTCTTTGTTTTCTCTATTGCGGTCGAATTAAAAAAGACTAAAATATTTACCTGCACTTAGTAATTCAGAAAAAGCACCAAAAAATGAAAAAAGTGCCACTAAATTATTAAGGCCTGTACCAACAAATAATGTGATCAGCATTAAAAATTAGAATGAGCAATAAAAGATGACAAAGATCTTCGGATAATCTACTGTGACCGGTAAATCTGTCAATAGCAACAGCTATTAGTATATGTGCAATTAAATATGGCAGTATTTCCGCCAAATTACGTAATTTGAGCACTAAACTATCTGCATATGTCTTCAATTTTATTGATTTTCCCATAAAAACAGTAAAATGAGCAATGGATAAATAAATAACCATATAAATATCCATTGCTCATTTTACTGTTTTTATGGGAAAATCCAATAAAATTGAAAGACATATGCGAATAGTTTAGTGCTCAAATTACATAATTTGGCGGATATACTGCCATATTTAATTGCACATATACTAATAGCTGTTGCTTTATTTGATAGATTTACCGGTCACAATTAGATTATCCGAAGATCTTTTCTCATCTTTTATTGCTCATTCCTAATTTTTTAATGCTGATCACACATTATTTGTTGGCACAGGCCTTAATAATTTAGTGGCACTTTTTTCATTTTTTATTGCTCAAATCTCTCTTTTAATTGATGATTAATTATGCTGCCATTAAAAAAATCGCATTGCGGCCGTCACGAAAAGTGGTCAGGTTTTGAGCGTTAATGTTTCAGTCTTTTCTCAAAAGATTTTCAAAAATTTTACATAAATCGATCAGAAACATTTTTACGCATCAACTCAAATTCAACAGAGAACCATGTTGGTTTCAGACCACATACTATTGAAAAGTTCATAAATGTTAAGCCTTGTCTTGAACAGTATATTAACCCCTTCAGGCCAGGGTCAGACCCCAGAAGGAAAATGGCTGTATAAAATTACAAACTGAATACAAGCGTACACCGTCTTCGGCAAATTTGTTCAACCTCAATTCTTCTGTCTGGTAAATATAAAAAAAAATCAAATGAATTTAAGGCCTTATTGGCAACCTAAAGCCTGAATATTAAGAAGTTCAGGAAGAAACAACAAATGCCTTATTAATTGTATAAACCGTTGATTATGAATATGATAACTATGCATACGTATTATAAATTTTTTGATGATAATCGTTAAGTATTTTTAAATCTTGCTGCGATGTTCTAGATTATCCGAAAAGCACTTGAGTTCAGAATTTCAGATCTTCAGTTATAACAGTAATTTTTTTTTAATGATGTATATTCAAACATATTGTATGAACCTTCTGGAAGGTTAACAGTCATTATTTGATAATTTTGTGATGTTCTAGGTCATCAAAGCTGTCCTTGAAATCAAAACTTAAGATCAACAGCAGTAACTTTTTGGGCTATATAAAGTAACGCTACGTATTCAACCATGTTCAAAGAATATTTTAGAATGCAAATAAACATTACGAGATAAACAGGGATGATCGGGGCCATCAAAACTGTCCATGAGTTCAGATCATAAGATCTACAGTTGTAACAGTAGGTTCTTGGAGTATGCAAAGAAACAATATGTTTATAAAAAATGAATAATTTAGGAGGTCAACAGACATAATGCGAAAACTTTGGGATATTTAAGGTCATCCAAACTGTCCTTACATTCAAAACATTAGCTCTACACGTGCAACAGTAACTTATTGGGCTATATAAGATGGCCAAATGTATTCAACATATTCAATGAATCTTTTGGAAGGTCAACAATCAATATAATATAGCTTGCTGATCGTCTAGGTCGTCCAAACTGTCCTGGCGTTCAGAATTTAAAATTTACAGCTGTAACAGTAATTTTTATGCGATACAATGTTTCAATAAATATTCAAACATACTCAATTAATATTCTCAAAGTTCGACAAATATTATTAGGTCATTCAAACTATCCTTGAGATCCGAAAATAGTACCTACAGTTGCAATAAAAGCTTTTTCGGCTATGCAAAGCTACGTTGTGTAACATATTTATTGATCAACATTATGAGATGATCTTCTAGGTTATCTAAACTATCCTGGAACTCAAAAGTCTGCTTCAAGCATCGGCTGTGAACGATTGTAACGATACTTTGTTGCGCACATTTTTGCTATCGGGTATAACTCGTTATCTTTTCGGTGATCTATTGTTCAGTGGCACGAGTGATCGAGTGAGCTCAGAAAAAGAGCAGTAAAACTGCTTCTTGGTGAGATATAACGGTAATTAGGTCATTATATACGATCGATACTATTATTTCACCATATTCGCCGAATCACCACGGTATCGATGCTTTGTTAGGAAATATTTTGTTATCGGGCCTAGCGCGTTTTCTTTTATGTCGATTCTCTATTGTTTCTTGGCGCGAGTGATTGTAGAGTACATGCCTAAAAAGTGTGTCGACTGTTTTGAATATTTTTTGCGAGTGATTCTCAAATTGGAAAAATTAATTCCGGTCAGCTGAAGATAGACGCGTATTGTGTATCTTGGGATCACGACTTGTTCGTGATTAAAAAAAAATGGTTACAACTTTTGGCTTTTTGAGTGTGAAATCAAGGGAGCACAAGTCCAAAATGGAAATTTTCTGCTGCGATTTCCAGTGGCAAAAGTTGTATTCGAAATTCTCCAGAACGTTATAAAAAGTTTGTACTTTGTATTTTGGATTTGGAATGTTTTAATTGTCACAAAGTGGAATCGCATTATAGCTCTGACATTTTCGCATAAATAGTACAATTTTCGGAACGGTCTAGCACGCGCGGGAGTATACATATTGGGCACGAACTAGTACCGGATGAAAGCTCAGAAGTTTGTTCTTTTAGTGGATGTTAAAGTGTTAAAATTCGGTCATGGTGGATAACCTTGTTGACCACGAGCAATGCAGGCATGGGACAGGCATGGCCGGTCTGAATGGGCATCATTTAGAAAACCCGGATACCTTGGAGGAAGCAGAACGCTAACCAGTCCGACCCCGCAAAAATCAATTGGAAGGTGGTAAATGCTCTCAAAAACATAGAGCAAAACAGGTAATTGTCAGCCATTTTGTTCCTGTAGAACTTTATTTTGGACATAAAAAATAAGCTCATCTTATTATGAATTTTATATACAGGATCACATCACTTATCTACCTAGCAGCAGGACTTGTTGCAAATCAATAAAATTAACTTCAACATGACCAAATAAGTCACAACCAAATAACTGAAACTAACTATGATAGTTTTGAGTTGCCTGGGAAGGTGAATCCTGATCCATCGAGTTCTACCCTAATAACATAGAAAAACCTCCTTCCTGTGACCATTGTAGGAATGCAGAGGTAAATACGATCCCTTAACAGCAAAGGTCATACTAACATTTCTTACCCATTCCCACCTGATCGCAAGGACGCGGCCGGCGGTGGTTATTAAAGTAATTAAGTCACTGAAACGTATACAGTGAGAGAGATAAAATGTTTATCCCAATGACAATGAGCTAGGTCTAAGTAAAAGGACAGCTACAATTAAAATCAACTCAAACATCTTTCAAAATTACACTTATTTAGTCCACGGGAAGAGTTAAATTTAAATACGTGGTAGACACTATTAAAAATGCGGCACGTCGATGAAACACGCCTAAGCAATGTAACGCCTTGCTTACGGTAGCTCCAAGTTGATAAGCTTGCAGCGATTTTCGTAGCTTGGTAAGTTTCGTGGGTCACGCCAACGCAGATGCCGCAAAGCAAAACGAATAAATCTTCTCTGAACGGCGTCTCTTCTCAGGGTGGCGTTCAGTTGATTCATTGTGCAATTTCAATAATTCTAATCAATCACGGTGTAGCAACCATTGATACGTGTAGTCAGGCAAGCAATGCTAGCTGAACTAAGCTAGCTAGCTAGGTTATCCAAACTATCCTGGAATTCAAAACTGAAAATCTACAGCTGTAACTGTAGCTTTTGGCACCAAACAAAGTAACAATATGTATTGAACCAATCATACTGAGTCTTTTCGATGGTTAACAGATAGAATGTGATATCTTAGGATGATCTAGGCCTGCAAAACTGCCCTTGCGATTAAAAGGTAGGATCTACAATCGTAAGAGTAGCCTTATAACCTATGAAAGGTGACGATATGCATTCAAACACATTCAGTGAATATTTTGTTAGGCTACCTGCCATGATCAAATCATCTTAGGATGTTTAAGTACATGGAAATGAACTTGAGCTAAGAGCTTAAGATATATAATAGTACCCGTAGTCTCTTGGCCCATACAAAACTACGATAACTATTTAAACATATTCAATGAATATTCTGAAACATCCACAGACATCAAAGAATAATCTTGTTAGTTTTAGGTCATTCAAAACTTAAGGTCTAATATTATTGGGACAGTAGCTTTACGGGCAATACAAAGTTGAGTTGGTATGTTTGGCATGAATATCCCAGGATTATCTCATAATGACTGTTGGTCTTCCATGGCAGACATTGAATATGTTTGAATATATATCATAACATTGTTAAGCGAATAAAGCTTCAATGCCAATTGGAGATCATAAGTTCTGAACTCCAGAACAGTTTGGACGACCTAGCACTTCTAAAAAAAATATGCTATATTTTCCAATCATTATTACGTTATTGTGCATCAATTTAATAATAACACACCAAATTGTTTGTATAATAACGCTTGGACAATTTTAGGCCTGAAAGGGTGAATTCAAAGAATATTGCATTGTACAATCTGAATAGCTTACATTTAGTTGCGTAGTCCTACGTCAATATTCCAAACAACCCAATGGGGTTGTACCTTGTTGCTTGTTTTTTTTTTTCTTTTTGGACGAAAAATGTCTGCACAGAATTTTTTGGTATTTCGTATATGTGACTTCTGCGTTCAGAAAGTGAGATTTTAAATTAACTCTGAAACATGACAAGATAGAGCCTTGCTGTCCATAGTTGTACAAAATATTGTCACGATGAAACTTTAAAAAGGTGCAAACACTCTAAAACAGACTTTCAGAATTTATTGTTTCCATCATATTTTTTCTTCCAGAGATTTATTTTTTATTTTTAAGATGTTCTATAAATGCAACAAAGCAGCAAACAAGGATTTAACTTATTAACCCCGATGGCTTGTTAACAAAGAGTTCATCGGTTTATTCTTCCGTGCAGTCGACTTTTATTCTGAATAAGTGGGTTAAGTGCACGAAATCAGCATTGGGTATTGAGAAGGATATCAATGCGGTACGGTATTGGTGTGGACTTCAAAATAATAAATAACTTACAGGTATCTGGTGATTCCATTGATGAAATTCGTTTCGGAACGGCGCTCGATAAAAGTTGCCAACAGAATGATCTGGTCACGATCATCTACTGTGATATATTGAATCAACTGAAACAGTCCCCGTTGAAAACAATTGGTAGCTGTATACACTGCGGAATCTTTGACTTAAACCAAAAAAACTTTAAATGTTTTGACAAATGTTCAGTAAATGTCTTTAGTATTTTGACATGAGAAAATGTTTAATCATGGAGAAAATTTTTCGGTGAAGCACTTCGTTCAATTTACGTTCACCGTGAAACCATTGTAACCTAATAAAGAATAGACCTGGAAAGGTCCAACTAGAATCGAGTTAACGAGCAGAACTATACACTTACAGTAAAAAGCGTCGACTCCAGGTCGAAAAGTACTGCAATAAACACTTAAATAATTATTTCATTATTTATATTCATTTTGTGGCATTCCAAACAACTTCAGAAATTGATCCTTATCTACTATTTACAATTTAGTTGAAACTTGTCAGGCTTTTTCCTTTTTAAAGATGATGATTTTCTCCCACTAGTTCCTCATTGTGGACCACGACAACGTTTCCAAATGGGCCTGTGTAAAAATGGTATTGGTGCACAGAAAAATATCTACCATTTTACCCGACTAAAGGGCGATACGGTCAAAATTTGGTCAATATCAACTTGACGTATTTCTTTCAATTTTGCATTTAAAAAACCTGAACACCCCTCATTTTGAAGATGTGTGTGTGTAGAATGTTGCTTCTATTTTGATTTTGGAATTCACTCTTCAATTGTCAAAATGCCGTCCAAGCAAGAAGAGCAGCGTATCAAAATTTTGCTCGGGCATCGCGAAAATCTTAGCTACTCGCACGCAAAGTTGGCAAAATCGCTAAAAGTTGCCAAATCAACCGTTACAAATGTAATTAAAGTGAACGTTTGTCGACAGCCAGGAAGTCTGGATCGGGGGGAAATCGAAAACCGGAAGCCGCTGAGACAACAAAGAGAGTTGCCGGTAGTTTCAAGCGAAACCCTAACCTATCTCTCCGAGATGCCGCAAATAAGCTGGGTGTATCGTCTACAACCGTGCATCGAGCCAAAAAACGAGCCGGACTATCGACTTACAAGAAGGTAGTGACTCCAAATCGCGATGATAAACAAAATACGACGGCCAAAGCGCGATCCCGGAGGCTGTACACGACGATGCTGACGAAGTTTGACTGCGTGGTAATGGACGACTAAACCTACGTCAAAACCGACTACAAGCAGCTTCCGGGACAGGAGTTTTATACGGCAAAAGGAAGGGGAAAGGTAGCAGATATTTTCAAACACACGAAACTGTCAAAGTTCGCAAAGAAATATCTGGTTTGGCAAGCCATCTGTACCTGTGGCTTGAAAAGCAGCATTTTCATAGCTTCCGGGACTGTCAACCAAGAAATTTACGTTAAAGAGTATTTGAATAAACGTCTGCTGCCTTTCCTGAAGAAACACGGTTGTTCCGTACTGTTTTGGCCGGATTTGGCATCTTGCCATTACGGTAAAAAGGCCATGGAGTGGTACGCCGCCAACAACGTGCAGGTGGTTCCCAAGGACAAGAACCCTCCCAACACGCCAGAGCTCCGCCCAATTGAGAAATACTGGGCTATTGTCAAGCGGAACCTAAAGAAGACCAAAAAACTGCTAAGGACGAGCAGCAGTTCAAGGCAAACTGTCTTTCTGCGGCGAAGAAGGTGGACAAGGTGGCTGTACAAAATCTGATGGCAGGGGTCAAGCGTAAGGCCCGGCAATTCGGATTTGGAAAAGCGGAAGCCTAACTGAATATTTTTCCTGAATTTTATACTGATTGAACTTGAAAAGGAAATTTAATTTGATTTTTTAAATAAACGATTTCACCGATTTACACGCGTTTTCCCTTGACCAAATTTTGACCGTATCACCCTTTATGCCTATGTTTAAGACTACCATGAAATTTCAGTCCAATTTACTACGTTTTGGTAAAACCTTCAACATTTGTGGTATATTTGACAGACCTCATATTGATATCAACCGCACCATGGTTGATCTAATCGTAGGCATGGTAAAATCAAACGCATTTATTGTCAGCTGAACATTTTTGGTGATTGCGCTTAATTTAACCCTCAAACTGCTAGTTTCTTTTGCGGTTTTTTTAACGTGTGGTTAAAGAAAATTGTAAGGTCCAAATGGTTGGATTTCTTGAGCACAGTTGTAGATAACAATTTGTCCATTTTGAAAAACATAAACACTGTCAAAAACAAAATTGTTTTTGATAATAATACAAAAAAAATGGATTGTCTCAAAATGTGAACCTTTAAAATATCTGCTTTATTTTTTGTATTAAAGCCCACAAATCATGGTTAAAACTGGTCATTGAAAGATGTCTGTTGACAGAAAAATTAATGTTTTATTTGAAACTTCAGTTGCAATTGAAGTTGTAAATTTTTCAAAAAAAAATTGTAAAAATTTCAACATATCTGTATTACAAGATTAAATTAGCTTTTGGGCAGCTAAATTGGTTCAAAAAAATTCTATCTGCCGGAGCATGAATGTAACAAATATTGAACTCTCTGCCTTATCTAATGCAAAGAAAGGAGAAAGCTAGATTTGACAGAAAATAATAGGATATTTCAAGTTATTTTAAAACAAATAACGCCTGAATCTAGCCTGTTGTATGAAAGAATGCAAAAAATGTGGTATGGCGCATGAAAGATTGCTAACAATTTTGTTGTTTACGCCTCCTTTGACTTGGAACTAAACGAGGGATAATATTACGCGCTTGTTAAAATTAATATATATTTTTTCTGTGTAGGACTTGCAAACAATTGTATTTATAAAAACATCAGAACTGAGTACTGAATTCCGAAAATGTTCGTCCTATCGTCTACAGACAAACACACTGGCAACTCGGTACTAGAAGTAGTCTGTTGAGGGAGATCGAACGTGTCATCAGCTATTGCGGAATTATCCGCCATAACAAGCTTCGAGTGTCAGATCCAACGCCCTCAATGAGTGAACAATTGCCTTGCTGACCAGGTCATTTAAAACTGCCAAAAAAATCATCACCATAGCAAAAGAAATAAACGATAACGGGCTTTCGTCGAAAGTTTACTTATCTGCCACAGCTTTAAGACATCAAACAAAAGAGGCAGTACTCCTCTTTAATGAAGATGGTAATGTAAGTCGTTCCATGCCCGACCAAAAAGATCATGTGTCTGTGCAAAACTATTGCAAAAGATTGTTTTTGATAATTTTAAAACAAATTTACATACGTGTGCACTATAAACGAAAACGTAAATTCAATTTCGTAGTTTGAAAAAATAATCAACATTTCTATCGATTTGAAGGCGTTATCTACGGCCACAGGCGTATCTACGGCCACAGAGAACAGACATATAAGCTGAAGTGCCCTCCGTCTGGAAATTTCTGCAACTACCATTTTTAAAGTACAGTTTGTTTCCGTTAGTTTTACCAACGGCTTGCTTTATAAAAAAATCACAGTACATTTGAAGAAAAATGTTTGAGCCGGGATGCCTGTTCTCTGTGCTACAGCGTTGAAAAAATTGACTCCAGATTCCTCATTACTTGGAAACCGTTCATTGAAGGAGTTCGAGGAAAAAAATATCGAACAGATATCATTTGAACAGTGGGTAACAACCGATAGATGTGATCTAGAAACGGTTGTAAAATCAGCAAAGGAGTATGCTACACGTCATTTTCTAAAGTTGGGAATGCTGTATTAAACGCATGATTATATAAAAACACAACAATCTGTCTTCTCTGAGGCTAAACGGGCTAAAATTGATAGTTACGAAATAATTTATTAAGCAAATATGCCAATTGGGCATTTTAGTTTCATAATAACTTCCGAGAGCTTGAGACATGATTCCAGGGCTGTCAATTTGTGTATCTCTAAATTGATTACTTTTTTACGCAAAAATAAGCAAATAAAAATCCTAATAATGTACTTCATGTCTAATGGTGCTACCTCACAGTATAAGAATCGAATATTTTTCTCAGGCCTTTGTGAGTTCAAATCATTGAACTCTTCACAGTTGGTCGTGAAGTGGTCAAAAACTTGCCTCGTTCTGGATAACCTGGACAACGAATACCGACGAAATCCGTTCTTGGAATTGGTCTCGTAAGCATTAGAAAAATAGCTAGTAATCTCAACATCTCAGCACGATTAAGCACATTGTTGTAGGTATTTTGAACATGCAACGCGTGTTCCACCCGGCTTGTTCCGAAAGTGCTGAATTTTGTGCAAACTTTCATCGAAAGAAGATTTCTGCTGACATGATTTCCGAGGCCAAACTAGAACCAACCTTCATGAAACGCATCATAACGGGGGACGAGACATTTGCCTTTTCTCCAAACACAAAATACCACTTTGGAGATACAAATTCGAGTCCATTGAAGCTATAAAAGAAAATCCGGTGAAGAAAATAAAGGTGATACATCCGCCTTCAAATTATAAGTGCATGGATGACTGGGTCCAACGTTGGTTCTTGCGCATTGTTTCAAATGGGAGTTTGGGTATATTGAAGGCAGTCAAATAAATTTGCAAGAAAGTTGAGAAATTTATATTTTGTTTACAGGTTTAAGGTACTTTTTGATCAAAGTGTATTTACACTGCCCAAATGTTTGCTTTAAACTGTTTTTATTACTCGTTAAACATAAAGATTATCTCTATTGTTGGCATTCCTGTTATTTTGGCAACTATTCCAATCAAATTGTGTGTTGTTCTGCTGTCAACAATACGAAATGAGCTGCATTTTCAAGTGGGTATGATTAGTTTGATGAAAACTGGCATAACGCGATGAGTATAAATCGTGTAATCAAGTTGAAAATAAAACACCAAATTATGATATGAATATATCCAGATGAGTGATAGAAACTGAATTGAGGATTTCAAAATTGTTTGCCGAAAATAGACAACATTTCCGAAGCCAACATTTCCCCTACAACTATACACATATCCACAGGGTTAATTTAAGATGACCAAACCAATGTTGGTGATCAAAATATCCTCTGAAAACTCATTTGGATTCGGATATTCATGTAATATGCCATGTTGGATTTTTGTTTGGGAAATCAAATGAGTTCGTTAACAATTTGCACTGAAATGAACTCTCGACCTCTATACTGACAAAGCTAAAACACCTATACTTTCTCACTTTGAGGTTGTCAACTCACGAAGGTAGTTGGTCTATCTCTTAATGTTCTCTTCATTTTCAGCACATTTGAATGTAGATCAATTGATTCCTACCGGCACGTACTACAGCATGCATTTTCTCCATCACGTTGATGAAATGACCGAGCAGAGAAAAAAACAATATCAAAAGATTGACATTTCGATCTAATTCGTTACCCGTTCGTTTCTTTTTCCCATTTGCCCTTTGATTTTCTGTAATTAAAAACAGGAATCGCAATTCGCAGCTCGCAACACACGATGAATCCCATTTGGTGCAACTTGAGTCGATCTCGTACGGTACGTACACATCAAAGGGTAATTGGCAGTCTTGTGTTTCCTCTTATTCTAACATTTCAGCTCTCCCGAGTGTGAAAACGCCTTTAATTCGTTGCGATGCCTTTGTTCTGCAAGAGGGACTGTCTTTCAATCAAAAGTGCAAATTGAACGGCCCAAAGTTCAACGTTTTTCACCGACACCTTGAATAGGAACGAGGGAGGCGAATTAAATCTCTTTTTTTTCGGATTGAAAGAAAACCCCTATAAAGCGGAAGCCAAACAACACACCGACCCGTCCTGGTCGTCTGGGGCAATAAATTTATCTTTGAAACATGCATGAAAAGTTGCGATAAAATTTTGTGAATTTTTAATGATTGTAAAACTTCCTAAGCTCACACACCCGGGCAGGTTTTTGGCGTGAGTCCTAAGGCGGATGAATGGGAATGTTTATTTCACTACTTCCTTCGAACGAATGAGGGGCCGGTTGCACAAAAGTTATGAGTTTTTACGATCCATACGAGGCTATCACTTTCCTCCTACACGTACGAGTTGGCATGGTTAGTTTGAGTTTGGGTTTGCGGGAAAAACTAAGTCTTGAGCTGTACGGTGCGGTATGTTTCCTATAGCTCTGAGTATGGCCAAAGTCCCTAGGAAAACTCTTTGGTGTGGATTGGTGACGACGATTGTTGCCACTCCTGCTGCTCGGCGGGAACCAGCCTGGACGACTGCCGGTCAGTATCATTAATCCTTATAAGAAGCTTAAATTATTCAATGGTTTATGTTACTCGGTCGGTCGGTTGGCCGGTGTGTCCATTTCTACACTGTGCCAACTGGTGGATGCTACAAGTTCTTCGGGTTGTATGTTTATGCTCAAACATTCATTCATCGAGCGACTTAAGCCGAAAGAAAGTAACCAGAAGCAGAAGCAATAATATTCGTTATGTCGTGTTTTTTTTTTTTGCACTCTTCGAAAGGGTGAACAAACAGTCATCCCGCAGGATGGCTTGACTAAGAAATGGGTTGTATATACGAAAAGATTAGACCGGTGTGCGGTCGGTGGTGCTTTCCTTCCTGTTGTCCCGTTTACTTCCACCCATCCGCATTACCTTCCAGCTGCATCATCTGCGGGGATAAACAACCCCAAGAGATGAAATGAGACGAGATGGGATGAAAAAGTGTGTGACCCCTTCGGATGACACTTCCTGTTCCCTTGTGGCCTAATGGAGAGGGAATCAATTTTAGGGATGATGTACTCTGACAAATAGCCAGTGAAGAGCCGGGATTAGCTTGTTCGTTTGCAGTGTGTGGGGATAGCGGGAGAGTATTATTTTTTTAAGCTTCGGTCAAAATTCACAACCGCAATATCATCTTTATATGCCCTGGGTAATAAACTGGGTCGATTGGGTATTCGAGAATTTTCAAATCAACAAGTATACTGAGTCTATAGTGTACAGGTGGTTGATTTGAAGTGCTGATAGAGTCAATCAATATTTCATTTCGATTATCATTTTCTCTGCACAAACCTGTACAGTTTGACTGCCTTCTAATGTAATTGGTGCACCCAGAATAGGAGTTCATGATAACATTGAGATTTATCTGACTAATTATTCATACCTAAAAATCATCAATGAAGCTTGGAGAAAAAATTAAACAGAAGCTCTTTGAAAATTTGCAACACATCAATATGCTTGCAAAAATGTGTGCTTGAGCTGTGTAGGAAGGGATTTTAAATATTCTCGACATCTAAGCAGAATCCACTCTTTCGTGAATATTTTATCAGCACCCTCTATTCTTCTTTCTATTAAGATCGACAAAATTAGAGATAACTGATTGAAATTTTTTTCTATATATGGCGTCAAACTTCTGAAGCGAGTGAAAGTATTATCATCTTCTTATTATTATTTAGCATTTCAAGCTTATTGCTTTCACAATATGCTTATTGCTTTCACAATATGCTTATTGCTATGCAACTTAGTGCTCTAAATGCACTTCCACAGTTTTTAACCCAGCCACCTCCAGCATGGTGTTGCTTTGCAGCTGCGCCTTTACTGACTGAGCTAAGGGAGGACCCAAAAAGTATTGTCAGCAGCTTCTGTTTTTATTCGGTTATGGTTCCATTTAATCTTTGAGTGAAACTGTTGTTTTTCGTTGGAAAAACAAAATCATCAGCAGGCTATTTGAAAAAAGGCATTTTAGAATGGCTCACTTGTTAATGAACATGAAGTCGTATAATGGCTCATATAAACCTAGTCAACAGTGCTATAGTACGCTTAAGTAGTCACTCTGGACGGTTGCTACGATTGACGAGGTTCTATGCTGTTTTACGACGGATACAAATGAATAGTGATGTCGAGCAATGCATGTGCAGCACACTCACACACGTTTGCATGACTTTAATTATTTCATCAAACACTATATGAATCAATATGGATGAACGCTTGTCAAAAGATCTTGTTTGTACTCCTCTTTTAAACGCTCAGATTACAACCAGAAATTAACAATGAATTTCGCTCTCAAAAATTCATTTTCGATCCTATCATTGATTTTGCAGCATCGTATTCGTAAGTTACTAAAAATAGCAATCTTTCAAAAAAAAAAAACATTTTGGCACGGTGGCACCTGGAGTCGGTTCCGGTAGTGATCTGAAGGGTAACCTGTAGGGTATGAAACGGACAATTTTTGGCCCTCATGATCTGGAAACTTTTGATGGTTCAAAATTCATGATTTTTCACCCAGAAGCAGATGGACAGCTTTCCATGGAAAAGCAAGGCGATTTGAACACTTCCGGATACTCTTGAATCGCTTTCGATGAGGGTTTTGGTAACGACATCATGTCGTCAACATGTTTTGGAACTCACATACTGGTACTGTTCTAAAGCTCAAAATTCAGGATTACTCATCCAGATATATATTTAAGTTATGCCTTGACCTATGCGGACAATTGACCACTTTCAAAGACTCTGGCACCAGATTTGATGGGTATACGGGAAAAAAATCAGTGCCCAGATCCGTGAACAATAGTTGAGTACAAACTTAAATTCACCGTAAACCGAATCACGTAATAACGAACTACATAACTTTTAAAGAGTAAAATCCTGAAAACGGGAACTAGTTCACGGTCCGTTTTAATTTTAGGTAATGCCTTTTTTTTCTGTGCAAAAATTCGTGATTTTTTGCCCAGAACTACAAAAATATTATGCCATGGATCAACAAGGCGATTTGACCACTAAAAAAAATTATGTATTTTTACAAGGGTATTATAAAACGGCATCCATAAAATCCCGGGCAAGTTTATCTTGATTTCTTCCCCTAAACCTTTTTAAGACCAAAATTTGCCTAGTTGGCCCACTCTCGCAACTTGATATTTGTAAAAACCTATAGGTTTCTATTTCGTGCCACAAGACGTTTTCCAAAACCAGTCAAGTTGGTCCGCCGTAAGAAAGTTTATTAGAAATGCGAAAATGCCGTATAAAATAGTACAAACAATCGAACGGGGCAAAACATGCCTCGCGATGAATACATCTGGAAGGGAGAAAAATGAAATCCTTCATTGGCCAAAGCAAAAAAGCCGTAGCAAAGCTTTCGCTTGGAGAGTTCTCCGTTCCATCCCCGAAGTGGGAGCGCTTGAAAAAAAAAGAAAATTCAACTCTTCCAAATTCAAGACTCGTGCTGAAGCGGATAGTAAGCTGGATCGGATGGAATTCGTATTTTGCTTTCAGTGCGTTGTGTTGGATATTAAAAGTTTTACAACCTTGTTTTTTTTAATAGAAAAATCATGTTCGGTTCATGGAACAGTGCGGTCATATTCAACTGACTAATGTTGTGTTTTTTCAATGATCTTAATTGATGGGTTGTTGGCAAATCACATGTCGGAATGCTCAAGAAGTTTTGCTAATTCTTCGCTTAAACGTTCATCTTTGTTTTATTTTATAGTTACAACAATAGAAGAATACCTTATCATACACTTTATGTAATTATGAATGCTCCAGTATGTGCTTTATGCTCTTGTATGATGTTTTTATAATAATGAAGCGTGATTATGAAATTTTTTATCATGACTTTGTTAAAAATATATAGAAGAGAATTATAATTGAATTATTGAACGGTTCTAAGCGGGTTGAGTTCCTAGTCAATCATTTTTAAAAGCTAGACTGTTTTCGATTTCATCTTCCTGCTAGAAAAGGTTAAAGAACAGCGAAAAGTAAAATGGTTAACTATACATCTTTTGCATAGTTAAAAACAGCTTCTAAACAAAATAGCATGTCTATTGCAGTAATAAAACACTTATAAATTGGAACGAAATCTGAGAGGCTGTAGGATTGTTACTTGAGTAAGTTCTGGAAATATTCCGTTTGGACCTTAACGTAATCGGTTCCAGAGCAGCCAGATGGAGTCAAATCCCCTTGTTGGTTCACAAAATGATCCTTTTTCAATGAGAGATAATGTAATCTGAGTCATTGAACTACAAATACTAGTATAAAGGGTGTTTCGTTAAAAATTTGGTGGACCTAAACTGGACGCATTTCCTTTCATCGTACATTAAAAAAAATTGCGCACCCCTCATTTTGAAGATGTGTGCGTGTAGCATCATGCCTCTCTTTCAATTTTGAGATACGCACTTCAGTTATCAAAATATCGTCGAAGCAAGAGAAGCAACGTATCAAAATTTTGCACGTGCACGGCGAAAATCGCAACGTCTCTCACACCAAGTTGGCGAAATTATTGAATGTGAATAAATCAACCGTTACCAACGTATTGAAAGTGTTCGTTGAACATTAATCGACAGCCAGGAAAGCTAGATCGGGGGAAATTGAAAGCCGGAGGCCAGAGCCACAAAAAGAGTGTCCCGCTGTTTCGAGTGGAACCCCAACCTCTCCGTCCAAGATGTCACAAAGAAGCTGGGAGTGGCGTTTTCAACCGTGGATACAACTAAAAAACGAGAACTGTCGACTTACAAGAAAGTGGTAACTCCAAATCACGACGATAAACAAAACACGTCAGCAAAAGCACGATCGTGAAAGTTCAGGACGATGAAACTTACGACAAGGCAGACTTTAAACAGCTTCCTGGACAGGAATTTTATACGGCAACCGGACGAGGAAAGGTGGCAGATATTTTCAAGCACATGAAACTGTCAAAGTTTGCGAAGAAATCTCTGGTGTGGCAGGCCATCTGTACTTGTGGCTTGAAGAGCAACGTTTACATTGCGACCAAAACCGTCAACCAGGTTATTTATCTGAGCGGGTGCCTACAAAAACGTCTACTGCCTGTCCTGAAGCGACACAATTGTTCCGTTCTATTTTGGGCGGATTTGGCATCTTGCCATTACGATAAAAAGGCCATGGAGTGGTATGCTGCCAACAACGTTCAAGTGATGCCCAATGACAAGAACCCTCACAACACGCCAGAGCTCCACCAAATCGAACAATATTGGGCCATCCTCAAGCGGAACCTTAAGAAGACTCAAAAAGCTGTTGTGAGCGAGAAACAGCTCAAGACAAACTGGCGCTCTGCGGCGTATAAAGTGGACAAGGAGACTGTACAAAATCGGCAGCATAATTAATCATCAATTAAAAGAGAGATTTGAGCAATAAAAAATGAAAAAAGTGCCACTAAATTATTAAGGCCTGTGCCAACAAATAATGTGTGATCAGCATTAAAAAATTAGGAATGAGCAATAAAAGATGAGAAAAGATCTTCGGATAATCTAATTGTGACCGGTAAATCTGTCAAATAAAGCAACAGCTATTAGTATATGTGCAATTAAATATGGCAGTATTTCCGCCAAATTATGTAATTTGAGCACTAAACTATTCGCATATGTCTTTTAATTTTGTTGGATTTTCCATAAAAACAGTAAAATGAGCAATGGATAAATAAATATCCATTGCTCATTTTACTGTTTTTATGGGAAAATCTAACAAAATTAAAAGACATATGCGAATAGTTTAGTGCTCAAATTACATAATTTGGCGGAAATACTGCCATATTTAATTGCACATATACTAATAGCTGTTGCTTTATTTGACAGATTTACCGGTCACAATTAGATTATCCGAAGATCTTTTCTCATCTTTTATTGCTCATTCCTAATTTTTTAATGCTGATCACACATTATTTGTTGGTACAGGCCTTAATAATTTAGTGGCACTTTTTTCATTTTTTGGTGCTTTTTCTGAATTACTAAGTGCAGGTAAATATTTTAGTCGTACAAAATCTTATGGCAGTTGTTAAATGAAAGACCTGGCAATTCGCGTTCGGTAAAAAAGAAGCTTAGCTGAATATTTCTACTGTATTTTGTATTAACTGAACTTAAGAAGGAAGATGAATTTGACTTATTAATAAAAATTTGATCGACTCACAAGTATTACTGTTTGATCAAATTTTGATCGGATCACTCTTTATAAAATACTAAAATTATCCGGCTTCAACTCTACCGGATTCGAGTATATCAGGAAATAGTCAAATCCTCTTTTTGGTCCCTGAAATGTCGTTCAACGGCTTTTAGGTGAAAAACTATTAGTTTTAGGCTGTCAATGGTACCAGTACATAAGGTTGTGTAAAAATCAGTTTTGTGTCCTACTGGTACCAATTTCAGAGTATCCGGAAATGTCCAAACCCTTTTGCTGTCCCATAAAGTTAAGTTTTTGTTATTTTGAATGGAAATTCATAAACATTGTGCCAGCAAATAAGATTCTAAAATTTGATCCCAGATTCTGAAATTTGATCGCCTACGAGCTCCAAATGGCTAGTAAGAATGTCATTCTTAGCACCCATATTTTCCATGTGATGCCAAAATATTAATAATCGGATCATTATTCTTATTTTTATACCGTGCTGAAGTCTTGGGTCATTTTTAAAGTTTAAATTAAGTATTTGGAAGATGTTGTCTTCGTTTCTAGATTTACTCAACTTTCAGTGGCTTCAGTTTGAGCTCAAAAAAACACAATTGAGCTCAAAAAACACAAAATACAGGTTGATGTTTTAGAAAACATTACCACAAGTTGGCCACACTGTCTTTATAGCTACACTTTACTTTATAACTGAATGACGTTTCGCGGCTGTTCATCATAAAGTATTATCTTTTTAAATTTTTAGGCAGAAGCTGGAGTGTTTATAACGTGATGTTGGTGTGAAATTCTTGAAATACTCAAAATTTCTCCGGAAAATCGAAAAATCAAGAATTTGACATTGAGAACACTCGCCAAAATGTGAGTTATCCGGAAGTGTAGTGAAGATTCCAAGAATACACCTAAAAATTGACAAAAATCTGGACTTTCTGAGCGTATGCTGGATAAAACTGTCGTTCGTAGTTTCGCTTCATATAAAAATATGTCTGTTCGGGATTTAGCTAAAAAGTTAAACTCATCTGTAGGCAATATTCACCGTGCTAAGGCAAGGTTGGTGTTAAAGACGTTTAAAAACAAAAGAAATCGAAGAGACGCTTAAGCAAACAGAATTCCGGAAACTCTACGATCTGATTATTCATGAAACGGGTAATACCTGGTAATGAATATTACACAGTGGGCAAAGATCAGGATATCGACGATCGTGACAAGTACATTTCCACTGAAGAATGTTTTAAAATGTGAACGGTATGAAGTAAGTTGGGAATTTGGAAAAGTATCGGACACATTTATGATGACGGGTACAAAGAATATCGATGTAAACAATGTTTAAAGTGACGTCCACTACCATTGATTCGACAGAACGGTGGACCTTTACTCCTCTGGCCTGATTTTGCATCCATGCATTATCCAAAGGCTACAGCAGCGTTTTATGAACAGGATGGGATCCAGTTCGTACTAAAGGAGGTGAATCCACAAAATTGTCCAGTAGCACGACCAATTGAAATAGTTTGGGCCTTGATAAAGTCATACTTCCAGGGAGCGGATACCATGGAGAAAAATGAGAAAAATTGGAAAAATTTAGTCAAAACGATCACAAAAAAGTTTGTGTAGAATCTCACGAGAAAGGTCATGTACAAGAATCGATTGTTGGCATTTGTGTATCCAGAATGTGTTCTTTTATTGTTGGTTGTAAAAACAAACTTTGTAGAAAAAAAACACCACTCAATCAGTCGAGTTATTATTACGAGACACTGAAGAAGTCTGCACACGTACGAAATGAAATACTCGTATCTGTCAAGATAAGTAAAGGTAGTTGAATTTAAATGGAAAATACTAATTTGGTCTAAAGTTTGGTCAAAACATGTTTTAATTTTTTATTATGAAGTTGAGTTTATATTTTCTGGGACACCCGATGTTGCATTTGGTATGGGAAGCTCGAAATTTGTCAGATTTTTACAAACTTTTAAGCATTTTCATCCGTTAGGTTGCAAAAGTTTGCACGCACAATCCAACAAGAAAATGCTTTTACTCTAACACAATCGAAAAAGTGAGCCGCTTTACAATGCATTAGTGACCAGCACATTCAAAGAGTGGTCGACCTAATCACATCACAAATGATCAAGTCATCGCTTTCCGTTCCTATTTAAACCTTTCCAGCGCTGGGGTACTTGACCCAAAATCCAAGGATTCTATACTCAATCCAAGATGAGACACATTTTAAAAGGTTCTCGATGCCTTCGAACGCGTCCTGCAATACCGGTCGATTGTGCGATCCTATTAGGAGAAGAGCCCTCTTAACGTTACCGGCTACCATCACCACTCACTGGTTCGCCTCGCTGCTACTGGCTGCCATCAGCCGCTTGAGCACGTTTCTTTGATGTTTGACTCTTAAAGAGCGCCACAACTGTTGAACTTTCGCCATGGCTCTTCAACCAACAAAATTCCAACGGATCTAAATATTTTCCTCAACCCGAGCGTAAACTCTCACTTTTCGGAGGAATGTTTTAAGGTTTTCCATGCTTTGCTGTGAACGGCAATAACAACAACAGCAAGTGGCGTTGGTGGCAGAGTAAACAACCGAAAAGGCATTTAGAGACAGCGATCCGTTTGGTTGTTGCTGCCTTGTTACGCTAACACTTTTTGGTGGTTTTGGCTACGTACCATCTAAAAACCAGCAAACAAACAAGCAAACAAGTAAACAGAACCGTTGGTGGGCCGCGGCTCAAACAGTTTAAAAGACACGGCTATTTGCTTGTGCTGGGGGCACGAGATTAATTCTGCGTGCTGAATAAATCTAACTTTGGTTATTTTTGGACAATTTTGGGATTAAATTGATTTGGTTCTATCGGCTTCTGAGCAAGGAATGTCTACAAAACAATCCAACGCAGAAACCCTGCCAACGCGGGAGATATTGGCCCAGCGTCACTTTTTATGACCACCACAGAACAGCATGCTCTCTCCCGTAAACATTCCCGTCAAGAATAGATAGAATTCCCTCCTGCCTTTCTTCTGACTCATTTAACACTCACTTTTATTGCGCACACGTTTGGTTTTATTTTCGGAATGAAGAAGCCACCCGTAGCCCCTTTTAGTCCTGGGAGGAGGCAGAAAGGCCATATCAACCGCACTTCCGGCTAGGTCGCATACATGAGCTCGACCCGTTCCGTATCGCTTTGGAATAGGGAGAGGGAGAAAAAAATGGATTAAAGATTATGAAGGCCCCATACGCCCTTTCACCAGGCGCACTCTTATCTGGACCGGGAGGTTTTTAACGATTTGGATGTCTTTTCTGGCAGCTCATTTTCGGTGACTCGGAATGCTCGGCACATACTCATTGCAGCAAAGCCAGCCACTGCCAGGGCCATCGAGTGGGAGTGGGTTTTTATGAGCGCACATATAAACACCGAAAAGGCTGCTGAACTTTTGCCCGAATGAGATTATGGTCATGATTATGGTGATGGCGATGGGGCTCTTCAATTCTATCATTTTATCATTTCATTACGCGTGGGTGGCACCAAAGGAGAGGATGTATTGTTCGCAAGGAAGAAAGGGCAAAGGATCGTCAAGGTGAATGTTTTACGGCCTCTGTTTGGTGTTGAGCTCGTTAAAATTGCATTCATCAAAACTCGTTGGATTTTACGAGCAGAATCAGAGAGGCCAAAATGAATAGCCGGCAGCAACAGATGCTGAGCTGATCCAGAACTGATTCACACTCTGGCAAAAACTGACCAAGCACCAATATTTGAAATACAGCTCGCTCTTTAACTGCTTAATTAGCATCGCTTTCACTTTTTACCCCTCCCCGAATGCTGGGCTATCGTTTGACGTGTATAATTTCACAATCGCCAACTCAAATTAATCCAATATTTGATCTCCACCGTTTCTCTGGTGGCACCATGACGCTTCTGCGTCGGATTTTTAATCCGAAATTGCACGATATTGCACACCATACCGAAATGCAGTGTGAAAGAGGTTGCATCGAACGCAGAAGCCAAATAGGAGCGACAAAAAAATCGGATTGCAAAAGATAAAAATCCAACCATCGGGATCATTCAGCCGGAAAGGCACCATTCACCCGACAGAGACTGGCAATGAATGGCATAAAACAAAAAAACAAAAAAATCTCCGCCATCTGACAGCTATGCATGGGGCTAGCTGATGCAAATTCAAAATGTGGCTGCAAGTGGGGAGTTTCCATCTGACAACAGAGCGGATGCAACAGAGTGCACCAGAAATCAATTTCGAATTCGCATCAGTTCTCGCACTTAGCAAAGCATAAAATATGCAAATCGAGCAGAATTGCGAATAAAATTGTGCCTCCGGTCTCCGCGCATTTGGACAACTCCCCGCCTCCGGGCTAAGTAGGGACAAATTTTGAATTATGGTGTCAGATATTGGGAAATAGGGAGTTTGATAGCGGATGATTTCTGAATTATGATGCATTTTATTTTCACTTACTGCCAGTAGAATGAAGACGGTATCAAGGAACTCACCTGGAATTAGAATAAAGAAAAGATAACGTGAGAGGTACTGTTAGCTACAAAGCGAAAAAAAGAAAAATTGTGGCTAGAATAACATAATATCAATACCAAATTTCTAATAATTAAGATTTTTTTCTTTCAATTAGAAAACCGATTCAATGTGATGGTTTATTTTTCTTCTTGGTTTTTTGCATTTCAAGTTTAATGCTTATAAAAATCAGAATATAGCTACACCTGGAGATCCCCCATTGAGTATCTGAAGTAGAAATGTACTATTTAGCTTACCTAAAGAGCGGTTCTGAATACAAAAAAACGTAAACATCTTTTTTTATTTTATGACATCATGTTTATATTTTTGACGAGAACGTACGCACATAACAGTGAAAATGACTAAACCACGTTATCACTGGACTCAAAATATGAAGAAAATTCAAGTTTAGCAAAGAAAGCACTTTACAACTATTTTTTAGTCTAGTCGATTCTAGAATATGTGATCTGATCATGTGAAATACAAAACTTACAGCATCTACTATGGTCGGTGCAGTTGGATCTGCCAGTATCTGGCAAACTTTGAAAGTACAGTTATTGTTTAGTAAGTGAAACAATTTCAAACAGTTGAAAGGCGTCAATAAGATCAATATAATGTTGCTGTCTATTATTCTTTCTGTTACAAAGCTCTCGACAATCAAAGAGTTTATACGCTCAAGTCACACTTTCTTCTTCACAGCTGAAAACGAACGAAAACGTGCATAAGCGTGGACACACAGAACTCTACACATTAACAATTTACAACATTTATTGCATTCCAGGATCAACCAAATGAAGATCATATATAATAGATACGAATGCTTGTAGTATTTTTCATTTACATAAATATGTACACTATTATATAAATATGTTATGGGAATGGAAGGGACTATCAGGGCACCCGATTGAAGCACTCTGGATAGGAAGAGTGGGAATGCCAACTCCTTATTGCTAACAGTTTGTGAATAGAGGGCGGGCTCTTTTCCCCGCCCATTGGAGCATCCTCATGTTAGATGGCTTGCTCTTTTGACCAATTTTTCAATCTTGTTGTTGGAAGGAGATTCTTTATATCCCTGTGGATGCGTATAAGTGATGTTACCTTCGCTCCACCTAACTCTTTTTTGGCCCTTCATACAATGGCATGATTAGGATGATCAGTGGTTATTAAAGCTTGATCAAGTCTGACAGCGAGGAGAGCCCATTGCTGTCGGACTTAGTTTCCGTGCTACAATAGGTAGTAGTACATATCATGCATCATCATACATAATACATCAAGTCACACTTTCTTCTTCAGAAAGTTGTTGTTGGATCCATGAGAACTTATATTGCATTCCTATGCGCTTCTGAACTTCACAAGAAAAAGTAAATATCGATATATGTATTAGTGGGAGCGGATATACTCTCTTTACATACTGTATAACTAAACGACCAGGCCAACTGTGAGCATTAAAAAGGCGAGATGATTGATTTTTGTTCTCAATAATCAATGTCTAATTAATCTGGAAAACTTAAAATAATTACAAAAATTTACTAACCTTAATATGTGGCAGACGTTGAGAAACAATTTTGCTGGATGTGCAAAATGAAAATTTTAGACTAACTTTCCAAAGACGATCTAAGAAAAATCGCACAGGAAAATCTGTCTGTGCGACCACTTTTCGACCAGTTTTTCAAAACACCATATCTGATTTTGTAAATAATACGAGGACTAACGATTCAAACGTTAAATTCTCAAAATAACTTCCTGCAAATGATGATGTTGTTTTGGGAAGGAAATAATTTCTCATCACCATGAGGCTCTAGGAGTAGACAGAACTTTTTTTGTTAGAAAATTTTTTTTAAGAGAAAGCATTGATAGTTCCGTTAGCGCACGGCAGGCTGTGAAAATTGAACAGAAGTAGTTTTTGAAATTGAGCGGAGGGCATTGTGAGGTAGTTTTTCGAAACAAGCACACAATCTTTTGCCAAGCATCCCTATGTGGAGTAGGTCAAGGCAGGAACGAATGTACCACCTTGACTGGCAAAAGAATGCGCGCTTGATCGTGCTCATATACTAACGGTAGCTCATATGGTTCTAACGAACTG
Organism: Aedes japonicus; assembly: GCA_034211315.2. NCBI lineage: Eukaryota > Metazoa > Arthropoda > Insecta > Diptera > Culicidae > Aedes > Aedes japonicus. The sequence goes on from JASCZW010000302.1 coordinate 228,986, forward strand.
TCTATTCACACTCCTAAATCCCCTACATGGGAGTGAAACTATCTCTTGCTCATTATGGGTTTATTTTTGTTAGGTAAAGCAGAAGTCGTATGCAAAAACTAAACACAAAATAAGCGTTTTGTTAGATAACAAGCAATATGAATGTTTCATACAATCTACGAGGCATTTGTTCTATGTACAAAATCCATGTATACGAAATGAGTGAAAGCTAATCTATGAAAATAAATTTTCAGTAAAAAAGCAGTTGACTTATGAGAACACTGAACTTAATATTTATGGTCTAAGCCAGAATCAAACTTAGCTATGGTTTTGTAGATATTCTCCAAGAAGTTCTAACAAAAACTTGTTATTAATTTCGAAGGAGGTTCCAGCATAAATATTTTCTTCAGATCTTTCAAATATTTAGGAAATCAGAGCTGACCAAAAGAAACAAGTCTTACGCTATCTGTATGAAATATGTCAATAGATGTAATCATTCAAAAACGGCATTAATCTTATCCTTGCCATTTAAGTGAATACAATTGTAATTGTTATCAATTACACTTGTTTGCAATATGAAATATATAGTGTGAGCTGTACTGGTTAATCAATGTTTCTAATGAAAATTATGCGCTGAATTCAATGCCATGGTCAGAAAAAATAAGAGTAAAGCCGCTTTTTATGTATAAAAAAAATTATATTAGTATCTTTGGATCCAGTACACCAGTTTAAAATCATTTTTTCAAATGAAAATAAAGCTGAATAAATTTGCTTTCGTTCATTTAAACATTATGTCCTGATCAAAAAATAATTTTGGAATTATTGAAAAGTTTATTGCATTTTTTTTTCTGCAAATTTTCCATGAAAACCGGCTTTTTAATTCAAACAATAATTGGATCTCAAATTCCATTGAAAACCTATAAATATGAGCCTTTAATGGATGAAATCGGTTGAAAATTGTGAGTATTTTCATGAAATACATAACAATGTTGCTGAAATACAACAGTTTTAGAGTTCCACAACTAGGTGTCGTTGTAATTTTAACATTGCATGAAAAGTTTTCATGTAAAATTCATTTTTCTACCAGCCAATTTGATAGAGGCATATCAGGTTTAAAAACCGAGCTGATAAAAAAAAAGTTTATTCGAGTTTTATTAAAAATGGTTGAGAATCGAATGAATTAGACTACGATGCTCCGAACTTGTTTCTAGAATCAGAAACCAACAATAGTAACTCATCATTGCTTCATCCCGAAACTCTTTATAACGAAGTTTCATCATCTTCATTTGTTGGTAGAAACGTTCGCCGTGCTTATCAATTTAGTCATCAAGATATTCCGGGAAAAATCCAAATGAGAAAAGTGGAAATGTCAAGGACATAATCTGGACTGCGTTCAGTGAAATAAAACCATATGAAATTAGTAATACAAACAAATAGTTTTTATTTTTTTTTTTCATTTTTATTCCTTTATTATCGAAATTTTCAGCCCGTTCATCTCCCGTCACTCAAATACCCTTTGGATATTTTCGTAAATTGTCCGGAGGTGAGATTCCAACTCGTGACTTAGGCGTGAGAGGTATGGATGTTAACCACTACTATTTTTAATGTTTACCTATTTTCTCACAATTTTTGAGCAATTCATCGATTTCCTCATAATCTGAACATCTTAAATTTCCCAAAAGACTCTGGTCTCTCTTCAAATGTCGAAATTTCCCAAAAAATCGTGACAACATGCTAGAACGATTATCACGCTTCTTCCTCATCTAGTGTATAAACTGTATTGAATGCGGAATCATTGAGCAGTTTTTTGATTTGTTTGCCAACATATACAACTTCCTTCATCATCGCGTCGGATAAATTTGGAAATACTATTTTCAAGTACTGGAATGCGGGCCCTTCGTTTTGCAACGCTTTGACGAACTTTTTGAATAGTCCAAGCTTTATATGTAGTGGTGGAAGTATTATGCGTTCTATTTTCACGAGGGGGTCATTTTTCTCGTTTTCTTAACCAACTGTGAAATTATCCCGTTTTGGCCAATTTTTTCGAACGCAGTGTTCCTTACGTGCTTGACTGTTCCATTTGCAGAAAAAAACACATATATTTTATGTATCCCTTTTGCAATCCAGTCAACTTGGCAACAATTTAAAGATCGGAACAAATTTTCCACTTGTGTTGATTGTAATTTACCAAATTGAGCAAAAAAGCCACCGATTTATCGGTTTCCTCCATATTATCGGCATGAAATTATCTTAAAGAAATTAGATTGAATCGAATTATTGCTTAAAATGATAATTTCTCGTGAATAATGGTAAAACTGTCCTAATCCAAAAGAACATCATGTGTAACATGCAGTATTTGATGCCGAGACAAACCCAACAGTTTTTTTGTACTGTACGTATATTCCTCTGGAGTCGATGGACGATAGTTGATAGCTACCAGTATACTTTTCCGAACTCCATGCGACAGCCAAGTTCAAGAATGACCTCACCTCCTTTTGGTTGTTGTGAGTATTTTTTTTTACTTCCCACACCACCCTACCCCACCCACACAATGGCCGTTGTCGCATGGAAATCATAACAAGTCCACTACACCATAACACTTTCCGTCGGTTTGCCATAGAGCGTCAACTATAGAAAAAAAAACTCCAAAGCGGTCAGCACGACAAAAAAAAATCACCAGGATTTACCGATTGCGGAATTATTTATAGCATAAATTATCTTGTCCGACATCGAAGCACATTCGCGACCGGCGGCCTGGCGTGGCTAACGAACTCCTCTGATCGTGTGTGTGAGTGTGTGTGATTGTGCGACATAAGGGGCAGAAGAGCTGGGGGGTGGTCGTTGCGACAAACCGTTCCTCGCACCGAACGTGATCCATCGTAATTACAAAGCGAGACAAAACACGCATCTAAAGTAAACAGCAATCACCATGGAGTGACGGTCACCATTGTTACCAACGAACGGACGATTCTCGCAGGTTCTTACCCTTCTTTGAGCTAATCAACTGGCCTCACTAATCGGCCAGAACCGAGCGTCCACTGAACTGGCCCCTCGCCCGGTCGTCATTCGCATGAGAAGGGTGTTGCCATGCTGAAATTAAATTAAAATTAAGCAAGCAATTCGACTGCTCGCACCTCGCTTTCGCACATTACCAGGTAATTCAACTTATTTCGTACGGCCACCGTCAGAATTGTTAACGTTTGACAATCACTTCAAAATGACAACCAGCTCGATGGAAAGGTGTGGGATTCGGGAAAGGCGATAGCAACCTGTCGAGCTGCCTGATTTCGGGTATGCAAAAAAAGAAAAGGAAAGAATCGACACGGAGTGTCCTTGCGAGAACATACGAATACAGGAAAGGGTGCCGTGGGCTGTCTGTCGAGCACGTGTGGGCTTTTCATTGAGAGACGAGGTAGCTCCATTGGGTAGGTAAGGGCAGGAGCTCACGAGCGCTCAAGGGGATTCGATTTAACAAACAGGAGGGAAAATGAATTCCGAATCCGAATCAGAGAATCGAACCCATAAATAATTTCCACTGCCTGCATATTATATGTATGGTAGCAACAGCAGCAGCAGCCGCCGCCGCCAGGTACGAGTTGTTGCGCTCCGACGGATTTCCCGACGCGACGTGTGCTCTGGTGTGTTTAGAGCGCACCTCTTCTCCGGGGGGGTGGCGACGGATGGGAGGGAGTGTAGTGTTTTTGTTTTCCTTTTTTTTCGTTTTTGGAGTATGCTGATCGTTCAGTGACATTTGATAAAAGTCCGTACGGTGTGTGGTCCGAAGGGGCTGAAGAGGCACAAGAATGATGGAAACGCGGCTGATCAGTCGAGCGTACGGTTTTCGCTTGCCGGAAGTGCTTGTGTAGAGCAATAATCGTTAATTATTGTTTTTGTTATCGCTGCCACTGGAATATTTAGTCGCCCGGTGTACGTGTGAGTGTGTTGACTTTTCTACAGTCCGGGCCCGTTAATAAATTATGAGGCATTATTCAATTCCCTTTGCATTTTTGCCGGGCGTTATCGAACAACATCAGCAGGTGAGGGGGGGGGGGGGGGGGTCAACCGGTGGTCGGCAAAGTGCAGCACAATATATGAATGCTAAATAGTTTATTTACTCCCCGGGATTTGGGTGTAGATTACTGCCTATGAATCATTAAGCTGTTTTGGCATGAGGGTGGCCTTTGAATGGGACAAATTGAATATATTCAGACGATTTGGTCGGTTGTGACAATGGGAATTCATTTGACAAGTTATTGACAACTTGTTCGATGGCGTGAAATGTTAATCACTTCGGAGAATATGGTTAGAAATTTTATAACCAGCCTTGACAGTGCAACGCTGTCGATTGATGGAAGGGTTTTAAAGGGAAAATTAAGGGGTGCAATAGAATATCAAATTTTAAAATGAAAGCAAGATGGTAGCTTTAAAATCATGAAGGACTTTTAATAGCCCATAACCAAACAGCAACATAAACAGCCGTTTTACGAAAACTATGCACGAAAATATTCCCAAAAATCTTATTTGCAAATACATTAAACCATAAGATGGTTGTAGCTTAGAATACATATTTCTACAAGACAACAATGCTTTGATGCTAAAATTAATCAAATTTATTATAATTACTGCGACTTTAGGAATCTAGCCTAAAACGTCAGTGAATACGAACTCAAGTGAAAAAACCTATAGCGCGTCTTTTTTCGGAAGGAATACCAGCCCAATACGTTGATGGTGTTGAAATTTCATAAGATACTAAAATGTGTTCATTTTCTTTACTTTGAAACTATAAACAAATAAAGAAATAAACATTTTTGTCCAGTTTAAAAATCTTTAACACAATTCTGGATAAGCCACCTGATTGTAGAACAATCCTGGAGTACACTAAAAAAAAGATCCATCGAGCCGGATACTAATAAGCCCTCGATATCCTAACAAATCCGTATAAATGACAACTTTAATATACGTATTGGACAAAATTGGGTGTCATTCATTAGATTTAGTGGAAAAGTTTGATTGAACACATTCATTTAGGAAGGAGATAAGGGCCAAAGAAAGGGTAGTTAATGTTTGCTAGAACGAAAGTTTAATTAATGATTCATGAAAGCCAAGAAAAATCAATTTGTTTTTGTAATGGCCAATAGGTTTCATATTTTAGTCACGTTTATAAGAACCTATTAAACTTGCTTACAGTGATCTTAAAACCTTGTTTTCCCAAATTCCTTTTACTCCTACCAAAGGTTTTAATTCAACATAATGAACTCGTAAAATGCTGTTTTAAATGCCGTTTAAGGGCTCCTTCATATTATTTTATAATGGTCAGTTGAAAAAGCATTTTAAAACCATTTTGTTTCCAGTACATGTATTAAACGGCAAGTAGGCATTGAGAGAGATCAGACCCTCGTGATCCAACAAAAATATTAAGGGTAGAGAATGACTATATCAGGGGTCACTGTTTTCAACAGTTGTTAGGAAATAGGTCCAAAAGTCCTACATTTACCAAATCAGTTTACGTTTGATTATACGAGCATAAACTCTTTCTATCGGGCTAATGTTTTGACGCACACTGACAATTTATCTTCGTAAAGTAGCCTTCGCGCGTTTCGTAAACATGGATTTTGTACATAGAACAAATGTCTCGTATATTGTTTGAAACATTCATAATGCTTTTAATTTGGTGAAATGCAATCATTACACCTTCTTGTAAAATGCACGAAATGAATTTCGTGAAGACCAGCTAATCGCTGTTTCTCTTTTATACCGTACTCATGCGTGTTGATGTTTCTGCTGGTATGGGCGGGAATAACTTATCTATCCCAAAATGAAAATTAGAGCGCTGTCGAGAGCTATAACTTCATGCTCATTAATCAAGCTTGTTCTCACGAGTCAGCATGGCCTAATGAGATCAACCGCGGATTCAGAATCAGCGCTTTCAAAAAATTCAGGTTCAAATCCCATATCAGAAACATGAAAGAGACGCTGGACACTCCACGTGGTTGCTTTTTTGTCAATTACATTTCAAGTCGATAAAGTAGATCTTTCAGTCCTTCATGCAACCAGCAGAGGGACGTTTCTTTTTAATTTGTGACCGAATATTCGTAGCTCTTTGTATTGTTTACGTACAATGTACGAATGTTCTTTCTGTGTCGACAAAAGCTTCGTGCTTTTGACAGTTGTACGTGTGCCATTAATTACGAATGTACCTTCATAATAAATACAAATCAGTTTCGTTGCTGAAAACAACGAATGGGTTTGTGGGTATCACCTTCGATTTTGTAGTTTTAAACTAAAATTAACTTTTAATGCATAAACCATGAGTGATTTCCAGATAATTTCTGATAAACTTTGCTTAAACTTTTCCTTTCCGTATTTTGTATTTGATCGCGTGTACCGGAGAGAATGTCTTGAACAGTACTCAACGATAAATAATTCTTCGCTGCCGAGCGACATATATGGCACTACAATTACGTTTGAGTGTGCTCATTTTTCCTCTCTTCTTTGTTCACCTATATAGAGCACCGGTATTGTAACGAGAAGCCTGCTGTCTCTTACATTTCCTCGTTTTTCTACGAAGCATCATCTTTAGCTCACATACAGCTTAATGAAATGTCTCAGGTGACAGTTTAAGAACTGCTTAAAACATGCCCCGTACCCTATATAACTTCAAAATCACTTCTTCGGCACAAAATGATTTTTTACGTCTTGGGTGGTTTTGTTGGCTAAAAAACAGTTAATACATATGCTTCATATATATGTGCATTGCTAATAAATGGTAAAACTATGGTAGCGATTCACTATGAATTGATGGTTCTTGTTTTCGGTAGGCTCTGAACATAACGCCATCTGTTGGAAACAAATAAAAACTTATGTTAGCTTCAATGGGGTTTTAAAAAAATTACCTTAATGAGTTAAAGTAGTCATGGTCAAGATAAATTGGCTATTTGGCAAAACTGTGATTTTTTTTCAATCGCGCTTTTTAAAATATAAGAAATAATTGGAATGTGGATAAAATTAATGCCCCAAATTTTAAAAACAATGAAATGAACTGCAGATCAGAGACGAATTTCAGCAATCTCTTAGAGTACCTGATTGAATTCCATGAATTTTCACGAAATTCATGGTTAATGTATATGTGAATATATATGTTTTAATTTGGTTGTTGCTGTCATATCGTGCCAATATTCGCCATAAAATTAAATGCGCTTATGATTTGGAGCATGATACGCTGTGAAAATCTCAATTTGATTTGGATACTTTGCCATTAAACAAATTTTTATTAGCAGCACTCTTTTTCCAATATATTATTTACTGCTGAATGAATAAAACGAGTGAGGCAGAACAACAAATACCAACCACAATATCACAATGAGATTTGACAGCTGTGGCCATTTGGCCCTATATTGCTGGTTTTGATGGCAGCCAGTAGATTTTATGAATGTTTACAAGTGGTCATAAAATCTTTCACAAGATCACTTTCAAAATCTCAATGGTCTTGTAAAGGTTTTATTAATTTGTTTTCACAGCCGTTAATAGAGTGGGAAACTTTGTACAAATTTTGGATTTTAAGAAGCATAGTGGTGTTGGTAGAAAAACCGGTTTTAAATTTAGTATTATCAACGAAGTCGGGAGGAGTGCTATACGGTTGGAATAAAATTTAAATTTTACTTTAGATGTGTGAAACAGGACCTCAAAACGCTTCCAGGACCGCAATTTTACACCAAGATTATTGATAAAGATGAACATCTCTGAAAAATCGTTCGGGGTGGAAAAAAATGGCCAGAAGGCAATTCGGTCCTGCGGCTCCAAGCCATCGATTTTCTACACTGACTACACTGAAGGTACGATCAAAAACGAAGTTTACCGTACTCAGTTTTTGCAGAAAAGGATGTTTCCGTTATACAAGCAGCAAAAGTTCCCTCCGTTGTTTGACACCAGCCCATTACGCCAAAATAACAGTACAATGGATGCAAGCAAATGGAGTAGATTTCGTAGAGGAAGACATCAATCCACCCAACTGTCTTTAACATCGTCCAATTAAACGCTACTAGGCTATCGTCAAGCGCAACTTTAAGCAGACTTTTTTTTTGTTTAAACGACTGCCTTTAGTATGCACCTTTGAAAATTGAAAGGCATTCCATAAAAAAACGTATTTGCACCCCATAGAACTCTGAAGAAAATCCATAAAAAAATAAAAATGATCCAAAAATAATAGATCTATGTGATTCATACTTAATACAAAGTTTAGCAATATACTGTCAAAAATGTACCGTTAGATATCTGGGGAAATTGTACGGATTACCCATAAACATTCAGTAAATAGTCCATATAAGGTACAATAACAATCTTTAAACTTGTAAAGTTGGTCCAAAGAATGCAGCTTTTGTAAACTAAAATATGTGAATATGAACAACAAAGTATTGAAAATATTCCATGAATAAATTGCCTTTGACCATGAGAGGTTTAAATAATGAATCATAAACTTTTACAAATGATTCATAGCAAACCAACTTTGTTCGCTAAAATGAATAGGTATGAACCATTGATAATGTCGGAATTTTTCCAATTTCGGAAACTGTTCTTCAAATTTTGACAATATAATGTCAATTATTCACAATCCACTTGAAATTTGCAAGGAAATGAGTATTGTGAACAAAATATATGTAATAAAATCGCTTTAGAAAAAACTTTGAAGAACATCACTTTTCAAATAAATGTAAGGTATAAAAGCCGTTAATTATACAAGCTCAATCAACTGGTCAGTAGGAAATTTCTATAACTGCTATTTGGAGGCACAAAAAATCGTGGGAAAACTGTTACGAAACCTGAATAGTAACGCGGTTAGGTATAAATTTTCTTTATTGATTAACAATTATAAAAATAGTGCCCAACACTCAAACATACATGCATAATTTATGGATCATAATCATAAGTTTTAGTGCACAAAGTTGATAAACTATGGATCATATTCGTGGATGCGTTTTTTATGGAACGATTTTTTTAATGGATCGTTTAATATTTTTTATATGCAAAAGAATGGTTGCCTGTTTAAACAAAGAGAGCAAGATTTGAATTAATTTAAAACAACTGTTCAAGTAATGCACAGCTGTTTATCAATGGTTTAAGGTTAAAACTAAACGATTAATTGTGAATTTTCACTCAGTATGTGAAAAAATTATTTACTTTGACAGCATACCTGAAAAATCGTAAAAAAGTGAGAAAGTTCGAACCATGAGTTGGATCAGCTTATGAATCCGCAAATTAATTCTGCACAAATGTTTTTTCCGAAAAGTTTTAAAAAATTGGCAAAAATCGTGAAGTGCCCTAAATCTGCAGTGTTCAAAAATTTTAGGAAGTTTGAAGAAATGCCTGTTTTTAAGATTTACCGAAATCTGAACGCAAAAAAGGGTCATTGGACCAGCATCGGAAAAAGGAGCTGGCAGTGGTGCGCCTTTTTAAATAGCATATACCGTGTTCCTTTCGTCACTTTGTTGATAAAAAAGTATCAGGACATACAAGAAGCAGAAAGCACCCAAAAGGACAGAAAGCTCATCCGAAAATACGGTCACGGGACTTGAATGACGTTCTCCTCAAAAAACTGAACCAGTGCATTTTTATCGAAAAATTGGATGCAAGTACACTTCCGGGGCCACAGTTTTTCAACGCTAAGCAGAGGACAGATTCCCCTTTATTTTTTGTGTGGCATGTGCTAACGTTAGAACTTAGAACACGAGACGTGAGACAGGACACAACACTTATTGTTCTTGTAAAACGTGAAATGGGGGTTTAAATTTACCTTCCTAATCGACCGGTATCGGGTTAGTTGTTGGCCATCTACAGGACGATGTCCGACCTCTGGCTCTGGCATCTGCTGTCGGACATCGTGGGAAACATCTAGCCCGAAACCGGTAGACTAAAAAGGTAACTTTAAACCCTCTTTTTACGTTTTGTAAGAAAAATAAGTGTTGTGTCCTGTCTCGCGTCACCTCCCACAAGAAGACAGATTAGCCTAATGATGTACCTGATGAAGACATCCGAACCGAAAAATTTGGAAAAATGGTTTTGGTGTAGCAAGCCATTTGCTCCTGCGGCTTGAAAAGTTTTTCATATTTTGCAACGGGCAAAATCAACGGTGAAAATTACAGAAAAGAATACATCAAAATACGGCTTCTACCCATCTACTGGAAGCAAACGGGACCTCCATTGTTTTGGTGAAACCACCGGATCTGGTATCTGTTCACTACGCTTCTGCTTCGTTGGAGAACGCTCAAATAGAAAACAGTCGATTTTTTTTCGAAAAATTCCAAAATACCCCCAAACTGCTTGTACTGCGTCTTATCCAAAGATACTGGGCAATAATTAAGCGAAATCTTGTAAAAGATGAAAGAGAACGAAAAGTTACGAAGGTATCAAAAGAAAAAAAAGTCCTGGCGTTCTCCAGAAATGGTCAGTTGATATTCAAACTCACGTGAATTTGGTCATATGAATGTTGATATTCATTTATATAAATTGCTTTATTTATGAGTTTGCTCGAATATAAACATTTTCCATTGAGAAACAGTTGCCTACTTTTTTTAATGAAGAGTCCTTCCAGTTGTTTTTTATTTTCATGTTTTAATGTTTTTCCAATTTAATTTCGATACATTCCTTAGTTCAAGTTTGATTTGTAAATTAAATATATCCAAACGTACTCTGCGCCGAATGCTGAAAAAAATGGGCCTTAAAAACCGGTTTACCCAACGGCGACCGATTATTGGAAATGCCAACAGGTTTTTTTTTCTATTTAGTATTCCACTTTAATTAGAAACTGATTTTGATTTCTATAGGCTCAAAAGTTTCAAATTTGCCCATAATTTAAACCACAAGCCCCCTTGCGCTGAAGTGGCCGGCTTGTCGTGCCGCAAGGGCTCAGTAGGGATTCTTGGTCAAGACCCGAAGCTAAGAGTCAGTTCCATTGTGGAAATATCACACCAAATAGTTTTTCCACCTGCTACAGAGATTCGTGTGCCTGGAAGAAACATTAAGAATTATACTATTCATATTAGGTTCGTAGTTTCAGCGCGCTTTCCTTCCCTTAGATCTATCCTAATGACATGAAAAACATTACAGGAAATAGAGGCAAAATACTTGTTCTATCTTCTGTTTTTTTGTTATGACATGATGGTATATTATTGAATATCAATTGGTTTCAGGTTATCGAGATTTATATTAACTATTTTTTCCTTGTGGCTATGATCATCTAAAATTTCAGCAGGACTTCAACCTGTGGACATGCAGACATAACAAATATAATTGTTATTATCATTATATATTATGACATCCCACCACAAAAAAAATTATTATCTTTTTAGCTTCGCATAAATGCATCGTTTTTATTTTTAGCCCCCTTATCTCACGTTATGTATTTGAAAATATAGAAAGGTTTTAAACGATTGTTAAGAAAGGTTTATATACGACAAATTCTACAAAAAATCTCCGTTTTTATTCTTCATCCAAACAGATTTAATAAGATTAAACAAGAGTTGTCGGAGAGTCCAAATTTCCTTTTTTCATTTTTTTTAAATAAAATTGTGGATTTATTAAGTTTCCGTTTTTGGATTTTAAGTTTCTGTTTATTTCATTATACCACTTTGGTAATGTTCGCTATTTCAGATTTGCAACCATCTAACACCGCAGCACAAGAGACACATATCTGCATTTCATTATTGTATGTACATTATTTTGTATTTCATTAACACTTCGTATTATTTTCATCATATCATAATTGTTTATTATTATAACCACATTAAAATTATTAATAACGAATTCATTAACTTTGATGTGCTTAAGGTTACAAGGAAGTTGATATATCTGGAATCAACATTTTATTGCATTGTATCTTAAGATGTTTTCCTATTAATTTAGATCATTGGATATTATTAAAATGTTTCATTTAATTGCCAAATAATCTTCACATTACAGAATTACATTCATTCGCCAATGATGGAGCTGTAAAGAGGCACCAAGCTGCAAATTATGATCATATGGCTATCATTATTAATTATTTCATCATAATATATATTTATTACCATATTACTATGTTGAACATATATAAACATTCCTCAAATAAAATGTTTAAACTCGCCAATATTTTATCTCTTGAACGTTTATGAAGGTTGTTTGGGTTCCCAGCACTTTCGGCAATAGATGTCAAGACAATTATCAATTTTTCAAACAGTTGTAAGGACGTGGCCAGGTACGCAGAGAGAAGCGGGTCTGCGACACTTTACATTTTTGGGGAAATTTTGAGTGGAGGGGGATAGGGTTATCTCGGTGACTCCCCCACGCTTTGTGCAAATGTTCTATGCTATGCTATGCTATGCTATAATTTCATCCACAAGCCATTAAAATTTTGAAAAAAAGGGTTCTACGGGCAGATGAAAGCAAATTTGAGCTCTTTGAGCGTAAACAACGAGCACGAGTCTGGTCAAAACCTGGAGATAAACTTTCTGATGAAAATATACAAAAGACAACAAAACAAGGAGGTGATCGATAATAGTGTAAGGATGCTTTGGTTGGTCTGGTGTTTTGAATTTTGCGAAAACAGATGGAATAAAAGTAGTTGGAAATATATGGAAATTACTAATTTTAATTCTCATTTTCTAGAAACAGGTATTCCACTGAAAAGCTGACACTTTCCAGGATACAACTAATGATAGCCTCAATGTGGTTTTAAAACGGCAAAAATAATGACCAAATAGTTTTATAGTGACCATTGCAAAAATAAATTGGCTTTTTGGCAAAACTGTGCTATTTTTCTATGTCCATGATGCGAATGAACTGTCGATTGGAGATCATTTGGGAGACCTTTTTTAATTTCATAAATTTTCAGGATTTTTTTTCTTATTTTTAATAAGATACGAATGCACCCTTCTGGATAAAAGTGTCACTAATAAACAAAAAAAAATTATATATATATTTGTTTTAATTTTAATATTGTTATTGAGAACTCGTATCGTGCTAATATTCACCATGAAATTAAATGAGCTTATGATTTAGAGCATGTAATGCTGTTTGAAAAACTCAACTTGTTCTGGATACTTTGCTATCAAACAAAATTCCTGAGTAAACATTATAACTTTTATTCTTAAATATTATTTATTTACTGCTAAATAAATCAAAAGAGCAGAGAATCAAACAAAGCAGAACAAAAAAATAACAACTACGAATGAGATTTGACTATAATAATAATAACGTTGAGATTGTTTGTTTGGCTTTCAGTCTTTTATGTAGGGGAAACAGATTAGAAGAAGGTACAATATATTGCGCCGAAACGTCGGAAAATTGAAAAAATATCTGTTTCCCCTACATAAAAGACTGAAAGTCAAAGAAACAATCTCAACATTAAAAGTAACAGTCGATAATCAGCAACAATAATAATAACTGTTTCGTAGATCAGTGTTCTGAAAGGAATTTTAAAGCATCGGTACTTCATTCGATTTTAAAAAAGTTCTTGAAAAGGCATAGATGAATATTAACCCTGAATATTAACACATCAAATAAAAGAATGTAAAATATATGCCACACGTTTGCAATTCGTGATTAATGCTAAATGTGACCATACTTGATACAAAAGTTAAGAATAATCAATAAAAAAGATCTATTTTTAGAATGCGTACTTTATTTTATCCATCAATATAATGGACAGTTTCTTAAAGAATACTATATTCAAATAATCAATCATTTTCAAGTCTGCGAACAGACATATTTCGAAAGTACATCAACAGCTCCCACTTTTGAACTATGTTTTTATGGTAAAAATTGAGAAAATAAAGAAACTTTGAAAATATCAGAAGTGCTTTCTTTGTTTTGTTCAGTAATGCCTGTTTTCTATATGCTTTCTATGTGCAGGTATTCATAAATCTGTGATTCATCACTTAAATCGATTCGATATGGTCTGGATTGAAGCTTGTTTACAATAGTAATCAATATAATTCCACCTTACTCTTGGTTTTCCACAAACAGGTTTAGAATTTTCGTTTCAAATCTGGCTATTTTCTGAGAGCATCCTAATAATCTTACACTGAAAATTAATTTTAGTTCATAGTACGAAATCAAAAGTAGAACTAACGAATCTGTTCGTTGAATTTATGTTTTCTACTTATGAAGCCTATTTTCGTAACTATTGGCACACTGTCAAAAGCACAAAGCTTTGGCATGGAAACAATTAAAGTAGGGCTACGAATAGTTTGTTACAATTTCAAAAAAACGTCTCTCTGGTGGTTGTATGAATGACAAACAGATCTACAATATCGACTCGAAATGTAATTGAAAAAAAGCATGTTTCTGACACGGGATTCGATCTTGTATTTTTGTAAAGCACTTATACTGAGTCCATGGTTGTTCTCACAAGGCCTCACAATGGCCATGACTCCTAGGAAGAAACTTGATGGATGAATATCAATTTATAACCCTCGTCAGCGCTTTAATTTTTATTTTGGAATAAATAAACTATTCCCACCCATCCCAGAGGCAACGTCAACATGCATGAGTACGATAAAAGAGAAGCAGTGATTGGTTGGTCTGCACAAAATTCATTTCGTGCATTATACATAATGGTGAAGTGATAGAATTTCAGCAATATGAATGTCTCATACAATAAACGATTTGTTCTATGTTTAAAATCCATGTTCACGAAACGAGTGAAAGCTGTTTTACAAAAACAAATTTTCAGTGTATAATTTTCAATATACTTCAATATGAACAAATTGCCGGGGACTGATTTTTAAATGAACCTCTCCAAATGGTATCAAAAGATATATTATCAAAGTTTACAAATATTTGAACTCATTCCAAACAATTTTCGTTGCTGAATCATTTATCATACATTGGAAGACATTTTGTCAACATTATTATGATTTTGAAAATAATGAAAAGTCGTCTTGCCGTATATTGCTAGTTTCATATTGGCTTTCTGCAAGTTCTTGTTACACTTGTTTCAATCGATGTTAATTGACACACGATACCTGTATAATTTAAGCATTAATTTAAGTATGTTTTTGTTTGTGTGTGTGATTGGGAAGATTTTTTTAAACCAAACCGAGAATCAAACCTACCGTTATGATAGGTTTGTTAAAACTGTTCCCAATTGCCATCTGAGGCACCAACTAATTACTCATTAAACAAAACATTATCTATCAATTTTAATCGAAATATGTCTCATAAACATCTTAAAAAAGATTCAAATCTATCATTTGCTCTCAGTCAAAATTCATCAGTTCCATTCCAAACCGCATTTTGCCTCATTTATAATTTGTTAATCTTCCGTCCAAACTTTACATCGTTTCCTATCGGGAGAGCACTGGAGTAAACATCCTGAAAATTAAGTCGACTCGTTCATTCTTCAAAGCACATTCCCCCTTCCTCCCGACTGGTAAAATATTCACGAACCATTTGCAAACTTTCCTCCCAACCATCCAACCGCCGCTCTACCGGAAAGCTACCGTCGAATCTCACCGATAAAATATTCAACAGGAAGCATCCAGCCAGTGACAAAACAGCGCCAGCTGACTGACATCTCATTCTTCTGCTTAGAACCCCCAGAAGAAAACTCCCACTCCTAATCGCTCGTCATTTGTGTTGGAACTCTTTCGCAAGATTATTATTCCAGTCAGGACTTACCGTTGTAGAGCATGGTCGAAGATGCATCCCGGGTGGCCGCTTCCGGCGAGTGCGGCGGTGGACTTGGTGCCGTGGCACCGGCCGTAGGCGACGAGGGACCCCAACAGGTGGCAGCAGCCGTGGCAGCGCTGGTTCCGTTCGGCAATGTCGACGAGGTCGGATTGGAGGAACTTTTGGAAGCGGCAGCCGCCGGTGAATCCCCTACGACGTCTATTTCTTCGTCCTCCTCCACGACTTCCACCACCACCGGTAGGGGTGGTGGTGGTGAAGGCGAGGCGGATGATGTTGCAGGGCTTGTTGCTGTCGTTGTTGCTTCTGGAGCTTCTTCGACCCGATCGGGCCATGGATAGGCCTTCCATTTTTTCGCCATCAAACACCGAGGCATTGTCACTGGATTGGGGTGGTCGACACGACGAAAAGGGTTGTATAATCAGGTACTTGTTTGTTTCGTTTGCTTGAAGCAGGGGAGGGTCGCGAAAAGTCAATTCATGTTTTCCCTGGGCCCGCGGGTTTATTTTGACCCGAGGTCAGAACCGGGAGCAACTTTTTTTTCTCTTCTCGTTTGGGACTGGAGAACACAGAACAAAGTCAGAGGAAATGTTGCAACACGAAGCTCAGGCTGCCGGTGCCGAGGAAAATCGATAGTTTTTCTCGCTTTTGGGGCTTTTTCTGGTTTTTCGCGTGCGAGAGATATACACTCGGAGCGTTCGGAGATTCGTCTGCGGGTTTTTCGGGCAGGCAGGGCCGGGTCGGTTTTCCTTGTGGGATGGAATAAATTTTATATTCGGACGTGACACAGATACCAAAAACTTTATTCCGTTTTCTTCGTTCTAGTGGATGTTCCCGGCGTTCCCAGGGTAGATCTCCCAAAGGGCGTCTCGGAGCGGAAGAAGTTCTGCAGACAACAACAGTTCAAGCACTCACAGATATAGTTTTACGAGTCTGTTTTGTTAGATTCCAACCGAAACGAACTCAGAACCGGAAAGCTCACTTTGATGCAGACACACATACGCACACGGACACGTACAAAGATAAAACAGTTTAACGTAAAATCCAGAGTTCACAGTTCCGCGGCGGAGAGTTACATTTGGAGAGTTACGTATCCAAGAGTTTCAGTAGTAGCACACAGTAGTGTTTAGTAGTAGAGTAGAACTGTAGCAAAATCTTCATCTCGTGGTCCTGAACATAGCAAATGAAACCAAAAAGACACACCGGAAGTGTACTTGAGATTCACTGACGACACACTGGCATAACCGAAAAACACCGGAAGTAACGGACCACGAGACTCATTCAGTCCATTTAGTAGGTAGTGGGAAACGGGACACCCAAGCCGCAGAGTGACCGAGGCCGGAACTTTGGACGAACCAAACCGCAACGGATCCGTCGAACCGGACCGGAAACTGCCTTGATGCACATTGAATTAACCCAAAAATGTTTGACTGCTTTTTCCGCTGCTCCTATTTCCTGCGTTTGTGGGCGAACGTTTAATCCAACAAAAAAATACACTTGCTCTCACTGTTGCTCAAAGTTGCCTCCCTACTACTCCAGATCCACGATTGCACTCTGAATCCCTTTTCGATGGTTTTTTTTTTGCTGGGATTTGATTGATTTTGTTTGATTCAGTTGAAGAGCGCGCACGGAGTTACGACAGAATAGCGAAAATCAACAAATGCGACGAACTATTGCGTTAGATCGACTTAGTTTTACGTCTTGGTAGTTGTAGTGGCGGTAGTAGCAATAGTAGCAATAGAATAGTACACACACGAGACTAGTAGTAGACTGCTTAGTGATGATTAGTAACTGTACACATACAGGTAGATTACACAGGGAACGGCACGCAGAATCGATTCATAAAGTTCATAATAAATAACAGAAAAATTGATACAGAGTGAAACACGACAGAGAGAAAAAATGTGTGACGAACCGCACCGTAAGAACCGTGAAAGGCTTTTGAATCCTGTCGTGTTCGGCGCAGTCCCTTTATAAAGTTTGGCCCACCCGAACGGGTCCCGAATTTCCCCAATCACTCGTTGCGAACGAAACCTGACGGATCCTTTTTCCCAGCCCAAACTTCCCCTGCCTTTTCAAAGGCGAAAGCGGAAGCAACCCCGAAGGGACACTCTGCTCAACAACGTGTTGATGCAAACAGGGGAAGCCGAGCAACAAACAACCCTCTCCTTCCGAACACGCAACAATTGCGCTCGGCATCGTTCGGGATCCTCGATCCGCTCTCGTATTTTCTCTCTCACTCAAAAATCCCTCACTCTTCCACCCAAGTTAACAAAAGGATCCTCCGTCCGTGCACATTATGTTGAATGTGGTTTATGCTTTATGCTTCAGTGATTTTTCTCTTCTCCCACGTCGTTTCCTTTTATGCTCTCGCGACGACGACGACGACGACGACTGAATCCTGCCTTCTGACGATGGAGATGGAAGTGAAGCACAGGAAAGAAGGGCACGCGTCACACATTCAGTCATCTGGTGCCGCCTGGTCGTCGGTCTTTGCTTCTTCCCTCCTTTAAGTATTCGCGCGCTCGGGAATTCTATGCTTGTTGTTTTTTTTTATGTTGAGTGGCTGCAGTTATTTTTTTGTTCCTTGCTTTCGCACTCTCCATTTCTTATCTGCCCCAGCTACCCAGCTCCGTGCTTAGTAGAGGAAGTGTGGCAAGGAATCGACCATCACCGCTGGCGCTGCCTAGTGCTACCGGGTGGTTTTTTTTATGTTAGACTTAAACTCAACAACTGTGACGGATGGGATTTTTTTAGGCTGATTTTTTTTTGCTACTTGCAGATTTTAAATCTATTTTCTGGGTTAATGTATTCTAGAATGATACAGTAGGTGGGTGAACATGATTTTAGTTGATTGATTGTAAAAAGTATGTTAAATCAATGTTGAGTTTTTTTCCCTTCTGTAGCGCCAGAACACAACTGCATCCATTCATTAGGATTATTGTTGCATGACCCATATTTGATTTGGTGCATGTAAAGTATCCTGTCACAATTAAGGTCTGATGGACATTGGTTGGCATAGCCCTTGATCCCAGTTAGGCTCGACTTGTTTTATAAAGTCTAATACCCTACCAGGATCGTTTTGCCAATTTTCGAGAGGCTCTAGTAACCCCTTCCCATATTGACATCCTTTCATTGAATTATGCTCCACAATTGCAAAGTATATGTTCTGCAGTTTCAATTTCAAATTGGCCAAAACGACATTCTGTAGAATGGATTCTTCCAATTTTGTTTCGGTGATACCTACTCGGGCAGTGACCAGTTAACACACCAGAAATTACCCGAAGGTCTGTTTCACTAAGATTGAGTAAGATCTGGGCTTTAACAGCACTTGGTTTTATTAATCTGTTGGCTTGTATGCATGTAGCGTAGCGTTCCAGTTTGATTTTACCAAAGGCATTTCCCAATTTTTCATTTTAGTCCTCAGAGCACACTCTGGGACTCCACAAAATGGTTCCGGGCCAATAAAACTTGATGCTGAAGCTTCGCTTGCTAGGCTGTCTGCTTTTTCATTTCCTTCAATACCACAATGGCCGGGCACCCAGTATAAAGTAGCTTCGTTCCTACTGGCCAAATTTCTTAAAGAAAGAATGCATTCCCACACTAGCTTAGATTTACATGTGAAAGCTTTAAGTTTGAAATACCGTTGTATTATGTCCCATTGGTAAAGCTTTCCTGATTCCAGGGCCATAAACCCCGGTTTTAGTATTTTCTCCCATTTTCGATCCATCCTTGTAAAACACAATGGAACCTGGACGCAAACTAGGTCCACCAGTCTCGGTTTGGATCACCTTCTAGTAACTTTTGAAATATCCCAAGAAAGAATTTCTAATCCCAACAGTTCTACTTTCAATTAGCATAGAGCTGATTGGAACCAATATCAAACATTCATGATATATAACTTTGATCCTAACATTCTTTTGGAAACTACAAATGATATCGATATTGCTCTTGAATCTCTCACTTTTTCTATAGTCGAAGCAAGAGCTGTCTCAGTTCCAAAATGCGAGGTAAAGTTCAATTCAATTATAATTGACGACGATCTTCAGCTTTTGATCCGTCTGAAAAATATCCGTAGAAGTCAATATCAAAGAACACGCGATCCCGCCATGAAAATTATCTGGCGAGTTTTTCAAAAACAAATTAAAAAACGCTTCTCTGCCCTGAGGAACAAACAATTTGAAGATAATGTGTCAAAATTAGACCCGAGTTCTAAAACTTGTTGAAAACACTCCAACATTTTGAAGAAACCTCAAAAACCAGTTCCAGCGCTCAAAGAAGGTGATAAAATATTGTTAACAAATGTGGAAAAAGCTCAAAAACTTGCTAAGCAGTTTGAGAGCTCCCAGAATTTTAGCTTGGGTCCTACTAGTCCTATTGAGCATCTGGTTGCTCATGATTATCTGAATATTTTCTCCCGGGAAAAAATTGTTGATGAATTCTGGAACACTGATTTGGATGAAGTAAAATCTATAACAAAAAAGTCCAGGTGATGATGGAATTTTCTATATACTCATCAAAAAACTCCCAGTGAGTACCTTGTCTTTCATGGTAAAATTATTTAATAAATGTTTTCATTTGGCATATTTTCCTGACAAATGGAAAAATGCCAAAGTTGTTCCAATTTTGAAGCCCGAGAAAGCTGGCTTCTAGCTACAGACCAATGAGTTCACTTCCTTCAATAAGTAAACTTTTTGAAAAGATAATTTTGAATAGAATGATGCTTCACATCAATACAAACTCAATTTTTGCAGATGAGCAATTTGGATTTCGCCATGGGCATTCAACTACCCATCAGCTCTTAAAAGTTACTAATTTAATACGTTCAAACAAATCTAAAGGCTGCTCAACTCGAGTTGCTCTTCTAGACATAGAAAAAGCATTCGACAGTGTTTGGCATGAAAGTTTGATTGCTAAATTGAAAAACTTTAATTTTCCGCTCTTTGTTATAAAATTAATTCAAAATTATTCAACTGACAGAACTCTGCAGGTAAATTATCAGAATTCCAAATCTGATCAAATACCTTTAAGAGCTGGAGTTCTTGAGGGTAGTATTCTTGGGCCGACACTATGTAACATTTTTACTTCCGACCTCCCTGATTTGCCTCAGGGTTGTCAGAAATCCTTGTTTGCCGATGACACAGGCATTTCCGCTAAAGGAAGAATCCTTCGTGTCATTTGCAGGAGACTGCAGAAAACTTTAGAAATTTTCTCTTCTTATTTACAGAAATGGAAGATTTCTCCCAACGCTTCAAAAACTCAACTTATAATATTTCCACATAAACCTAGAGCTTCTTTTTTGAAACCTAGTGGTAGTCACATAGTTACTATGAACGGTGTTCCAATGTTTTGGTCAAGTCAAGTGGAATACCTTGCTCTTGTACTGAATCAAAAATTAAATTTCAAAGATCACATTGAGGGCATTCAAGCCAAATGTAATAAGATGTAACTAATCAAATGTAAATATGTCAACACAGACAAACAGACATTACACTTGCAGTTTCATTCATCGATTACCCATTTAACGGTCAATTCAAATGTTTTTTTTTAGTTGGTAGTATTGCCACAGATAGCGCGTATACTCGAATTTCTTACGATTAACGTAAACACACAACCGCCATCTGTTCAGCTTTATCATCCATCATAGTATACTCAACAGATGGCGCAGGTGTGTTAGTGACGATGATTTGTGGTGCAAAATGTTCGATGTGTTATGTCTGTTTGTCTGTGATATAAATGTTAATAAACTAACGGATATGGGTTAATATAAAAATATAAACATTTTCATAAAAAACTCGCGTTGTTACGGTCATTGATGATAATTATTGATGCTGTGGATCAAAAATTATGCAGAAAAAATGCAAAACTACCAACTTTAAAATGATTTTTTTTCCTAAAGGGGACAAAAGGGGACAAAACATTTTGCATAGATCTTGTAGATGGAAATTTATACTTTCAATTCACGTACTCTGTGTTTGCAAATATTTACAAATAAGGGAATGAGATATCTTGCAAAAACGTATATTTTTTTACACTTCAACCCCTATAACTTGTTAAATACAGTTAATAGCAACTATCTTTAATCTTCAAAATGTGCGTCATTTTATACCCTAAAAGTCATCTATGCCAAGTTTTCAAATTAAAATTGAACTAAAAAAGTTACAGCAAAAAAACTGTTTTTTTAAGTCCCACCCTAAGGAAAGTTAGAAAAACTGTGATAAAACGATACGTAGATGAGATAGAAGTTAAATTTCTTCAGCAAAGTTTCATTGAATTAAAATATCAACAATTCTATAGAAGCAAAAAATTCTCTAAATCATAAGAATGAAGTTGAAATTTTTATTATCAACATAAAAGGACCACCTTAGTCACCACCCAAACCAAAAGATAGATCTTATATTTTTAATAAAATCTCCCCAAGACATCATCTGTCTAAATTGAATGGTTTTCGAGTTCTTGATTTTTGTCGCGAAATCTGTCCATTCGTACCATAGTGGAATGGAATTGATTTTAAAATATTTTAGTTATGACATTCTTCTCCTTGGTCGTTCCATCAAGCAGCGTGGTGATCATGTTTGCTGTGCGCTCTGCACACGGTGGGGTTGAATTGATGATTTTATTATCTGCTAGTTAAAGGAATAACATTTTGCATTCAAAACATAATTGCATAAAACCTAAGCAAGAGAGAAAGTTTGTGTCACAGAAAGAGTTGTAGAATACTTTTAAAGACACGACAATCAATTTTATGCAAAAACCACGAAAAAATAACATTGAAAATATATGATTAAAACATGTTTATTCCTAAAACGACACTAAATGATAATTATTCAAAGTTTAAATGCAATTGTTGAGTAAAAATTGTCTCAGCTTACGAAAGCAAGAAAAAATCTTGTTAAGTAGCATATTTATTTTTTGTTACAGCCATTTTGAGACTAACAAGAGCCAAAACATTAAAAGTTCAATAGCTCCATAAACTTTTAAATCTGACCCTAAGCGTCGAACATTGATTTCATTAAATATCATTTCCTATTGCCAGAAAATATTTACATTAAGGAACTGAACTACTTTAAAAATTCTGCCTCACTTCGATAATTATAGTCAATAATTGACATATAATTGACATATTGGTGAATTATTCACCAATCATTCTCAAGTGTCACAATAATAATTGACCCACCCCTTTATTCTACAAACTGTTAGATTACCGTTTAAATTGCTTTCTGGGTATAGTAATTGAAAAAAAAAAAACACTTTTAATGTTCATTGACTACAGGTAAAAAACAATGAGTGGCCGCACAACCTTGCACACTATTCGAGAAACTCTTGCACGTGTATTCATGAAGGTATATCAGCAAACTTTCAAGACTCTTTTATTCGGGTTGGAATTCTCCCTTTACTATTAGTCCTCACCCTGATGCCTGTGGTAGCAGTCATACGTGCATCTATCCCCAAACGGAGAGCACGTTCTGCCATCGATCGCGGAAGTATGGTTGTATAAAAGCTATTCCGCGCCCACCTGGTGTTATCAGTAAACCCTCGTACTTAAACGAAAACAGAACAATGAATGGTAGGTTAACTAGATCGATCTAAACAAACAAATCATTTATCGTCTCTATCCTTAGCTCAGCAAATCAGTTTCCTACTTACCACTGCCTTGGTTGTTGCAGTAATGGCCACTCCCTACGGGCAAACCGCCAGGCAACTGTCCCTGAACTCTGGTGATGATTATTCTAGTGAGGAAGAACTATCACATGATGAAGAGATAGATCTCCTGCGCAAACTTCAAGATGAAGCTAATCAACGAAAAGCTGAATTGGATGAAGAAAGCAGAAGAGCAGTTGAATTCGCTGCTCGGAGTGATGCAGTTACAGAGCTTACTAGTCAAGGAGAGGTTCCAGATGCTACCATGGGTAATGATTTCAGTTCCTCCACTGTAACGTTGGTTAGGTAAGTTAGCTTACATTTTTAGAGTTAATAGTGAAGTAAGGAAAAGGCAGAAACCAGTGGCTGTGTTTTATTAATTAGTGGTCATTGAACTACAGTTAACAAAATTTAAGGATTCAACTTGTTACGTTCAGTACAAAATAATGAGCTGAGCCACAATACCTCATCTTATTTGGCGCTTTTTGCCATTGAAACGTGAACAGCTTAGCTTTGTAGAATAAGTTTGTTTTAACTTTATTGCGTGTTACCCCAAACACAAATATTTCGTGAAAATTATGTGAAAATTATGTAAAAATAAACATGTAAGCAAGCAGAATAGGATTCAACTATTTTCATTAGGTTTTCATTTGGATTCTATCGGTGTCATGTGTTCTAAATGTGCACATGTTTCTTCCTTTTCATATTCCTCTATTTTGTCAATTATAAATCTTTTAACAGTTCCTATGAAGATCTCACGCACACTATTGGACAGAATTGAACGATCATTTAAGGTTTTTCGATATTTATGTTCAGATCTTTAGGCAATGAACAATTTAATAAAAGATACCGCCATCAATAAACACATTATATCACAAAACTCTTACTAACCATAATATTGACTTAAACTCCACGTGCAACAAGAACGGCATAGTAGAATTATCCTCTAGGAAAAAGACTGGCATTTAACCAAATGCTTGAGTTATGCGTAGGTTTCATAAACATAAAGCAACACTTTTACTGAATGATAGTGCTCTCTTAAATTCTTCTGATTAATTTTCGAGACAATTTAAATCAGGAAATTTATTCCTACTAGGGAGTATATTTTGCAAACATTTAAACCTTATTAAACCCTATTTTACGAAGTAGATCGCAGCAAGCACTACCCACGCACGGTAGAGTATATTTGTTTGACGTAGGACTACGTCTTTATTTCCTGTACTGTAATATTGCGACCATCACGAGAAGTTGTCAGGTTTTGAGCGATGATATCTTAATCGTTTGTCCAAACATTTTCAAAATATCTACTCCAATCGATCGGAACTATTTCTACGCGTTGATTTCAATATTGCTAACGATTGATTTTCAATATTAAGTTATGCAAAATCTCGCAAATATAAAGTTATGGCTTATAATTTCGCTTTTAAGTGTAAATGAACTGAATACCAGAAATGTTCCTATCACAGACTTCAATTCTAAGTAAGGGAACTCTCGTGTGCAACAGTGTACGGCATTAAAGGGAAGCATCTTTGCACAATGCTTCACCTTGAATCGATTGATGACATCGAACGGCAGCTGCAGAGCATCGAGCAAGTGATCTCTCAGGCCCGGGAGCATCATGTCCTAGTGATAGATCAGGTGAGTAACTCTGTACCCATTGATAGACCCACTAAAGAACTGATTCAATTGCGCAACGCCATTCGAAGGTACTGGTCTGCCCACTCTCAAAAGTCATTGTAATCGAATGACAAAAAATATCAAGGCCAGATTGGTGGACCTCAGAAATATTTTTTTTCCGAAAAGAACCAAAGGCCCATTCCACCCCAAGTAGCACAAATTGTTGCAATAGAGCATAAAAATCTCTCTTGAAACAAATTAAGGATAGTTTTGTTTGGCTATGTACTTCAAAATCATACACAACAGCAACGCAAAAAGCGCAAAGTTGGAGCCGATTTGCAACTTGACATTGTTTCTACAGAGTTGCAATAGTATTTTGTAAAACTTTTACATATTATAAATCGCGTTGCAACAAAGTGAAATGATACTGATGTTTAAAAGAAGGCGAGGATAACTTTTTTTAATGAATATCGTCATCAACCAAGTATTAGTCATCAAAATATAGAGAAGTAAAATGATCTGAAAATCGTGTTGGAATAAGTTTATTTTTCAAACGCTTTGAGTTTTATGGATCAATATTCTGTTCTACTACGAAAAATATAAACGCCCTCCATTAAATCTGTGGGAATCAATCCTTGCTGCAGAGCTTGAAAAGGGAAAATTTGTGAAAAATTATGTTTACATTTGGAAGAATCAGCTATCTAATTCATTTGCAGAATGATAAACTATTACAGGTTCATGTTAGGTTCAAACTGTGAGGAATGAGCGTAATTTTAAAATATAATTTTGTATCGCAAAAATTTGGCATGGCATCTACGGACAAACCAAATACACTCCCGGCTAAAATAATTGTGAATCCATTATCTATGCAAACATTTTTAAATTAAAGATATCTGGATAATAGCGACAGTAGTATTTTGAAAGTGGTTTCTCTTTGTTTATCTATATGTGACTTACTATGAATTAAGTACTACTGATTTCCACATAATTAAATCTTTTTAAATTTATTATTGAAATAAATTAGTAAATGCTAATTTGTTAAGGGGATAAACATAACGTTCTTAAAAGAGGATGGTTTCCGGATTAAAAAACCATACAATTACAATACAATAATATAAAATAATATTAAAATGTATTCCCGACCTTCAATCTTATTGTTCATGAGTCAGATAAATGAAAACTGCATATTATCATTACAATTGATTTACTATTCAACCTGTATGATTTTGAACAATTGTGAAACAATGCAATTAATAGTAATTGACTTAAATTTGTTCCCAAAAATGATTTTTCTTGTTAAGATAAATAAGAAAACTTGATTTCTATTGTTGATGTTTAAATGTACATTAGATTTTATTGTAGAAACAATAACTCCTATTGCCATCTTATTGTTGCGAACAATACTATTAATTATACATACTATAAAATTCTATTGTATGGTTACATTGGAACCATAAAAGTATTTTTTGTCGGGTTGACTGACATTACAAGTCAAATAACAATGTCCCATACGCCTTCTACAAATATTTTCAATCCATTGAAACAAAGAATAAGGCTGATAAAAAAGCTACACCATGTTTTTTTTTTTGCTTTAAAAAACGGAAGAACAATTGAGTGAGGATTCCGTAAAGAGGATCAAACGGAATAATAAAATAAAATCCTAGTATTACTAACTCTTCCATGTATTTGAAGTATGGATTGTTCGCAGTTTAAAAAAATGAAATTATCTTCACATGTTAGTTTAAAATATCAAACCGTTCTAAACTTGTATTTGTGCAGAACTTATAATGCAATTAATTGAAATTATTTAATTGCATTGTTTATGACGGAAAACCACCAGCTGAAAAAGAACAATCGTATGATTTTTGAAAATCGGAAATATCCTTCTGATCAACGTGCAACCCTAGAACCAAATGATCCTTTTCCGTCTGGACAAATGGGTTGAGACGAACAACCTGCTTTCAGATACTCAATATGGTTTCCGTAGGGGTAGGGAACGAACGACTGTCTCGCGTTGCTTTCCACAGATATTCAGTTAAGCTTTTACTAAAAAGAGCAAATGGCTTCTGTATTCTTGGACATAAAGGAGCTTTTGATTCAGTATCTGTTGAAGTTCTTTCAGATAAACTCCACGCTTGTGGCTTTTCACCATTAATGAATAATTTTTTGTACAATTTGCTGTCAGAAAACATATGAGCTTTTCTCATGGAACCTCTACAGCTTCACGATTCTAACTACATGGGTCTCCCCCAGGGATCATGTTTAAGCCCCTATTGTATAATTTTATGTCAAAGACAATTGACGGTTGTCTAGGTGACAACTGTACGTTGAGACAACTTGCAGATGACGGCGTAGTGTCTGTCACGGGACCCAATGGGGTCGATCTGCAAGGACCCTTACAGGATACCTTGAACAATTTGTCTACTTGGGCTCTAGAGCTAGGTATCGAATTCTCTGGAGAAAACTGAGTTGGTAGTTTTTTCTAGGAAGCATAACCCAGCACAACCGAAGCTTCAAATTTGGGGTAAGCCGATAACTCATTCTATGTCATTTAAATATCTTGGGGTCTGGTTCGATTCAAAGTGCACCTGGAGATCCCATATTGAGTATGTGAAGCGAAAGTGCCAGCCAAGGATCAACTTTCTCTGCACAATTACCGGGACCTGGTGGGGAGCACATCCGCAAGATCTTCTAACATTGTACCGGACAACGATTTTGTCGGTTATGGAATACGGTAGTTTTTGTTTTCAGTCAGCGGCTCGGTCGCACTTCATTAAACTGGAACGTATTCAGTATCGGTGTCTTCGTATCGCGTTAGGTTGCATGCACTCGACTCACACCATGAGTCTTGAAGTGCTGGCTGGCATGTTGCCACCTCTCGGATCGGTTTTCAGAATTATCTCTCCGGCTCCTCACCAGGTGTGAAGTTATGAACCCTCAGGTAATCGAACATTTTGAGAAGCTCCTTGAGTTGAATCCTCAAACCCGCTTCATGACCTTGTACCATTTGTACATAACACAGGATGTCAGCCCTTCGCCGAACATTTCCAATCGTGTTTGCTTCTCCGATTTCGACAATTCGGTTCATTTTGATTTATCCATGAAGCAGGAGCTTCGTGGAATCCCAGAACATCATCGTCCTATGATTGCTCCTGTGATATTTGCTGCAAAGTTTGGCCAAGTTGATTCCACTAAATCGTTCTTCACTGACGGATCATTGATAGAGGAGTCAGCAGGCTTTGGAATATTTAATGAAATTTATAGCGCCAATCGTAAACTTCATGCTCCTTGTTCCGTATATGTCGCTGAATTAGCGGCAATACACTTTACGCTAGAAATTGTTGCCTCGTTAACACCGGATCAGTACTTCATTTTCACGGATAGTCTCAGTTCTATAGAGGCTATTCGCTCCTTGAGGCCGGTAGCACCTCGTATTTTTCATGAAAATAGGAGCTTCTAGGCTTTATCTTCGCGTTATTTTATCATCACCTTTGTATGGGTCCCATCTCATTGTTCAATTCCGGGCAATGAGAAAGCGGACTCACTTGCAAAGGTGGGCGCTATGGAAGGCGATATTTATGATCGACAAATCGCCTTCAACGAATTTTTTACAATTTTTCGTCAACAGTCACTCGTCAGCTGGCAGCATAAATGGAGTAAAGGAGATTTGGGGCGATGGCAACATTCTATCATCCCAAAGGTGTCGAAGAAATCTTGGTTTAGCGGGATGGATGTGGGTCGAGACTTCATTCGTGTCATGTCTCGCCTCATGTCCAATCATTATTCTTTGAACGCTCATTTATACCGGGTTGGGCTGAGCGACAGCAATCTCTGTGAGTGTGGACAAGGCTATCAGGACGCAGATCACGTTATTTGGTCTTGTGCTGAGCATCGTGGTTTCAGATCGAGGCTTTATGATTCCCTTCGGGCTCGAGGTAGACAACCCAATGTGCCAATTCGAGATATTTTGGCTGTACGTGATTTGGAGTACATGAAACTCATTTATGTGTTTTTGACTAACATTAGCCTTAGATTGTAGTTAGTTTAACCTGTATGTTTACTTTAAGTTTTTTTTTTTTATATGTGTATGTGTGTGTTTTTATTTTCTTTTTCAAAAATTGTTCAAGTCAAAAGAAAACCATAAATTGTATAGTTATAAGTGTTTAGATAATTTAGAATTTAAATTTAATGTGTTATGTAAACCATACTTTAAATTCCCACCCTCTTCCCATCCGTAATTTGTAATTCCTATTAACCTCGAGACGGCCGCGAGTAATCGGCTCCTCCCTCCTAACTTAAGTTTTAAGATAAATGATGTATAAAAGTATGAAAGTTTGGCTCTGTAAAGTTAATTCGATTGAGCCTGTACAAATAAATGATTATTAAAAAAAAAAAAAAAAACGTGCAACCCTAGGATTGGACAGCAATTTCTCCTAGGGTTGCCCTTTGATAAGAAGGATATTTCCAATTTTCAAACATGATAACTGATTCATCTTTCATGCAACAACGAAAAACATGATTAGTTAAATGTAATTAATGCTCAAAGGAGCTTAATAAGACGTTCCTTTTTCTGAACCACGAGAAGTTAAATCACTTACTTTTAAAAGGCGAGTACTTCATCTCAAAATTTAAGTTATTTATTTTTTTAAGCTTTATTTGCTAAGCTCAACACTTTCATTTGATAAATTTATATAAAACAACTCTAAAATAATTGTATCGATTATTCCTTATTCAAAACATTATAATTCAGATATTGTTGCTTGAGTTTTTAATTGAGATAAGCAATTTGAAAATTTCACAAACAAGTACTGATACATTGAAAGTTTAACCAATACCAAAATGTTACTATTTGATGAATACAATACATTAGGTTATAGTTGGAAACATAGCAAAATTTATGTCTTTAAATCTGGGTCTACGGGTTTCTAGTGAAATAGTTTAATTTGGAGCTAATGAAACAGTTGACAGAAATAATTAAAAAACATAACATATTATGTTCATTGCGTATAACTTTTAATTTTATTTGGGAAGATCATTTATTTCGGCTTTACGAAGTTAGCTATTTCATTTATATTAATTAGTAAGGATAGCCGAAAATGGAAATATTATGTTCTCACTCTTCGAGTGATACTAGTTTAAAAGCAATATAGTCATAGACACTACCATAAAAATCATAGCTTATAGAGGTTGCATAATGAGCACTTAGAGCCTAGTATTTGTGAGGCCTATACAATAACAAAAACGTTTAGAAATCAACCATTACCTAGTCTGATCAGATTATGAATTGATTATTTTTTCATTCATATCAACACACATGTGATCGGTAGTGTGCATTTCATTTATATATATTTTAATCATCATGTGCTATTGAACGTTGCAAGAACGTAGAATTATTTATTGACTGACTGACTGACTGACTGACTGACTGACTGACTGACTGACTGACTGACTGACTGACTGACTGACTGACTGACTGACTGACTGACTGACTGACTGACTGACTGACTGACAAGCCTCAAACCAGCATAGAAAAAAAAATCTTCAGAAACCCCCTGATGCCAAATCAAGTTCCATTTACTTCATTAGTTCTCGAGTTATGCAGAAATTTGTGTTTCATTTGTATAGGAGCCCCCACCCTCCTTTCAGAGAAGGTAAAGGTCTCCAACTACACAGAAAAAAATAAATAATTTTAGCAGGCGCGTGAAATTTCGCTTCGTTTAATTCCAAGCAAAAGGAGGCGTAAACAATGTTTGCAATCTTGCATTCAACAGGCTAGGTTCAGGCGTTATTTCGCTTAAATTTACATGAAATATCCTATAATCTTCTGCCAAATCTAGCATTCCCTTTGTGTGCATTAGAAAACGCAGAAAATTCAATTTTTATTTTTCAATCTGTGTATCATAATAAACTTTCCTGGCAAAATCAACATGCATGAGCCGGCGTTGGTTGTGTAATGGTAAGCGTGACTTCTACTGGCACCCCAGTGGGTCTGGGTTCAATCCCAGTCGACGTCGGTGATTTTTCTGAAGCGAAAAAATCTTAGTCACGTCTTCCTTCGGAAGGGAAGTAAAGCCATTGGTTCCAGCTCATGAGTCGTTAGGTAGGGTCCAAGTGGTGGAGTCGTCTCCCTGGCATCGGTGATTGTCACCATGTAAGGAAATAGGCTGACGGAAAATAAATAAGTAAAAAAAATATCAACATGCAACCCTAGGAGTGGACAGCAATTTCTGCTAGAACGAAAGATGTGAAGAGAAAGTATTGAGAGATCCGTTAGAGCACGGCAGGTTGTGAAATTGAATCGAAGAAATTGGAATTGAGCGTAGGGCATGTTTAAAAGGCGGCATCCAATCAAGCTGACAATCTTTTACCTGTCAAGGAGTGCAAAGAAATTGTCTGCTTGATCGTATGCCGCCTTTCAAACATGCTTTACGTTCATTTTCAACTACTTCTACTCAATTTCACAACCTGCCGTGCTCTAACGGACCTATCAATACTTTCTCTTCACATATTTGGTTCTAGCAGAAAATGTTGATGAATGATGTTTTCAAAACAATTCAGGTTGATTATAGACTTCTGATCCATATTCACCAGAACTTTTCCGGCGATATTTTCAGAACCAGTTGACTGATCAAAATCATTCAGTTACCTTCTATGGGACCACAAAACCATTTTATGGTTGTTCGGTTTAGTAGGTTTAAGAAGGATGGAAAAATTCAGTTATCACTGCAAGGTGGATAAATCCGGTCTTTTTGACAGCAAATTTGAACTCAGCGCCAAGATTCTAAAAAAAAACTTAGTATGACCGCGTCTCTTCTAAGTTGGTACCATTGTACAGCTTAACCAGAGAACCCAAGTAACGATCCAAATGCAAATTGGTTTTATCCATGTTATATGGTAGTTTTATCAAAGCATCATGGAGTTCATTTGGTTTTATCAGAACATTTTCCAAGTTAAGGTGGTTTTGATTGATAAACAGTTCTAAGGAGTGATTGAAAAACACTTGATGAAACCTCTATAAAACCACATCATTTATAAGAATAATCCACTCTATAAGTAATTTTATAAAATACTTGATCAAGACATCGTCTTGCAACTTTCATAAAACCTGATGAAAGCTTTGAACAAGTTTTTTGACATTCTTCTTCAAGATGAATGTGTCTTGGAAATACTGCCATAAAACACTCTTTAAACCATTTTATTTTAAATCAGAGCATATACTCTTGAGAAAGAACATTATGTGAAAAATAAACAAACTGTCAAAATGGACGCCCATAGGTGGAAGAAATTGAAAACTAGTGGATCGTTCTGGCGGAAATTCAATAAACCTACTCAAAACTTAGGATAGTCAAATGTTATGTTAATGTTAAAGTCCCCCGAGTTGGGCCAATTAAAAAATGGTGCATAATCTGAGCGAAAATCGGCTTTTTTCATGTTATAACGTTAAATCTAAACTCGGAGGTAATGCGTTGGGATTGCTCAGTGATCCACTACAAACCGCACTTCTTCCGACGTTATGTTTAGCGTATACATAGCTCAAGAGAAAATTCATTGTTCACTAAACTGATGAATCTTGGAGGGTTAAGCGAAGAAAATACGAATATTTCTTCTAATTTCTAATTACAAAACTGATCTTTCAGCTGTCGACGCAATATTATTAACTATTCTTCTTCCCACAGCCATTGGTAGCATATGCATACTAGAGTTTAGTTTTTTTTTGTTCTTATCGACTTACGCATATGAGCAAAAACAATAAATTATTAGTGGGAATTATGACTAACAGCAACAATTACGCATAGGCACTTTTGATTTATGATGTGCCTTCTCCACATTGGTTTCATGGCTATCTTACAAAAGACTTGTTTACCTTGAGCAATACAAACAAGTTTTATTCAAGCGTAACTCATCTTTTTCAAGAATAGAACAAATAAAGATAAACTTGTCTCACTCCTCAAAAAATCTTGTTAGTCTTGTGCCAGAATTGTTAGTTTTATTTACGCTCTATGGTATTTTCAGATAAAACCATTGAAAAAAATGGCGAGGCTATTCTGCATTCCCTCGGAATGGTGTCGTTTTTCCAATGCTACGAACAATTTTTGCTTTTTAAATTACATTTTGAAACTTAAAACAGATTGTCTACAATCTAATGTAATTTATTCAAGATCTAAGGATTTATTCAAGATCTAACAAATTTTTTAGCCTTGTCACCTAATTGTTTAATTTTGAAGTATTTTTTATTTGTTAAATAATTCAATGTTCTGTCAATAATTCCGTGGCGCATTAAAATTTTCGAACTTTTATTATTTTTCAGCAGAACGAATCCAAAAATGGAATCTTCGAAACATATTTGTGACTGACTGCAAGTGTTCTTATAGAGGAAAATCATAAAACTAACCCAACTTGTGATAGTTTTATCATAATTTTAAGCAAATCTTGAATGTCATTACAAGTATGTACCAATAATGCTATCAAGTTTTAAGTCTTGGGGCCTTTTTGTACTTATGAGGGGGTTTTATGGCTGTTTTATCGATGTTATGTTACGATCTAGTTTTATGCGTGGTTTTATCAAATGATTCTTGAAAACTTCTTCAGGTGTACCTTAAATTGAATTTGTTACTTGGGAAGTCATGGCGGCTAACAAGTTAAGGTATCCGAGAATTAGGCGGAAATTAATCACCATAAATTGAGTAATAATTGCTTAGGAATAAATCGATCATAATGATTTTGCCGATCATCGCTGAACTAGTGTCATATTTGGTGCATAGGCTGAATAAAGGAGCTATGCTGACATGACGTCCTTTTACCCTATTAACTGATTCGTTTCAATTTAAATGATTCTTAATTTTTCGTATCTGTCTCATTCAAGTGGTTCAACGCTACCTCACATAAAATTCAAGTGATTTCAGTCTTTAGAGGCTTGATTCATCAGAATTTCAAAAGGCATTCAAACTTTTTATGACAGACTCACTTCATATTTTTGCAATTTCCAATTTTTCTGTGCTAGTTCGCTCCAAGTTGTATTTAATAAGTTCACTAGTTTGACTAAGTGACTGAACTTAACACAAAACTATCTCACATCCAGATGTCATTGGCCTTGCTGAAGAGCTGAACATTTTCGGTGCTTGGAATCTCTAAATACGATATATTTATAATGTTCACTAACGGAGTTTTAACACACAACGGAGTGTTAACATTCGAAACCAAGTGATGAGTCCGTACTTAAACTGGAAGCGTAACTGGAAATATAAGCGGTACTTTAGAAAGAAAAGAAAAATATTTCTAAGAAGAGAAGCTGGATTTGCAGTAGGGTGTTTGCCTTGAGCATTCCAAACCATGTGTTTTAATAGATAACTTTGAGGAAGAGATTAATAGGTACTTCTTAAGATTTTTGGTAACGCTCTAAAGAGTAGATATGTAAATCACTCAATAGCCGGTGAATTTCAGTATAAGGTATTATACGAAACCACCTTTTGCCAGCACTGTACGACTGCATTATATATAACAGCATTTATGCATGCACATGTTCATCGGTAAGAGAGCTGCTACGGACTTATGATACCCTTCTGAACTCGGATAACCCACAAATAATTCTTTTCCAATAAACGGTACTACAGCTATACACTGTGATTGAGAAAAAAAACAAATGCCTATATTTCAGGATTATTATAAATATAACAAATAAGCTATACTCCATGCATCATACGAACAACGATTCACCTGCTTTTCATTGCATCATCAATTGGCTTGATCCACATTCTTAAGCTTCATCAATTTTTCAATCATTTCATCAATCATTTTTTCTCGTTGAAAATCAGCCGATGGCGTTTGAGGACGGCCAACAACTTCTTTCACATCTTTAGCTTCCTTTGCTGCTTCTGATGCCCCTTTCGATTCTTCTTCTTTTTTAGCTTCTCCTGCGCCTGCAGCTTTTGCCACAACTGCTGTTCCATCTTCTTCTGCTTTTTCTACGTCTCCTGCTTTTTTTGGATCTTCTGCTCCTACTACTCCCTTTGCTACTTCTGCTACTCTGGCTACGAATGTTACATCAGATTGTTTAGCTTCTTCATCATCTTCATCTTCTTCTGCTTCTTCTTCTTCGGCTT
The DNA here is from genome assembly GCA_034211315.2 of Aedes japonicus. NCBI lineage: Eukaryota > Metazoa > Arthropoda > Insecta > Diptera > Culicidae > Aedes > Aedes japonicus. Next base: position 263,983 of record JASCZW010000302.1, read on the forward strand.
CTTCTGCCTTCATTGCTGATACTGCTCCTTTTGCTTCTTCCGCTTTATCTGCTTGTTTTGGTGCCTCTGCTTTTTCTGCTGGTTTAACCTGTGCATCTCCTGCTAATTTTGCGTCAGCATTGGGTCGGGCTCCTTGATTTTTCTCGGCAGCGCTGAGAGCTGGCTCATCACCCTGCATTTCTTCGGCAAATTGGTCCGATTTTGCTGCGCCGACAAATTCTTCGCCATTGGAATCTTCGCCAGAATCACGGACTTCATAGACCCTTTCAGCTTCACTTTCATCGCTAATCGGCAGTGCAAATGCCACCAGCTCAACTTTTTCGCCTTCGGATTTTACGGCCGGGCTTGGTGCTTCACTAGCTGGTTGTTTTGGTGCGACCGCAGGTTGAGCAGTAGCATTTGTAGCTGGTTTAGGTTCTACCTTCGGGGATCCTTCAACTGGTGCTGGTGCGGCAAGAACTGGTGCTGGTGCGGCAGCTGGTGCTGGTGAGGCAACTGGTGCTGGTGCGGCAACTGGTGCGGGTGCTGGTGCGGGTGCTGGTGCGGCATTATCTCTACCTAATGGATTAGTAGGAACCGCCAAAACAACGCTGGCAATCACAGCCACGGTCAGGAAAATGCTTTTCATACCTGATTAATAGTAAAAGGTTGAAAACGAATACGAAAATGAATTTCAGTTCAAAACCGGCTTACCGTTCATGGTTGTTGGTGTTTGATCTAGCGCTGTCGATTGAATGTTGGCTATTCGAAGGTTGCGTCCCGATTTTATATGGTAAGCAAGGGGCGATACACGGCTTATCCGAGTGAAACGTGCTTCCTCGCTGGTTGGATATGAAGGAGGCATATCCTCACGTGTGTGCAAATTATGGAACTTTTATCACTATTCGGATGGCAATTAAACTGCACGTCTGATGCGCTGGTCAGTGTTGAGATGAAATTGGTTCAAGGACGTTGAATTAAATGATATTTGTGAAGCAAAAAAAAAAATTAACAACACAAAAATACCATGTGGAACAAACAAAAAATGTCATTCACATTATCAATGAACCCCTGGGGAAATAAAGAAAACAGTATTTCAAGTGATAAATGGATTTTTAACAACGGAAATGACTATTATCTTTTCTGTTAATGCTGCTCATTCTTTTACGGAGAAAATTGAAAACAAAAAACATATCAGTACCCTCTGATCAGATTGGTATGTAACCAACATTTGGAAGGCATAAGTTTTCATTTTTGAACATTTTAAAATCATCCTTATCGCCTTATCCTTATGGCTTAAATCACGATAAGGAAATCATATATAGAGATACACGGGCTCAACTAATTCAGCGGACTCAGATGGTCTAGTCGGTGAAGGCAAGATACATCCAAGACGGAGTTGCAGGTATCGAGCCTGCCCAGTTCAGTCGAGGATATCTTTCGGGTTGGAAATTTTCTCGACTTCCCTGGACGTATAGTATCATTGTGCGTGCCAGACAATATACACTTTCATATGCCTTCATCGAAAGCTCTACGTCAATAACGGCGGTAGTGAAATTAGAACACCGAATAAAGGGCAACATGTTAATTCTGAAAGCAATAAGCTTGAAACTAAGAAAAAAAAGAAAGCGAATGGTAAAATAACACAGGACAATGCATTGAGATGTGCAGCTAAGAAATAATCAAAACAAAAAGGGCAAGAGGTGAAGCCTCATTTGCATTTTGGCATTGTTCCTTTAGAGTGGCAATAGAATTTTGTAAAATGTTGGATTTTTGTTTGTAAAAAATGACATGATGAAAAAGATACCGACGTGTCAATTTTACGTTATTTTTAACTTGCGTTGACTACGAAGATAAAAAACATCGATGCAATTACGCTGCAAACGTCAAAGTTATGAACATTTTACTTTTGTTCAAAGTATTTTTTTTAATTTCTCGTCGCCAATCAGGAGTAGACCAAACGTTAAATTTTGTTCTTAATCCTAGTTATAATAGAGGTAATAAAATACATGAAATAGTTGTAAATAGCGCCTGGTTAACATTATTTATATGGTATGATCATTACGTGTACATTAAAAACTTGACTTCATCCCCTATCGATCGATGCTAAACTAACCATAAAAGGATTATTGGGAAACTATGAGAATTTAAAATTAACACTTCATTGGATCATTTTAAAAATAAAATAAAAAATAAAACATTGAAATACTTTTTTCGAATTATCGCTAGTAAACGCGAGCAAATCGTTTGAATTCTACTAGAAGCTTATCTTTTGACAGATAGGCCTATTTCGTCTGCTACTTACAGACTTCTTCAGTTTCGAGTGCTCTGAATTTTTAACATACGATTTTTTCCCCCTATTGGAAATCGGGATTCGATAAGATTCTTTCTATATAGACGGCAGAATACCGGAGTCCAATGATGAGTTGAACAACTAAAATAACGGTTTAACTATCTCATTGGAAAAGGTTTTGAGAAATATAGGTGGTAAGCCATCAGGCCCAGCCCCTTTTGAATCATCCAAGTTCGTAAAATTATGTAAACATTAAAAAAAAAAACAAGATTTTTATGCACGTGGAAAGTAATAAAACATTACAGGCTTATATTAAGTAGAAAATTGTAGACAAATGAGTACAACTATATGAAAAAAAAAATCATTTCATAATATAATGTTTGACATTGGAAATATCCTTCTTATCAACATGCTAACCTAGGAGTGGATAGCAATTTCTACTAGAGCCAAAGATTTGAACAGAAGGTATTGATAAGTCCAATAGCTTTCGGAAGGCTATGGATTTGAATAGAAGTAGTTTGAAATTGGGCCTAGGGCTTTTAGTTTAGCAGTATTTCGAAGCCAACGCACATATTTTTGCAACACATCCCCATGCGAGGTAGGTCACCCTTGCGCTGAACTGGCCGGCTTGACGTGCCGAAAGGGCTCAGTAGGTATTTCAGGACCCGAAACTAAGAGTCAGTTTGGTTAAATCACATTGTGGTTATATCACATCAATTATTTTTTCCACTATAGCAGCAGCACATCGAGCTGGTAGATATACTATTCTTTGTAACTTCAGGTTATCCAAGGAACTCCTAAGTATTTTAAAATAATTTAAAGATTAGATATGATGAATACAATTAAAATTGGTATTATCATTTTGTACTATATCCCTTCGCTATTTTATCTATATTCTATGCCATTTTCACTGAAAAAAAATGTAGGAAGCATTATGTACGACAAATTCTTCTCAAAAAGGCATTTCCTTATTCACCAAAACTATATAATTTATAGTAATTGCTTTCCTGTTTCTCATTATCATTTATAGATCCAGACCAATAAGAGTTATCGGACTTAATTTTGTCTGGTTTTACTTATTCTACGTTTTTGCCATTATTCATGCTTATATAAAATTTATTTCTCATAATTGTTTGCTGTTTTCAGCTTTTCCAAGACTATAAGGATATTAAAACATATCTTATCTTTTTTTTCAGTTACAAACCAGTGGATAACAGATATATATTATACTTACGCTTATTATGTTATTTAACTATAACTATGAAAACAAATTCTTAATAGATATTAATTTTATCGAAGCTGCAACAGCGGAAGTCTTTCGATGACCAGCTAAGTTACGGATATATATGCTACTATAGTTTACTGGCTTGTTCGTATTTTTATTTTACATTATAATGTCAGATTTTTATTTTATGTTATGATATTAAATGATATTATTGCATTTTTTCTCATAGCTACTATATTGTCTTAACTTTCAGGTTTGCAAATGGAATTGTTACTATCATTCTTACATTTACTTACTATATTAAATATCATTATAATAATCATTCACTATATTTTATATCAGTTTGATATTCACTATATTTTATATATTACTACATGACCTTGAATATATATTGGGCAGGGAGGGAGCATCAGGGTATCATTCAAGCTGGAATTGGACAATGGAGTGGTATGACAACCGGCGTCTAGGAGGGAATAAACAGTATCAATATCTTATCCTACCGATTCGATTGTGATGTTGCGGATTCTACTCCAACAGTTTTAAGCATGAGTGACGCGCCCTTCTTAACAAGCCATCCCGTAGAAAGCTTAATGAGTATTGCGAATTGGGTTATGCGATTTGTTGGATCGTATCGTTGGAAGGAGAATCTTATGTTCCCGCGGGTTTCCGTAAGTGTCTCTGCTTACGGGTCCGCCCACTGTTTTTGGCCCTTCATACAGCGTTACTGTGAATGCAACCTGGTAACTCAATTTGATCTTGCTATTAAGTGGAGCTGCATACACGACAAGGTCGTAGAAGGGATGGTGGCTACCTTACATACATACATACATACATCCCCATGCGGGGTAGGTCAAGGCAGGAATGGATCCGCCACCTTGACTGGCCAAAATGTTCTTGCTTGATCGTGCTCATATACCACCAATGACACAGAGCAGTTATCAGTGTGGAATAGTGTGAAATATCTGTTTTCACACTTCCTAAAGACTACACTAGAAAATAAGAAGAGAGGCAAGTAATTTCCAGTTAATTCCAACTATCTTTACATGTCGAGATAAGCAAAAGAGGTAGTTGGAATATAATGGAAAACACGAATCTTTCTCCTCCTTTCTAGGAAAAGGTATTCCACTAAAAAGCTCACTCTTACCAGGATTCAATTCTTCCCAGCAACTATTGCAGCATTTGCTGAATTCCGGCCTAAAATAGATAAAGATAGGATTAAGTAAGTTTGGTTTGACTGAAAAATATTATTATAAACTGTTTTTATTTTTCTAAATGTAGATTTTCACTTTAATCAGTGAGATGGTTTCGGTCACCAAAAGATTTTTTTTTTTAGATCGACTATTTTTTACTCATTTTTTTTGCTTTTCCTCTCTATCGGTTATTTGAAGAAGATAGCAATATTTGATATCACCATAGTAGTAAATTATTTAATTGAGCTACAGGGTAGCATCTGTACAACAAAATGGAGTTAAACTATCTTGTATTGTTGGATTGAAAAAATCAATTTGTACACTCAGTAGCAAAAAAAAGCCGAGCAAAATGTTGCTTTAAAAAAACGCGTTGTTCAACCTTCTGTCACTTTCTCAATTATCAATATTTCTGGCTGAAAATTTCACAACACTATAACCAATGTATAGACCTCATGTGACCAAAATTTCATGTTGATAAGAGTTATAAATTTGAAATTATGTTATGATAACTTCAAATTTATAAATTTTATCAATATGAAATTTTGGTCACATAAATTCTATTCATTGATTATAGTGTTTTGAAATGTTCAGCGTTTTTTGGAAGCAAAATTTTGCTCGGCTTTTTTATGCTACTGAGTGTATGTGTTTGAAATTACAAGTTTTATATGTTCATTACAAAATCGCCGCCGCTTGCTGAGATGCACGCTTTAAACTTTTCGAGAAGTTAACCACGATGTCCGCGAGTTATTCGACAGATATTTGTTCTCAAACCTTTAAAAATACGATTTTAAATATTCTTATGATATACGTATATGGTATAGTGCAGGCACTTGACTCCAAGATGGACCATACCAAATAGCCCTTCGAATTCAAACCCGGTGAGCTAAAAGGCCATTCATCTTTTGTTAAAAAGCATGTAAAATGCGTTCGCATAGACTAATAGTCTTTTCTGCTCCATGAGTCGGCGCCAAGTCTTGTTGAAAATGCTGCGATGTCCAAGAAGCTACTGTGTCAGTAAGTAGCTTCTGATATAAGGGAGAATAGTGCGAAATGCTCTGATGGGATAGAATTACCCACTCAATAAATAAGTTCAAATGATCAAAACTATAGTTCTAATGGAATGATACTTTATAATTTTTTACATAAAATAGCATCATTCATAATTTTGTAGTACAATACGAGACTAAATACACCAAAGCATGACCAAAAATTAAGAAATTGTCTTGACTTTTCCTCACATGTTAATAATACAGGTATACCCCGATAGTACGTACATCAACTCTCTCACTTCAAATTGCAATTGCATAAAAACACACGACATTGAATATATATTGGGCAGGGAGGGAGTATCAGGGTATCATTCAAGCTGGAATTGGACAATGGAGTGGTATGACAACCGGCGTCTAGGAGGGAATAAACAGTATCATTATCTTATCCTACCGATTCGATTGTGATGTTGCGGATTCTACTCCAACAGTTTAAGCGTGAGTGACGCTGCTGGTTGCATCTGAAATCTAATAAGACCAAAAGAAAGAACAACTTCTGCAACCAGTTTTCTAGTGAAATCAGTAGTTTTTATGCAGTTTCGATTCGAAATGATGAAGTTGATGTACGTACTATCGAAGTATACCTGTTGTGTTATTCAAATAAACTTTTACCATGTGTTATTATCCAAGGATTATAATAACTACACTCTATATGTATCACACACAACAAAACTTCAAAGTAGTATCAAAACTTTACTATAATTCCACGTATTTTCAGAATATTAGATAAAACTATGCCAAACTAAAACTAGGGCAGAACGAAACGTGGCTTTATATGTGTCTACATGCTTAGAAAAAAGCACCCACTTAACAGAGCTAAAAGGATGTGTTGCAACCTTCTTTCTTTACAAATCTAACAAGTAGCCGTGTTTTTACCTTTTACAAACGGTGCATGCTTTTCTAATATTGTGGTCTTACCCCAATTTTGGAGTGCATATTGAGCAATTAAACAGGCGTTTTACCCCGGTGTCATCTTGGAACCCAATTGGAAAAGGTTTAAAAATCATGGACAATCATCGTTTTGAATTTGAATCACATTTGATCTACAACGAAAACACCGTAATTCACCATACTCAATAATTTCTTCCTAAATATTAGCTTCCATTCACTAGTAAACCACGATGTTGCTTAAACGGTGCGTTTTGTACCATCTTCCCCTACCATTTGATTCACTTTCACTCCGTTGTCGATGAAGATCAAACCTATTCCTGATCATGAGCTATTCCAGCCCAAACCATGACAGAAGCGGGATAATGACTCCATGAAATACTTCCACGATTTTTGGAAGCAGCAGGAAGCAACTTCCGATCATTTTGGTGGTTGTGATGATGCTCGATTGTGAAAACTTTTTAATCGGTGAACAGCACTGATCGATAGCGGCCCTCGGATAAGCGGTTCAGAAGAACTTTAGCTTTTCTCAACTTGTTTGCTCTCATTGTATCATTAAAGTAGTAATTTTTGCATAGTTTATATGACTGAAGCTTCAAATCGACGTGAATATGGCTCCAACGGAAGATTTTTAAAATTTCAGTGATTTCGCCAACTTTCGGTTAATTCTCGCGCATTTGTGAAGTCTGAAAGGTAGGATTTTGGGTGGCCTCTCGCTACGCGGTCATCTAGCGTTCCAAGCTGTTGTTATCATTTTATTGCGTAACTCACTATAGATTTTGCCATACTCTGGGTCTTGGCAATCACTGAAACCATTTTTCTTTTTCGAAAAAGTTCAATTACACCTCCGAGCAACTTATTCGGCTTCATTTTGAATGAATTAGAAATCACAACAGAACCAAACTTACAGCGTATAAAGACAGTGGTTCAAATTGTTAAACCATGTAGGTATGCTTAGTTTAATCCACTTGGTTGTGTTGAGGTCTGCCGACAAAGTCTGTACCGATCATTTACAGACACCGTGTACTTGATATCTACGGTCAATTTCAACTACTTTTATTCAATTTCACAACATGCCGCGCTCTTACGGACCTATCAATACTTTCTCTTCACTTCTTTGGTTCTAGCAGAAATTGCTGTCCACTCCTAGGGCTGCATGTTTGAATCATTTATTTTTACAAGCTCAATCAAATCAACTTTACAGAGCCATATTTTCATATTTATATACATCAATTATCTAGGGCTGCATGTTGATAAGAAGAATATTTCTAAATTTCAAACATTATAATTTATTACGTGCTTCGTGCAACTACAAAAAAACATGATATATTTGTACATGTACTTGATGTTTATCCATCTTTACGTTTGGGCACATGTTGGTGCTACCTCCATGTAAAAATTGATGTACTATTTAGGTTTTTTTCAGGAGATTACCGGACCACCTCGTGGTGAATCCGCCTATGCATCGCCAATTGTAGCAACCCTGTTGTGTACAGATAAAAATTGACAGCGTTTTCAGTTGATTTGCAACAAACATGGCGAAAACATTCAAGCTACTACGTTCGATAGTTCGATAGTTTGTAGCTCCACCGTGGAGTAGGGCTTCAAATCGTGAGCTGAAAAATTCGAAAGAGGCTGCAACCGACCTCTTGTCCTTACAAGTTCCTACCTCACGCCTCCACGAATTATATGATCACAAAAGACTGCCAGCTACAACATAGAGACGCTGGTTGACGTTGTCATTTTGACAATAGCGAAGTGTGGAGCTGCGACTGAAGATCGTGTCATATTGTATATTTTCCAATCTCATTTAATTAATAATTTCAGCACGCTATGGAATCATATCTGCATTCCAAAACTGTTAATCTCAAGATTACAAGCATCAAAGGCTCAATTTATTTTTCAGCATTTCAGCATAACATTTAATATAAAATTTAACTCACAACTACAGCTACTATATTCATTATAGACTGACATGCGCTTGTAAGCAGTATAAAATTTCAGTTAGATATATTATTTAGTGGTATCATGATTCGATAAGCCCTTTATTTCAAAAATCCTCAAACCAAGCTCTTCGGTCAACTCCAATTTCTATCTTTGAAATAGTACTAGTATACAGTGTAAAGAATCTTTTTAACAGCATGTCGCTCATTGAAATTTTATCGTTGATAATTGGAATGATCTATTCTGTTCTCAACTTTTCCAGGACTTGTCAGGTATTAATACACATCTAATATTTGTAATTTTTTTCAGTAACAATCCAGTGGACATATTTTCTCCATGCGTTTTATGTTCTCGTTATTACTTACTTATTACTTTAAACAAGGTCAAGTAATTTAAATTGTGTCTTAAACATCCATGCAAATCATTCAAGTTTGATATTTGCATTAAAAGCATTTTTGGCTTCTATAACATTTTTTTTATGTGAGAAAAGTTAGACCTTGAATAACAAGCAATGAAATAAGCGTTTGAAATTATATTATTTGAATATAACATTTGTATTAATAGAATGGACTTTTTTCGGATGGTGATAGAAAAAGCTAAGACAGATAATTGCTTTAGCTAAATTTCCCATTTAAGGTAATTATTTAAGCTTACTTGCAAAAGGAATCTACGCCCTTGCGAGCGGCCTTACGGCCGTTAACCGGAACATTCGCCATGGTGGACAAAAGGCATGCTTATGATTTTTCATTTTTTTTTTATCAATTCCTCTTCCGTTTTTTGCAACAAAACTGTTGGAGTAGATCTTACGCTTCAGTTTAGCCCAGAAATTCTCGATGAGACGCAGCTGGGGAACATTGGGCGGGTTCGCCGACTACCGCATCGAAATTCAGCCGCTCCATCTCCTCCGACGATCGCTTCGAGTAGTGGGCCGACTCCATGGTATTTCTTGATGAACGACGCAGCTTCTGGCAGGTATTTCGTACTGTAAATTTCAGCACTTTCTTGGGGAACTTCGTGTGTAAAATAAACTTCACCTCGGAGCTTACTTCCTTCGTGGGGGAAGTAAAATACGAAGTGCTGAATTAGAAACTTGTGACTATTTTCTGTAAATCTAGGGTGTATTTTGATGTCGATCAAATTTATTCAGATTTAGAACATTTGAGGATCCTGCCGAAAATCTGTCAGTTTTACTAACGAAAAACTATACAATTAAGCAAGTCGTTAATTTCGAACAGTAACACACAACAAGGAGATGAAAACGTGCTCAATTGCATAAACAAAAGTTGATCGCCATATTTCCATCGTTTATTTGTGAATTATCGCTTTATCAATGGCATATTTGATACCTTGGCCGAATGAAAAGGCTTGGCTAACATAACATCCCCTAACCCTGCGTTAACGTTTGCATTAAAAAACGGACAAAAATCGTCGATTTTTCATAAGTTTACCACTGACGAAACTACCCATGCAGCATCAATCATAGTAAACCATGAGTTAGCAGACAAAATTTGACAGCTCTATCAGTCGAAATCTAACCGTCATGGCAAAAACAGTGAAGTGTGCGCGTTCAAAGAACGGCACCCCGCCGCGTTGCAAACGGACATCGTGCGGCACTTTGTGGACGCCGGATACGTCCGTTCCGCCATCTACAACATCTTGGCACTATTAGACAACAATCAGAGCATCGAAAGAAAGCCCGGTTCCGGACGGCCGACGACCCTGAGCGACAAGCTCCAAAGGATGCTGAGGAGGAAGACCGAGGGAATAGTGGCTAAATCGCTGAGTGTGCTTGGCCGGGAGGTCGGTTCAACCGGCCAAACAGTGAAAAAGTACCTGACGAACATGAACATTAGCCTGGGTCAAAATTCAAATTCCAGTTCCCTTATAATTTTTGGAAGCCTTTTGGGTCCTATAATAATTGTGCTAAATTTCAGCTCGATCGGTGAAACTATATTTTTGCGTTCGTGGTTTTAATTTTACATAGGATTTTATATGGGAAAACTTACTTTTATGTAGAATAATCTGGCGAGGTGACCTGTTGTCATCTAAAAATAATTGAACCAAATTTTCTTCTTGGAAATTTTTCAAGGAAACTTTTCTTTCAAGACCGCAAAGCGATCCGACCTTTGTGGAAAAAGTTATTGAGCTAAAACTGATTACAATCCAAACGAACGGCTCATTGAACTGTTTTTCCTAACAACACTGCCACCTGCAGCATGGCCTGTAGCCTGCTGCTGTCGGCGCGAAGCAACCACGTTGTTGTGGGGCGTTCACTCAGCATGGAGGAAAGCCGTTATCACGTACATAGAACAGTTTGACAGTTGACTCCGTTTGAACAAAGTTATAAATAGCTTCCGTTGCAAGTTCGAATTATAATCTGTTACTTGAAGAAAATGGAGCGGTGCGATTCCTTTTGTTGGCCTAGTTTTGAACTCGTTCAAAGCCAAAATAATGCCAACAAAAAGGGATGCGCTTCAAGTGATGTTTTATTATAACTACTTGAAGCATTACGCCATCCCAGAGTGCATCAAAGTAGTGGCTAAAATGGTTGTAAAGTTAAAATGAAAGTTACAATGGTTTTGAAGTTAAGTGAAGTATTGAAGTCTTAGTAGCGGCACATTGACTGAAATACGATTTTTTGCGATGTCATATATGTATGATGTACCAATTATGTAAATTGTACCGATATTTTGAATTCTAAAGTTGAGATTAATTGTCTAAAAAAGATATTTATTCGTTTTTCCGAGCATCTTATTTTGCAGGTTCAGCCTATATTTCTTTTTTGGGAAGTCTTACTCAACTCTTGATGTTTTTCGTTGAAATGTTTAATTGTTCAGATAAATTTTGTGCAAAAACATGTAATCCCTTTAAAAAATAACGCTTGCGTATAAATGACCCCGTTAAAAATGATAGGTCCACTATATCGGAAGCATGTGCACAGTATCAACCAAACCAAAGATTCGATGTGCAATGATATCGGCTTCTCTCCATGCTGAGTGAACGCCCCACAACAACGTGGTTGCTTTGCGCCGACAGCAGCAGGCTACAGGCCATGCTGCAGGTGGCAGTGTTGTTAGGAAAAACAGTTCAATGAGCCGTTCGTTTGGATTGTAATCAGTTTTAGCTCAATAACTTTTTCCACAAAGGTCGGATCGCTTTGTGGTCTTCGAAGAAAAGTTTCCTTGAAAAATTTTCAAGAGGAAAATTTGATTCACTTATTTTTAGATGGCAACGGGTCACCTCGCCAGATTATTCTACATAAAAGTAAGTTTTCCCATATAAAATCCTATGTAGAATTAAAACCTCGAACGCAAAAATATAGTTTCACCGATCGAGCTGAAATTTAGCACAGTTATTATTGAACCCAAAAGGCTTCCAAAAATCAATAGGGAGCGAATTTTTTTTTCTTCCATATATTCGTGTCCCAGGCTAATGAACATACATGTCAGGAAGCGGAAGTCACGTACACTGATTTCGGAGCTGCAGGCACTGACGCAGTGGCAGCGACTGAATAAGATGGTCAACTCGATTTTCCCGGTGAATCGTGACGTGATGGTGGTGATGGACGACGAGATCTATCTCACCCTGGATGGCAACGACTAGCAAGGCACTTCGTATTTTACTCCCCCCACGAAGGAAGTGAGCTCCAAAGTGAAGTTCATTTCACACACCAAGTTCCCCAAAAAGGTGCTGCTGTGGCTGACAATCAGCGAGAAGGGGATGCCAAAGCCGCTCTTCTTTTGCTCCGGAATGGCCGTGAACAGGGAAATTTATAGGACCAAATGCCAGCCGTAAGTTGCGTCGTTCATCGAGAAATACCAAAAGGGCGAAGACGCGGTGTTCTGGTCGGATCTGGCGTCGGCCCACTACTCGAAGCGATCGTTGGAGGAGATGGAGCGGCTGAATATCAATGTGGCACCCAAGTTGGCGAACCCGCCCAACGCCCCCCAGCTGCGTCCCATCGAGAATTTCTGGGACAACCTGAAACAATTTTGTCGTAAAAACTGAGGAGAAATTGCTAAATAAAACGAAAAAAAGAACTCAAAAACATGCCTACAAGCATGTTTTCGTCCGTCATGTCACGCAAGAGCGTAGACACTTTTTGCAAGTAAGCTTAAAAAATTACCTTCCATGGGAAATTTATCAAAAGCAATTATTTGTTTTAGCTTTTTTATTTATCATCACCCGAAAAAAATCCACTTTTTTAAATGCAAACGTTATTTGTTGTTCAAGCTAAGTTTCAAACATCAGCCGTTTTTGTTTAATAATAAGAAAATCATTAGTTTATACCCAAGTATCTTGACGTTTGCAGAAAAAAATTACTCACGTTTTTTCATGAAAAGCCGGAAAGCAAACTTGATCACATTACTTATCTAGCTACATTTTATTCGAACTTAACGTACACTTTAAAACGAAATCTTTGGCGCAGAGCTACAAAAAATGCTTTTATATTCACTCTCGGAAGAGTTGGAAGACTGTTTTGGTTCTAAGCAGGCAAAAAACTTAATCATTCACTGTAAAAAAATATTAGTATGTTTCTAAAAATAGATCAGTCATAACATATGAACAATTCCAATCTGTTTGTTTCTCGATCAAAGAAACCTCTTTATTGTGGCATTCTTGAGCGTCTTTCATTAAAACTAAAATCGACTAGCGCCTATCGACGAGACGTGCTGCTTCTACAAACAGTTCGCTGTTCAATCATCCCGGCTGTGGCTGTCATTAGAGACAGTACTTACTCATCTGATTTGACTCGGGAGCCAACACGTTACTATTTATTGATAACGAATATCAAAATGAAAGCCTCGGGAACTTCCATCTCGCTAATCCAACAGAGAACTGCACGCAACACTCGTTTGTTTTCATTCATAATCAACAACAACAATGAAAACAAAAAAAAACTCGATCTTACTTCCGTCCACCAACGATTACTTCATTCATCGTCACGCAGAAAGAACCCATCGTACGTGACCAAGTGGCTATTTAAAATGGGTGCGAATTCTGTCACCATCTCCAAGGCGGTCGAGATCGCAAATTTTGCCGACGATGGTGAAATTCTACACCCCCCGATGCATTCATTTTCAATTAGTTCAACCTCGAAGTCAGACGGCACTTGTACATGTGTGGGACTACCCTTATCCCACCGGTCGTCGTCAGCGAAAATGATAGACGCACCACCGCCATTTCCTCTTATTAATTAATTAATCCGAAACGCGCGACATGGACATGGTTCTGCCCCCCAGCAACCAATCCCGTGGAGGAGGGGCCTTCGAGATCGAATCTGAACGGCGATATGTGTTCCACTCCCTCAGGTTGGTCGTATTGTTGTTGTTGTTGCTGCTGCTGTCAAACGGTTGATATTTGTGTTCTAGTCTAGAATGGTGTTCCACAAAACAAGGTGCAAACAAATCGTTTTTCAGTTTTACCGTCTAGCGGCATGGACTGCGCCACAGCAGGGTAGCTTAGTGGGAAATATTCTGAGCCGTGCAGCGAGCGTGATTTGTGATCGTTTTGATTTTTTTTTTTTTTCATGGTGATGTCGGTGCATGTGGATTGTTCATGGGTGTGGATGGGACGGGATGGTCGAGCTAAATTCTTCAGTGGAAATCTGACGCTGCCTATGACTTCAGCACTCGATGGTTATGGGGTGGCATTTGATTAAGTGCCACTTGAATTGTTTCGCGCCAGGTTATGGTGTCCATTAATGGTACCACACCGCAGTGGTTCACGACGATGGTGGTAGTTGTCACTGCCAGAAGCGCAATGCGCTCGGCGCTCCAGTAATTGAGTTTTTTCCTCAAAATTACCTTTTCGCCGAGCGCGGGTACGGGGCTATCACTATCCGCTTATCCGCTTCTACATCTAACGGGCATACATCACCGACTGACATCCAGTTCCACATTATTCCACTTACAGCAGCACTAAAAGTAATGCTTAACCCCCATAAGCGTCGCCTTAATTGCCTCAACAATCCTGGACTATTGTGTTGTAAGCAAGGAAAAGCTGCCGGAGCAAGTTCCCGCACTTTTACCACAATTAAATAAGTCGCACACTTCAGCTTTTATAATCCTGTGACACGCACAAATCGTAACTTGGTTTCAAGTTTTTTCATTCTAGCTCCATTCGCCTTTCACACCCCGTTTGTTGGTGCCAGAGGGATGGGGATTCGATTGGACGGTCAGTCGGTCGGGTTTCAGACGGCCAGACCTGGTGGATTTTAATTAATTTATCATCTCACACGTGTCGTGTATGCTTTTCTGCCCTATCGCTTCCTTTCCATCGCATCGACCGGTGATGGTGGTCATGAAATCACTTTCAATTCATTCGACCAGCAGCTTACCAGGAGCCAGATGAGGCGTTAGCATGGTACACCGTACTTTTTTTTGCGAGTTGTGTGCTCCATTGGCTGAACATGACGCCTATTAGACATTTGTGAGGTGCTAGAAAAATCTACGAGGAAAATCTATTTTAGCGTTAAGCTAATTGGAGATTGCTGATAAAGGTCAGCTTTAAATACATAATATATGTTATTTCCATGTCAAATAATTACACTGAAAATATTTTTTTCGTTTTGTAAACACAGTTTGCGTACAATGAACAAATATCTCATAAATGGTGAGCAACATTCCTACTGACGGTGGTGAGCGAAATGCTTTCATTACACCTTATTCGTACTATAAACGAAATGAATTTAGTGCGATCCAGCCAATCGCTGCTCCTTGTCTATCGCCTCCGCATATGTTGGTGTTGCTGGTGTGGTGGCAACAATTATTTTTTATTTTAAGCATCTTAGCTTCGAGTCAAAAAAAAATACGTCCTCATTCCTCACGATTCAACATAGCCTAGAGATTCAGTAGCAGCTCCTCCCAACATAAAAAAATATCTCGATGGAACCTTTTCCCTGCTCATCGTTGTACTTTCATCTCAAGCTTGGTTTCGAGTCAATAAAGCAGGACTGTCAAACATGCATGCAATCGTAAGCAACAGCGAGACTTTCATTATTTCATTTTTCAACAAAGTGGGCGTTGTTTTATGTACTGTTTGAATATTGAGGCATCCTTGAAAAAAGAAGAAGACACCGAGTGATGATAAATCTGACAGCTCCCTTGGTAAAGTATAAGACGAAACTTTTAAAATGCTTCTAGAAAATTCAAATGGAATTCTTATTAAAAGCAGTTTGTTGTATGATGTAAGAAAATTCAGATTTATCACCACTCGGTATTTTAGGCTCAAGAGGCTTAAGATCAATTTCCACGCGGAAATGGCCTTGTTTACAAGTTGCGCTCAAAAGCGACAAAAGTTACAGATTTTTTCCTTAGTTTTCATCAGTTCTTGCCCACTGTGCAATGGGCGGGGAGACGATCCCACTCTCTATTAACAAACTGTTAGCAATGGGGAGTTGGCATTCCCACGCTTCCCATCCAGAGTGATTCAATCGGGTGCCCTGATGGTCCCTCCCATACCCATGAAGTATTTATATAATAGTGTTTATATTTATGAAAAATAAAAATAGCAACAAGCATTCATATCAATCATATATGATCTCTATTCGGTTGATCCTGAATTGCAAGAAATGTTGAAAATTGTTAATGAGTAGAGTTCTGTGAGTCCACGCTTATGCATGTTTTCGTTCGTTTTCAGCGGTAGCAGCAATTCACCAAAAACGGGTTATGAGGTATCCTGAAAAAGTTTGTGAAATCTATTAAAATTTTACAGAACTAACATTTGTACATTTTAATTTACTGTTGCCATGGTCACTATTTGCAGCTAGATGTTGATTTTATAACAGCAACCTACTTTTATTTTGGCTGACCCAATACTTATTTAGAAGAGTTAGGAGTTGCTCATGAAACAAGGAAGATTCAATTGAAAGGGAGTTAAAGACAATTGAACATAAAAAACAATAGGTAATGTTTAAATAATTTATGAATCAAAACCAACAAAACAATATCATCAAGTATAATGATATTGTGAGTTATGACACAGTTATGACATAAATTGATCTGTAAAATTAAACACTAGCCACATGAAACACAGTGCTGCAGGAATCAGATCAGCTCAGATTTGATAAAATGTCCATTCGAAAACCAGAAATGAAAAATACATTCAGAAATAAGTGCAAAAGCCTACTCCAGATTCCATTACAGCTTCTTGTATTCAAGGTACTTGATACTCCTGAATCATAAGAGGAGGAGAAAGGATCGAAATAATAATTGTTTAGGTCCAATTAAAAGTATATATAACCTTTAAGAAAAAAAATTATTTAAATGTTAGTATTTAAATCCCGAACACACAAATAATGATAATAATGGTAACGATGATGATAAAGATGTGAATGGTAATGATACTGAATAAACAATGTCATATATTTATATTTTAATATGAACTGAAAATTACACGTGAGCCGACTGCTGTTATGTTGCAATTGTAGACAAACTTGCGCATCCATTATGGACCAGAAAACTTAAACCATGTATGCAAGCCATGAGAAAAAAAATGAATTTTATTTGTACAAATGTTTTACAATGATGACCTGAAACACCTGAAAGATATGAGAATAGAAAATTATGATATGATTTACAAGCCGCACCTCCTCACTTCGCTATTGTCAAAATGACAACATTGCCAAGGCCAGGCCTACCAGCGTCTCCATGTTTCAGCTGGCAGTTTTTTGTGATCATATGACTCGAGGAGGCATGAGGTAGGAACTTGTGAGGACCAAAGGTCGGTCGCACCCTCACCAGTGACCAGAAGTCGGTCACATTTGTAGCCCCATTTCACTTTATTTGCATAATGCACAGATACCAGTCAATCGCCACAACTCTTCAATCGTACTCATAAATGTTGGTGTTGCTGCTGGGATGGGCGAGAATCATTAAAATATTCCAAAACAGAAATTAGAGCGCTATCGAAAGTAAGAATATTGGGCTCATTAATCAAGTAACTTCTCACGAGTCAACATGGTTTAATGAGATCAACTACGGACTCACTAATAGCTGTTACAAAAAAATCCAGGATCGAACCCCATGTCAGATATATTAAAAAATAAAACTCTTAACAACTCCAACTGAATAGAAGATGTTAAAATTGAGCGTAGGGCATGTTTGAAAGGCAGTATCCCATCAAGAAAACAATCTCTTGCCTGTTAAAAAAATGCCGATAACTTCTACTTGAAATTTTCATGAGCATAGCCCACTGATCAAAAAGGCAGACAAAATCCAGGATACTGCCAGTAATTAAAAATTCATGTTCAATTACAATTACACAGCATTTTCAAGACCTTTTTGATATTCAACCAGACCACTACTGGTCCAGTGAATCCCTAAAACAACATAAGCTCTCAATTTGGTTTCAAAAAAATACAAAACAGTCCTCTATACCTGTTAACGCGCGCGAGGATCAAACTTTTATGGACTACACAAAAAACATAATACCTTGAATAAAAATAACAAAATAAAAACTTTAAATCCATCATCATCATCGAGGCGAATGTATAGTGTGTTTGCGCCCCTTGACAAATATTAAACCCTTAACAAAAAAAAAAAACATAAAGAAATATCTGTTGTAATATCAATGTACAAGATACAAAATTAGTCAAGAGTAAAAAGTTAACAGAGTAGCTGACCAAAAGGCAAGTATGACGTGTGAAATACGTTGTCTACTAAAATATGTTAGTTTTGCTGCACGTTTGATGTGAATAAACATCGAATTGAAAGCATGTTTACCTTTAAAAGACAACGAATTATGTGAAGCTCCTTCCAAAAAAAAAAAGGTGATCTAACATCATCCGCGTTTCGAGTGTTAATTCTGTGAATATCACTTCCACTTTCAATTCAATTACACAAATATCGGGGCAGCCGGCGTCGGTGATGTAGTGGTAAGCGTGACTACTACTGACACCCCAGTGGGTCTGGGTTCAATCCCAGTCGACGTCGGTGGTTTTTCTGAGGCGAAAAGAAGTAAAGCCGTTGGTCCCGGTTCATAGTCATGAGTTGTTAGGTAGGGTGCAGGTGGTAGAGTCGTCTCCCTGGCGTCGGTGATTGTCACAATGTGAGGAAATAGGCCAACGGAAAATAAATAAGTAAAAAAAAAAAAATATCGAGGCAGCAAACCGTCAACTACTTTAAAAATGAACACCATTGTCAAAAACAGAACTGTCTGCTTCACCGATAGCCACTGTAGGGTACCTGACAAGAAAGAGGAAGAAGTGAACTTTAAGCTTTATTTGTGTTCAATCATCTACTAAGAGAACGTAAATCTGCATTCAAATAAAAAACAGCCTCATCAAGGCTTTCAGCTGCAATGAACAATACGGTTTCATCAGCAAAAAGATTAATATCACAAAATCGTAAGACTCGTCGCATATCATTAATGTATAGAATGAACAAAACGGGCCCTAATACACTCCCTTGTGGTACGCCAAGGCTGTTCTCCACGGGACTTGAAACAGAATTATTAAAAACAGTCCGTTGAGCTCTGTCAGACAAATAGTTTTTGAACCATCTGTATGTAGAACCCGAAAATCCAAAGCGTTTGATTGTTTCTTACAACAAAGGCCTAGAAATTGTTTCAGTAGAGCGTTTCAGATGCTAAAAAACAGCAACAATCGTATCTTTTCACTAAGTGTTTTCTTTATATTAAGCTAACACTATATTTAACGATGTTTTAAAAAAAAAATTGTAATAGCCCCCATGTTTCGGCGCCAGCAAATAATTACTATTTAAATTCGTTAATAGCTGGCCTTTAACAACAAGTTCTAAATATGATTCTAATGTGTGCAACATGTTAATAGGAAAATACTCTTCGGCTTTAATCGTTCCAGCAACTTTTTGAATGAGAATAACTAAAGATTCTTCCCAAACTTGTGGTACGTGAAGAGTTTGCAGCGATTCATTGATTAGGCCCAGCAGGTTGTTTCCGATGAAATTAAAGCAATATTGTACTGCTTTTGCATTAACGTTATCTACTCCAGCAGGTTTTGTTCAAAGAAAAGTAAATAGATTTTAGATCCTCTATAGTTATTGGGGGGAAAGTTTAGAGAAATTATAGTTAACATTGATTGGCTGTTTTATTTCTGGTCTGGTCTGGTTCATCAACTAGATCAATGTATGATGTATGATATATATGTGCTAAGGTCTGTATCCACATTAATCCGGACACCTTCCAATTATTGTAACTTTTGAAATATTGCACGTAGGAATGAAAAATTTCACTGTGTTATAGCTGAGAGTCTATGATGAAAAAAACTATGATTGATGTTTACATTTCATGTTTAGTATTCAAGATGGCGATGAAAGAAAAACAAGTTCGCGAGCGAATTTTGTACGTGCGTACGGCAAATCCTGACTTGCCAATACGGGGGTTTGCCTAAATCCGCTGTTCACGATGTGCTCAAATCATTTTCGGAACGTTTGACGGTGGAGAGGAAACCGAGAAGTGACAAAAACATTGGACGCACTGATTTGACCGAAAGGTGAAAGGATTTAACGAAAAACCTAAATCTCTCCATTCGAATGGTGACTCGTAAAATAAGGATGTCGCCTGGTTTTGTCCAAAAATCAAAACAACGTTTTGTCCAAAAATCAAACAAAGTCCTAAAGTCGTATAAAGTAAAAACAGTTCCAAATCGCAACGACAAACAGAACTTGGCAGCAAAATCACGGGCTCGACGTTTGTACTGCGAATATTTGACGAAGTTTTCATGCGATGTTATGGACGATAAAACTTATGTCCTGGAGGATTTTAAGCAGCTTCCAGAGCTGGCATTTTATTCTGCTATGGCCAGAAATGCTACAGCTGAACATTTCAGAACGAAAAAGGCATCGAAATTTCCCAAAAAATACCTTGTGTGGGAAGCAATTTGCACGTGTGGCAAAAAGAGTAAATCTTTCGTCACTACAGGCACAATCAACAAGGAGATCTATAAGAAAGAGTGTCTGCAGAAGCGATTGCTACCCTTCATCAAAAATCACAAAGAAAAACTTTTGTTCTGGCCCGATTTGGCACCAAGCAAATCAAGTGAATATTGTACCAAAAACCTCAAACCCGCCAAATTGCCCAGAGCTACGACAATTCAAGAGATATTGGACTCTGATGAAGCGGAAGCTTTCTGGAAAGAAGCAAGGAATCAAAGACATCAAACACTTCCAGCAAATTTGGACAAAGACGGCTTTTACGATTTCTGAAGAGTCTGTACAAACCCTAATGGACGGAGTTAAGCACAAAATTCGAAAATTTTATGGAAATACCGAATAACTATGTTTTGTCTTCACGAATTGTTAAAACACATACCATGAATCTGAAATAAACAACTACGATGGATATATAATGCGAAATTTATGTTTTATTCATGTTTTGAGGTGTGTGGATTATTGCGGATACAAACCTTAACACCAATTATAGCACGGAAACTAAGTACGACGAGCAACGGGCTCTCTTCTCTGTTAGACTTGATCAAGCTTTAAAAACCACTGATTATCTTAATCATGGACCAAAAACGGGTTGCGTGGATCAATAGGCAACATCACTTAAACGTATCCACAGGGATGCAAAGAATCCCCTTCCAACAACATGATTGAACAATTGGTCAAAAGAGCAAGCTATTTAACATGAGAATGAGCGGGGAGAAGAGCCCGCCCTCAATTCACAAACTGTGAGCAATGGTGAGTTGGCATTGCCACTCTCCGTATCCAGAGTGCTCCAATCGGGTGCCCTGATGGTCCCTCCCATTTCCAGAAATTATGTATATAATAATGTATATATTTATGTAACTAAAAAATACTTAAACATTTCGTACTATTATATATGATCTCCATTCTGTTGTACCTGAAATGCAAGAAATGTTCTCTGCACGTTTTCGTTCGGTTTTTCAAAAAAGGTACACCGAAAAAGTTCGTTAAATCTTTTGAAATTTTACAAAACTAATATTAATACATTTTAGTTTACTGTTGCCATGGTAACAATTTGCTGCTCTATGCGGATTTTAAACAACAATCTGCTTTTATTTTTGCTGGCCTAGTAGTTATTGCTCCCGAATAAGGAAAGGGAAGATTTATTTGAAAGGGAGTTTAAGACAAATGGACATAAAAAAACAATAAGTAACATTTTAATCATCTCTGAAGTAAAATCAATACAACAATAGTATCAATTTTAATGATATTGTGAGTAATGATGAAGTAATGACAAAAGATTGAACTGTACAATCAGACATTCTTAGAAGGTTTGAGCTATTTAGTGGAATACCCGTAACTAGAAATTAGAAGAAAACATAGTATTTTCCATTTAATTCCAACTACCTTTGCTTGTCTTGACAGATACGCGTATTCCGTCTAAAATGTGCAGACTTCTTCAGTGTCTCGTACTCTAGTCAAGTTATTAGTACGAGACACTGAAGAAGTCTGCACATTGTTGAGGAAATACGCGTATCTGTCAAGATAAGCAAAGGTAGTTGGAATTAAATGGAAAATACTAATTTTGTTCTCATTTCTTGTTAACTGTTCCATTTCCAACCTACCGTACACTGACTGAACTTTCAACACTTTTTTTTCATATCTTTCATTCTAGTTAAAAAAATTACGGTCCACTCTTGGTGCCTCATGATGATGAGCGAACATTTCCTTCTACATCAATTCTTTTTTATGTTTATTAGATAACGCAGAAAAATTAGCGTTTCTTTCAAACTGTGTGGCAAACTTCTTTGTTGGATAAATGTATAATTCATGCAGAATAGTCTGATTTGTACAATTTGTTGCATTAATAGCTATTAAGAAACGGTAGCTGTATCATTGTTCAAACATTGAAATTCTATTGAAAACCCACCCTTGGAGGTTTTATTTGGATAATAAATGTTCAAACAATTGCAAGAACCAGCAGAGGAGTGGTCGATTATCTCGGATGGATTTAAATTCAAAACCAAAGCCAGACCAACTCACACTCATATTGCGTTAATTCCGAACTGGCCAATAAATCTTCCACTGAAAATGTTAATTAGGCTTCCTTCCGTTGATTAGCTCGACCACGATCGATATCATTGCACTCTTGAGCGCATTCTAACCGGGTTTCGGATTTCCCAAGGGACAAGCCACGGGAAATGGTCCCTGCATCTTGTTTCTTCCCTCTCTCTCTCTCTTCGAAGCCTTTCCCAAATCGCTGCAGCACATGTAGTTTCAGAAACCCATCCACCAACAAACCAATCGGGAACAAAATGCAATAATAGCCAAGATAGCCGATAATGCAAGTACCCTCTGGGAAGAAGCAACACCGCACTTTCTAAACTGCGTTGACGGAGTTCCTTCTTACTTCGTTGGGTTTCAGCTGCGGCTGGATGAACTTACGTGCGTGTATATGTTAAGGTGTCGTTTTGTTCCCCGAAGATGAGATAGAAGGCAGCAGACCTTGTGCGGAATGAATGGATGTAACTTCCACGCCACCGCTAACCCCTACGTGACTTGTGGGTTACAGGCGCGTCGTGTGTGTACAAATGTATGTGCCCCTTCGTCGAGTCCAGTTGTTGTTCAGTACCCAGGAAAAAGGAAAATGCAAATTTTGCCTCCGACTGTGTGCGACCTAATGGAGTTGCACACAGTGGGATTTCGCCCTTTGCCCCGGGACATCCTCTTCACATCAAGTTCTAATCTATCCAAAATGTACCCGGGATCACCCCTTTTCCCATGCGTTCCAAGACTATTCGGTGCAAATTTATGCAAATGTATCCAATTGCGTTTGAATGCGTAATTTAATCTGGAATGGAATTTTAAAATAGCAGAAAACGAGGTTAAAGGTCAGTTTGCCTACTCCCCACCTTTAAGTGCCTCCCCACTCTCATCACCTACTTTCTAAGTAAGCGATGCGTGTGGGCTTTTGGGTCGTTGTTTCTACTCCGGGCGGAAGAGCAGTGCAAATTTCTGACCTGAAGCCATTCGTCTCGTTGGTCGTCATGAAGCTCGAAAGTCGCCAAACAAGTGATACAACTATTGTAATCGAGCACGTCCGAGTCCCGTTTGTGCATGAATGGGCTATGAAGTGGATTCGAGTTTCACTTTATATCCGGACTGGCGGCAGGGCAGAGAAAATAAGGAAGCTCATTTGTGCCGATAGGATGTGGTGATGTGTCTAGTGGCGGTGAACGGAAATTGAAAATTTATAGTAATCCAATCGATACCTCATTTGAATGGTATAGTACGAAGGTAAAAACAGCAATTTTGCAGTTCGTTTCAAAATGTATGAAGTGCTAGGATTTTTCTTTCCCTCAAATGTCCGGCATTATATGTTTGTGGTCACGTACATATAATGCTTTGCAGTATTTATAATTCCTTCGGCCATGAGTAATAAATAATTAAAGTAATTAATTGTTTACTAAGGACAGTTAGAATGCTGTGCGGTTCTCATCTGAACGTTAGTTACGATTTGATGGTGTGTTACCCCACGTTTACCTATATGATAATAATCTTGACTCTGCGAAGTTCAAACCATTTGCATTTTTTGTTCAAGCGAAATGAACAAGCTTTTGTGATGTAGCTATTGATGCATGACAGTTTTTTTTAAATTCTAAGCAGCAAACTCAAAACCATGAGAGACGAAAGAATGAGTCACTTTGCAAACCGTTACGAGATTGATCAAATGTTATTGCACCTAAGTAGATGCACGTTTCCCAATCAACCTAATCACAATCTGACCATTCGATTCTGGCAACACCAGACTGCGATACTAGCTCTATATCTTCATCGATACTTCACAACTGTTCTCAGCTCTGCGTTGAATAAGATAGACGCATTCGACAGTAACGAGTCCTTTCTTTGTAGAGGGAGAAACTGAGCATTTCACATTGTGCACTTTCAACACCTCGCAGGACTCTCTCCATCCTACACACATGTGAAATTGCATCTTCTATTTTTCAATTTCGCAAAGAATAGAATTACCAACCACACGCCAAAACCTCCTTCAGTCCACCACTGCGACACCGGTCGACAGAAAGCAGACAAAGCAGTCCAAAATTGCGACGTCGATGATGATGACCAGTGATGCCAGATTTCGTTACATGTTTTAGATTCGAGTATAAATTTGAAGTTCTGTAGAGATGGTTTTTTCGAAGGTATTGTCTCAATAAATACGGTATTCGGGAAAAACCCATTCTCTAATTAGAAACAAAACTGACGAAGTTCAAAAGACTGTTTGATAAAATGGATATGTTTCAAGTGCTATTAGACTTTCTTGAAGCATAAGATTGCATAGATACAAAAAATTATAACGGGGCAACATGAAATAATTGCAACGCAGGTAATTTACTATAAAATCTCAAGTTTTTATTGAACAAAAACCAAATTTCTAGGGCAGTTTTATTCATGAATAAAATTCAGTTAACATACATCAGATCAATTCTTAGTGGTCACGCCATCCATAAGAGCTTTTACAATCGTATTCGGTACCTTTTTCGCATTTCTTATCCACTTCCTTATCCACACCCTCTTTTTGAAACAATCATCTACTTAAAATTTATCTTTTCTATTCTAAAACTTTTGTGCTGTCATATGATGGAGGTCAGCTTTGACGTATGTTTCGTCATCCATCACACAGCAACTGTATCTGGTCAACATCTTCGAGTAGAGCTTCCTAGCATGGGTCTTGGCAAAGGTTTGCAGCCGTTCATCCCGGTTTGGGAAGTTTTGAACCTTGCATTCATCTGATCCAGCTCTTGAGTTGACCTTCTGGACGAAACTTTGAGAAAAGCCGACCTTCTTGGCAACATCACGTGTTTTTTTCTTGATTATTGAGATGTCTTGGACTTGTTCATCTCCTGTAGTAATCATTCAAACATCTTCTTGTGTGAATCCTAGAGGGTTTGAGCTGTTTAGTGGAATACCTGTAACTAGAAATTAGAAGAAGAATTAGTATCTTCCATTTAATTCCAACTACCTTTGCTTATCTTCGACAGATACGCGTATTTCGTCTACAATGTGCAGACTTCTTCAGTGTCTCGTACTAATAACTCGACTGAAAGAAAACCTTCGCCACCTGCCGTATATATACTATTTTCTAAATACAAAACGTTTACCTATCATTATGTTGTTTATACCTATCTTATTATTAGTTTGTCTATACCTATCCTGAGTCAAACACAAGTGTACTTAATATCTAATTCGCTTCTTTCTCATTTATACCTAACATACTTATTGTGTAGCAGCGGGTGCTCCGCTTCGTCGGGTTTGATGTCGTTTGGGTAGTAAGTTGAAGAGCCATGTGTAACCATTGCCTTGGTCTTTGTTTAGTAGATTTGTGTTCTGTTGTTTGTTTATTTCTAAGCTTTCTGCGACGTCTAATTTCAGGGTGTAGATGTAGTCCGTAATATTGTGATGTCATTCGTCGTTATGTCGTGATTTGTGAAAAATCACGACATAACGACGAATGACATCACAATATTACGGACTACATCTACACCTGAAATTAGACGTCCAGAAAGCTTAGAAATAAACAAACAACAGAACACAAATCTACTAAACAAAGACCAAGGCAATGGTTACACATGGCTCTTCAACACAATACACAATAAGTATGTTGGGTATAAATGAGAAAGAAGCGAATTAGATATTAAGTACACTTGTGTTTGACTCAGGATAGGTATAGACAAACTAATAATAAGATAGGTATAAACAAGATAATGATAGGTAAACGTTTTGTATTCAGAAAATAGTATATATACGGCAGGTGGCGAAGGTTTTCTTTCAGTCGAGTTATTAGTACGAGACACTGAAGAAGTCTGCACATTGTAGACGAAATACGCGTATCTGTCGAAGATAAGCAAAGGTAGTTGGAATTAAATGGAAGATACTAATTCTTCTTCTAATTTCTAGTTATCTTCTTGTGTATTTTCGCAGCTTGCCCGGTTAAAATTCAAACTCGTGGCTTTGTCGTGAGAGGTATGGATTCCCACTACGGCGGAGTTGCCCCCAACATCATGTGTTGAAATATTGGAGTTTTTGGTGAAAATACCTTTAATTTCTCCCTCCATCTTCTTACCTTTATTTCCGGTTTTCTTCCTGCTTTGCGCCTGTGATCCAAAGTGAACCGGTTGTTGAACGATTTCAGCACTCTTGAGACGGTTGAATTTATTCTTGTATTTATTTATATATTTACAACACATTTTTAACTAAGAGGCCATACAGACAAGTGACACCTAAATCTATTATTAAAAAATAATTTTTAGTAGCAAAATTAAAAACATCAAACACAACATTGAAAAAGCCTGCAGCATCTGAGAAGTGGGCTTTTAACGCCATAGATAACATTTGCAATTAGAAAAATGGAAAAAATGCCGATTTTTCATGGGTTTACCTTCACCTGCACAGACAAAACTACCTATGCAGCATCAATCATAGTAACCCATGAGTCAGTAGACACAATTCGACAGCTCTATCAGTCGAGCTCTAACCGTAAGATGGAACTCGCTTTTCCCGGCGAACCTTGACGTGGCGGTGGTGACGGACAGCGAGACTTATCTCACCCTGGATGGCAACGACTGGCAGGGCACTTCGTATTTTACTTCCCCCACGAAGGAAGTGAGCTCCGAGGTGGAGTTCATTTCACGCACCAAGTTCCCCAAGAAGGTGCTGTTGTGGCTGATAATCAGCGAGAAGGTAATGTCAAAGCCGCTTTTCTTTCGCTCTGGACTGGCCGTGAACGGGGAAATTTATAGCACGACATGCCTGCCGAAAGTTGCGTCGTGCATCAAGAAATACCAAAGACCCATACCAAAGGGCAAAGACGCGGTGTTCTGGCCGGACCTGGCGTCGGCCCACTGCTCAAAGCGATCGTTGGAGGAGATGGAGCGGCTGAATATCGATGCGGTACCCAAGTCGGCGAACCCACCCAACGTCCCCCAGATGCGTCCCATCGAGAATTTCTGGGTCAACCTAAAGCATAAGATCTACTCCAACAATTTTGTCGCGAAAACTGAGGAGCAATTGAAAAATAAAACGTAGAAAGAACTCAAAATCATGCCTACACGCATGTTTTCGTCCGCCATGGCGAATGTCCCGGTAAACTGCCGGAAGGCCGCTCGCAAGAGCGTACACAGCTAAAAAGAAACACTGAATTTTCTGCATTATCTAATGCACATAAAGGGAATGCTAGATTTGGCAGAACATAATGGGATATTTCATGTAAATTTATGCCAGATAACGCCTGAATCGAGCCTGTTGTATGAAAGATTGCAAACAATATCATTGTTTATGCTGCTTTGGCTTGGAATTACGCAAGGGGAAATTATACGCGCTTGTTAAAATTAATTTTTTTTTCTGTGTAGAATTTTTTTTGCAAGTAAGCATAAATAATTACATTCCATGGGAAATTTTACTTTTGACAATGTTGGCCTGCATTCCGTATATCTGAAACCACGATGTTAACCAGTCAATATCGGTTTGAAGTGCACAACAATCCAGAACAGAACACACGGTAAATTTCAAATCATCTGAATGTAACAGCTTACAGAAAGATAGCTGGTCACACGGAATATAGAACACATCTGATCTGATATCACGCACCTTGACGAAGGCTTTCTTAGAAGATAAATCTGAACTTATCCAGAAAATGATTCACGGTGGAAGACCAAAGAATCTCAGCTCTGTAACAGTAAGATTGTCGGATGCCTTAGAATGCTTTGCCCATATACACGGAGTGGCAATAAGTGGCGCTTCTCGAGACTGTCAATGGCTGTGTTGATGAATGTCATCAAATTAGTGATCGTCGAGCGCTTCTTCATGAACTACACAGAAAAATATTAATTTTAACAAGCGCGTAAAATTTTCCTCGTTTAATTCCGCCAAACGATGCGTAAACAACGAAATTGTTCGCAATCTTCATACAACAGGCGTTATCTGGCTAACATTCAAGCGCTATCTGGCTAAAATTTACATGAACTATCCCATTATTTTCTGCAAAATCTAGCGTTCCATTTATGCGCATTAGATAACGCAGAAAATTCAATGTTTCTTTTTATCTGTGTATGCTGAAATTCACAGACCACTGATTGCACCGCAGGATACAACCTGTCATGCAGAAGACTGTCGAATACTTTGGCTAAGCTGTTCAGGATCCAGAAAGGTCTATAGCTTTCAACACTGTGAATACTTCCAGGCTTAAAAATTTGCGTTATTGAGGCGAGTTCAGACATTCGGATAAATATCTTCCGCTAATGAGTGATTGAAGATAACCATCACATGAGTGGGCAACGAAGCTGAACAGTTTTTTTTTATAAAAGACGGTTAAATATGATCCAGGTCTGGGTTTTTTGACGCATCAATCAAGAAAAATGCTTTGTGAATGGACTCATGGTGGAAGTTAAGCTGTAGTAAATGAATGTTCTAGCTGATCGATGTATTGCCGTGTGGAGTTTGATCAAGTTGATAAATGTTTTGGAATAAATCATGAATTCATCATCAATGGAAAGATTAGCAAAAATCACATCGGCGGAAGAGTTTCACTACTGTGGGTTACCTGCAATACCAGAGAATCTTTTGAGAGTATTAACAGAAGACCAGAACGACGATGGATTTTCTTTGAAGTCAGACTGGAGGTTATCGATTTATTCTCAAAAGCGAACTTAAAGACTGTATTCGATGAAATTTGGACACAAAAATAGGTCACCAAAAATTTTCCTTGAGCCCGATTCTTTTCAAACTTTTTGGAAATAAAGTACTACTAAATGGTTAAGTTTTGACATCATTGGTATATTGAACCTTTTCTTCCAACCCAAATGCCCGCACCTTTGCCTTGACCCCTTTCATCAAATTTTGGGCAATCCGACTTTCTTACTTACTTTTAACCACACTTTCTTTAGTTCAAGTTCATTTTCTATCAGTTTTGGAGTTTTAACGAGCT
Organism: Aedes japonicus; assembly: GCA_034211315.2. Taxonomy (NCBI): domain Eukaryota; kingdom Metazoa; phylum Arthropoda; class Insecta; order Diptera; family Culicidae; genus Aedes; species Aedes japonicus. The sequence continues at coordinate 293,419 of JASCZW010000302.1, forward strand.
TTGCCTTAATGATTGCCCAAAATTTTTCAATTGGGCGAAGTTCTGGAGTGTTTGGAGGGTTGACGTCTTTTGGTACAAAAACTACATTATTATCTTTGTACCAGTCTAAGACGGGCCGGGCATAGTGGCAAGATGCCAAATCCGGTCAAAACAGTGTCGGGCCATCGTGAGATCTCAAGAAGGGCAGAAGTCGTTTTTGGAGGCATTCGTCCTTGTAGATTCGTCCGTTGACGGTCCCAGAGGTGATGAAGGGCTGACTCATTTTGCCACATCCGCAGATTGCTTGCCAGACAAGGAATTTTTTGGAATTTCTTCTTCCGTACACTCTCCGGAACGGCCAACTTAGAGGTGGCGACGTAGTGTTCCTATCCTGGCATTTGTTTGGTGTCGGCTTTAATGTAGGTCTCATCGTCCATCACAACGCAGAACGGTTTTGTGAGCCACTCCCTGTACAGTTTTCTTGCACGAGTTTTGGCCACCGAGTTCTGTTTATCGCTCAGGTTCGGTACCTTCTGGACCTTGTACACATGTAATCCAGAACGTTTCATTGTTTTCTGCACAAAACAAACTGAAACTTGCGCCTTTTTCGCAACATCCCTGATCGAAATGTTGGGATAACGCTTAAATTGGTTCAATACCATCCTGGCCTTCTCCGGATTTGATGTGCCACGTTTTTTGCCACTACCATTTTTCCGCTTGGTTTTCTTATGGTCCTTGAACGTTTTGATCACATGAGATACGGTTGAATGTGCGATTCCGAGCTGTTTTCCGATCCATCGATGAGAAGTGTTTGGGTTTTCGAGGTGAGTGCCCAAAATTTGTTGGCGCACTATATCTTCATTCGAAGCCATCACTGAAATCACTCGACCGATTTTCACGAAACTCATTTCACAATTGACACAACACAGTGAAATACATTCAGTTAAAATTTCAATAATTTTTACCCACACGCTAAAAAGTTACGAACAATTGCGTGTGCTCAAATTTCATCGAATACAGTCTTTAATGCATACTTTTGTACTCGGCTTCAGCTTGTCGCAGAGCATACTTAATAACAGCAGTCCTTAATCAAAAGTAACGTTTACGGTTCTTAAGCAAACGATTTCGCATATTACGCAATTACGGGTGCCACCATGGCTGTTGAAAATTCACGTTACGTTTTCGAGGTTTAACGGGAACAGAATGTTGGATTATCTGATAAATGTTGTCATAAAAAACATTTAATGCTTCATCAATAGTTGGAAAGTTAGGTAACTGAAGCTAATCCAATGCCCTTTGTCTCCAACTAATAGCATCGCAAACACATCGTGCGAACGGTTTAAGCTGTTTAGTGGAATACCTGTAACTAGAAATTAGAAGAAAAATTAGTATTTTCCATTCAATTCCAACTACCTTTGCTTATCTTGACAGATTCGCGTATTTCGTCTAAAATGTGCAGACTTCTTCATTGTCGTGTCATAAGACTCGAGTGTTCACCGACCCAAGATCTGTCAAGATTAGCAATGTAGTTGGAATTAAATGGAAAGTACTAATCTTTCTTCTCATTTTCTGGTTGATGTTGAATTGTTGGAAAAATTGTCAATACGTTTTTGAAGAAATGGGTACATTAACAGGGCAGTTTATCTTAAATTTGGGCCCAGTTTCCCCAAAAACTAGACTATTTATTTGCATATGAATCAACTTGGCAACTCCGGCGATGAGTGTGCGACTGCTGTACGTAATTCTTTTGGTTGCATTTGAGCTTGGTCCCAGTCAGTGGAAAGTCCGTCAATACACACACTGCTGTTTCAGCGATGGCTTGGATGCTTGCTTGACTGGATGGTGGTAAATCAACATTCAGTTGGATGCGCTCAGCAGGTCTGAGATAGAGAGATGGTAAAAGATAGAGGTGGAATAGAAATGGCAACTAAATAGCAAACAATCATTGTCATCTGTTTGGATGGCGGGGAAAGGAGCGCAAAACGTGGCCACAGTGTTATGTACATGAAAGTTAATATGCTATCGTGTCTAGTGGAAGTTGACTGAAGAAGAAAGTTTAATCAAGTTGTTGTATTTTTTGGCAAGTCATGTATTTCGGAGAAACTTTAAAGTTAACGCATATCGAACGTTTTTGTTTCTCAAGTTAAAATTCTTTGTAACAGGTTTGTATCGTAGATATAAAATTTAGCCTCATCTCCGTAAAACCGTAATTCTGGTCTGTTTTGACGTGAAGTTTTGAACAACGATCACCTGAAATTAACGACACATCAGAATCTGAGGAGCTGTCAGCCGCGTAGGTGCTTCGAAAAGATAACTTTCAGACTTTCAATTCTTTTAGTCACCGTAGAATCAGAACACAAGTGTTCAAGGATTCCATTCACGGGTTATTTTTAGGATTTGAGCTAGAGCCACCCAATGCACAAGTCTATTGCTTTGGATTGGAAGTAATAACAATTGTATTTATTCGTAACTGTGACTATTGAAAATTCTGTTACTGTACTTAACATACTTTTAAGTACTTAACATAAGCCAAAATCCAAATTATTCCCACGCCGACTTAATATTAACAAATCAACCGTTGTATGTTTACTAAAAGTTTTTTTTTTATCTGTGTATGTGTGTGTGATTTTTTCTTATTAAAAAAATCAAGTCAAAAGAAAACCATAAATTGTATAGTTATAAGTGTTTTTTTTTTGATAATTTCGAATTAAAATTTAATGTGTTATGTAAACCATACTTTAAATTCCCACCCTTTTTCCCATCCGTAATTTGTAATTCCTATTAAGATAGAGACAGCCGCAAGTAATCGGTTCTATCCCCATAACTTTAGTTTTAAGATAAATGATGTATAAAACTATAAAAATTTGGCTCTGTAAAGTTGATTTGATTGAGCCTGTACAAAGAAATGATTAGTAATATTTAAAAAAATCAACCATGAAGAATGTTACAAAAGTGTTCGGAGAACGTCAGACGACTGCCATGAAACCGGGATCAGGAAACCGCAGCGACTAGAAGTATATTGGCCAGCATTTTCAAACGCAATCCCAACCTTTCCATCAGAGATATCGTAAACAAATTGAGAAAGTCTCACACAAAAATGGGAATATCAAAGAAACGAGCCGGACTGTCAACATATAAAGTTACAGTGATACCAAATCGAAATGATTAGCAAAATACAAGAGCCAAAGGAAGAGCGTGTAAGTTGTACACGAGTTGGCTGACCAAGTTTGATTGCGTCACAATACACAGTGGTCCAGAATGCGAATTTGGCTGGAAATATACATATTCAGCCAAAGTTTGAAGTTTTGGAGCAAAATTGTTTTCCACAAGGTTGTTTTTAATAACAAGGCACATCTTTTGACGCGAATTAAAACTAGGGTGGTCCTTATTTTCAGAGACATAGAAAATCTAACTTATTTATAAGCACAAGCAAAGAAGAATGTATGCCACATTATTCAGAAAAGTTGTAGAATAAATCATTTCAAGTAACTTTGATGTTCTGTACTTTTTGATATGACCAGATTAGAGAATTTTTTCCTACATAGCTTGGGGTGTCCCTATAAAAATCAGTTGTATTGCTGTAACTTTTTTGTTTCAAATTTTTCAGCAAAGTTGTCTTCCCAGTGATTCTAGAAAAATAAAAGTTACAACTTTTGGTGTGCTGAATTGTCTCTGCCGTATGTCAAACAAGAGTTATTATAGTACAACAAAATAGGCTTTTTTCAAATGTTGGTTTTTCTAGACGGGGCAAACCAAAAAAAACCTTTATTAACAGCATTTGAAAGAATTTTTATTATTGCATATTATGTCTGAAAATTGGAGATAATTTTTTTTTAAATTGAGTAAAACACATTTGAAAAGGGAGTAGTTATATAAGAAAATCGTTAATTATTCGCTAACGGTAAAAGACATCGGCAAGATTCTCACGTCAAAACTTTTTTTCTTTTCAAGTTTGAAAAATCTTGTTAAGATATTGTTCATGGGAAATTTGAAATAAAAAAATTAGAGCAAAATTTTTTTTCTTTCTGTATAGAAACTCTTAAATATTCAAGAGAAACTGTCCTGAAGAAAGTTTTTACTTCCGATATTAATGATGAGTAATTTCGCTAAAGAACTCTTTTGCTGTTTGATCATAGTAGCTCAACCGTTTTCAGTTAGTTACACTAGTTAGAACTTGTTGATGAGATCACAGTGGTCACAGTGGCCCAGAATGCCAATTCAGCTGGAAAAATACATTGTTATAACATGATGATAATTTTTATAACTTAAAAAAATAAAAGCTTTGACGTGTAAATCTTGCCAATGTCTCTTACCGTTAGCGAGTAATTAACGATTTTCTTCTTGAACTACGCCCTTGTCAAATGTGTTTTAGTCAATTTAAAAAAAAACTTTCAGACATAATATGCAAAAATAAAAAATCTTGCAAATGCTGTTAATATTTTTTTTTTTGCTTTGCCCCAACTATAAAAACCAACATTTGAAAAAAGCCTATTTTGTTTACAAAAACCATAATAACTCTTTTTTGACATACAACAGAGACAATTCAGCACACCAAAAGTTGTAACTTTTATTATACTAAAATCACTGGGAAGACAACTTTCCTGAAAAATTTGAAATAAAAAAATTACAGCAAAATAACTTATTTTTATACGGACACCCTAGACTAAGTAGGAAAAAATACGCTGATTCGGTCATGTCAAGAGGTACAACAAAAAATCACCATCAAAGTTGCTTGAAATGGTTTATTCTACAACTTTTCTGACTAATGTATGCCTATATTTCTGTGCATAAAAAAGTTAGATTTTCGAATTTTTTGTAAATAAGGACCACTCTAGTTTTCATTCACGCTAAAAATAAGTGCTTTATTATTTAAAAAAGAACTTTGTGGAAGACAATTTTGCTCCAAAACTTAGGCTGAATATGTTTTTTCCCGCTAAATTCGCAGGCTAAGCTCCCAGGTCAAGAGTTTAATACAGCTACCGTAAAAAAAAGGTTCAACATAAATTTAAGTGGAAAAAAATGTCGAACTTCCCGGAAAAATACTTGGTTTGGCAAGTGATTTAAACCTGTGACAACTGGCACTGTCAACAAATATATTAATGTAAAGGAATGCTTGCAAAAACGCTTATTGCCTTTATTGACGAAACATATTTGTTGCGTACTGTTTTGGCCAAACTTCGCTTCTTGCCACTACGGAAAAATGGCTCAGGAATGGCTTACCACCAAATCGTACCCAAGGAAAAAAAAACCTCCAAACTCGCCGGAACTGCGCCCAATTGAAAAATATTGGGCAGTCGTAAAGAGAAACCTCAAGAGAACTCAAAAAGCAGTTGGAAGTGAAAAACAGTTCAAGTCAAATAACCGTTCAGCATCAAATAAGTTGGATATAACAGCGGTACAAAGTTCGCATTTGGAACTAATCAGTGTGCACTTAATCATGTTTGACCAATTTTTGAACGTTCCACCCTTTAACATAAGATCACCTGCTGGCCTCGTACGATTTGTTCATCGATCGTCAACTTTACTATGAAGTTCCTTGAGCAAGAAGAATTTGACCAGTGAATTTTCAAAAAGTGATTTGATTTAAAATGTATTTGTTTGATCGATATATCTGTTTGCTTCAATATTCAATTGCTTGACCCTGTAAATGTAAATCAATCATTTTCTTAGACTGTTCGTAAAAGCACACTTTCCCCTATTTTGAGCAGTACTACGTGGCGAAGAGAACAGTCATGATGATGACGATGATGATTCAATGAAAAGCAAGATTCGAAGAAAGAAGAAATGGCTGGACTTGTTTTCCCTTTGGATTGCAGTTTCATCGTGGAGAACTTTGTTCAATTGTAATGCATCAGAGACTATTGAAGACTGAAGCAACACATGATTGCAGGGATATCTTTGAAATGCTTATTGTCTGGTTATTCTCATAGCATTGGGGTGTACAAACAGTTGCTATTTTGAGACTTGAATCTGCACTATAATTTACAGTAGCACATATACATAAGGGTACTTTGTTTCATATGTCAGAATCCAATGGTAATTGATTTAGATTATTTTACATTGAATTTATTGTAGTAATGACTGTCCTCATAATGATTTGAAAAACGATGCATTTTATCAACAGATTCACAGTTCGAACGACAGTTAATTCTTTCTCAGCGTGATGCTAAATGTGACGTAAGTAAGCCATCCTTCAAATACATAAAGATATTTACAAATTCCAAAAAAATTTAAGCAACAAAGCAATAGCAGCAACATCCAGTGACTCCGACGTGCATTTGATGAATTAGATTCGGCCGCCCTAGAATGGTCATTATACGAAGAATGCAAGAGCTGGGTTCACTGTCTTAGGCAAGGAAAGTTACTCCGGTCGGTGATAAATAAAGAAGTGAGCTCCGATAGTGAGTTGAATCATGATGTACCGTTTTCCGTCTGCATCCTCCCCGAGGATCAATTGTGATAAAAAAAAGACATTTAATCTGATGCTTCTTATTTTCCAGACTTGCTCCGAAAACAACGTGCTCGTAAAAGTGCAGCAGAAAAAAATGCTCGTATGTGATGTTCGGGTGATGGTTCCTTTGGGAATCGGTTGGTATTTTGAACCACCCTTTCTCAAATGCAACAGTTGAGCAACATTGCCAAATGATTGTTAGTCCACCAGCATGTGATTGGGGTTTAAAATAACTTTCCTAAACGGATGTTGAAAATTTCGTGTGATTTCTCAAAGTATGTCATTTTTGTATGGTTATTCAATTCCTTCAAATCCACACCATATTCTCCTCATTAATCATTAAACTTTAGCTGGTAATCTCACTATCAATCTCTACTTTCGTCTCGCACTAGTAATTAAGCCAGTTAAATTTCAAAACTGAATGAAAACCCATTCGGCATGCTATCTAATCTGTTGTGACACATATTATGCAGAATAATCGACTTATTACATGGATTTTCCCATCCACCGTTCCATTTGCGGTGCTGAGACGATCAAAATCGTCCGCCGGGGAACTTTTCCCGTGCTGTTGATGTTGTTGAGAGTGGGGTCGAATTTTTCCCAGCACACTTCCAAGTTTCAAACGGACGGATCGGATCAGGTCCCACCAAATAGCATGTACTGTTTACCATTAGCAGAGCCAGCAGAGACGTGTTGAAACGACGATTGCGTGATGTGCCATTGCGATTGCCTGTCAGGATTTTTCTGGGTGTGTGCGAATAGAAATAATAGCAAGGGGAGTCTGAAACAAAGGAGTAAACGGCAGGCCAACTTCAACACGCCACGTGATGCCGAGCTTATCAATCTGCTTATGATTTTTATTGTGGTGACACATTTGGTAGCGTGAGAACGAATTGAAAAAATTCCAAATCGCTTAAAAACTTTAAAGAATTTGAAAACAGCTTCCAGCCTGAGCTAGGAGCATGTTTACATCAAATGCAAGACCATGTCATCCCTCAAATATCCTGTGCGCCAGTTCGGCATCTTGTTCGGAAAATTCGATGATTAATGATTCGTTGCCATTGTTGATATGAGAGCTAGACCACTTAAATTCCTGTCGTGTGCTTTCGTTTGGCACCCTTCTCAGTGAGAATCGTGGACGCCGTCGTCGCCACAATGTTGATGCGATGAGTTATATTCTGTTTATTAAAAATTATAAATGATTAATAGTGTAGGACGGCTGGTAGCTGTACAGCGACTAGAATGGGTCCATTCTACAAAAATGTTTGCCCATGTGAGTATGAGCCAAAGTTACACCGCAGCTTACAACCCACTCAAGAGCAGTTTACTGTGAATCTTTCGGAACTGACTAGTGTATAGGCGTTTCCAGGAAACAAAAAAGGCGGACATTAAAATCAAATACAACCTATCCACCTTAAAGAAAACACAAAATATAAGAAAACGTGCACATTTTCTAAATATTTATACGGGCCAGTGCTTACAATCAAATAACAGTAGCACATTTAATGTGCTTCCATTTTTTTTAATAAACCCTGTCCACGATAAATGTCGAACGCTAATAAAATTTCAGCAAAAAAATCTAAATATGATTCAAAAAATCGATGGTTTATTTGAGTATGATAGAGATAAATATTAACTTCTGTTTTAGTTGTAACTTGATTTTCCTTTAAGAGTGGTTTGTTGGCCTTGTTTGGGTTTAGAATCCCAAGGTGGCAGGAGGACAATGATCAACCGCTCCTAGCATGGAGAACATACGCTGTTTTGAGCCGCCCCTGACATGGAGAACAGACGCTCAAATAAACTGCACCCTTTGAGGGCAGCCCCGCTTCCCTGTCAGCATAACGTTTGCATAAATAAAATTGACTTATTTCGGATGGTGATAAAAACAAAGCTAAGACTGATAATTGCTTTTGATCAATTTCCCATGGAAGGTAATTATTTAAGTTTTCTTGCAAAACAATTCTACGCCCTTGTGAGCGGCCTTCCGGCAGTTGACCGGAACATTAGCCATGGCGAACTAAAACATGCGTGTAGACATGTTTTTGAGCTCTTTCTTTGTTTTATTTAGCAATTACTCCTCAGTTTTTGCAACAAAATTGTTGGAGTAGATCTTCAGGTTGGCCCAGCAATTCTCGATGGAACGCAGCTGGGGGACGTAGGGCAGGTTCACCGATTCGGGTACCACATTGATATTCAGCCACTCCATCTCCTCCAACGATTGCTTTGAATAATGGGCCGACGCCAGATCCGCCCAGAACATCACGTCTTCACCCTTGATGAACGACACAACTTCCGGCTGGCATGTCGTACTAGAAATTTCCCCGTTCACGGCCAGTCCGGAGCGAAAGAAAAGCGGCTTTGACATCCCCTTCTCACTGATTGTCAGCCACAGCAGCACATTCTTGGGGAACTTAGTGTGTGAAATGAACTTCACCTCGGAGATAGGTCTCGTCGTCCATCACCACCGCCACGTCGCTATTCGCCGGGATAATTGAGTTGACCATCTTATTCAGCCGCTGCCGCTGCGTCATTGCCTGCAGCTCCGAAACCAGTGGACGCGACTTCCGCTTCCCGACATGTATGACTTTCATGTACGCCAGGTCCTTTTTCACTATTTGGCCGGTTGAACCGACCTCCAGGCCAATCGCACGCAGCGATATAGCCACTTTTCCCTCGGTCTTCCTCCTCAGCATCCTTTGGAGCTTTATGTCACTCTGGGCCGTCGGCCGTCCGGCACCGGGCTTTCTTTCGATGCTATGATTGTAGTCAAATAGTGCCAAGATGTTGTAGATGCCGGAACGGGCGTATCCGGTGTCCACAAAGTACCGCACGTTGTCCGTTTTTGACGCGGCGGGTAGCCGGTCTTTGACCGCGCACACTTCTGAACGAAGGTTGCTTCTCTGTTTTGCCATCACGGTTAGACTTCGACTGATAGAGCTGTCAAATTTTGTCTGCTGACTCATGGGTTACTATGATTAGTAGCTCGGAAACAAAAGGATAGTATAACTAGGACGCAATGGCAGGGAATTTACTACAGTGGAGGGGAGAGGGGTGATGACATTACACTTTAAGATCGGACAAACAAAGGAATTCGTAAATCGCTTGCATGTAGTGAAGATCTAGCATTCCCAAAACATCTCTTACCTCATGGAAGGATTGTCTACCTCGGGCCACTAGGGTATCCAAAAAACGCACTCTGGATGCATAATTATCCGGGCAATGCCAAACTGCGTAAGCGATGTCATCATGACCGGTTCCACACCGCCATATGTTGCTATCGACGAGGTTAATTGTGAAGAGATGTGCGTCTAGCGAGTAGTGGTAGGACACAAATCTTGACATCACATGAATGAAACCGCGACTTACATCCAGACCTTCGAACCACGATCTCGACGAAACATTTGGAATAATGGAATGTAACCACCGCCCAAGAGATTTACTTGTCCAATCGTTTTGCCAACTTTAAAGTACTAATCGGTAAAATTCTTCTCTCAAAAATCTCGCCTTTTTGTGCGCCCACCTTTACCAGAGAGTCCGCCTTCTCATTGCCTCGAATTGAACAATGTGAAGGGATCCATACAAAGGTTATCTTAAATGATCTTTCGACAAACGCACACATCTACTCCCTTATTTTTAAAAGAAAGTAAGATGAGTGCCTCACTGTTTTCATCGACTGCAGGGCCTCAATAGAACCGAGACTATCTGAGAAGATGAAATAATGGTCTATGGGCATGTCGAAAACTATCCCCAATGCGTAATGGATTGCTGCCAGCTCAGCAACATATACGAAACAAGGTTCCTAAAGTTTCCGGAAGGCAGATGAGTATTCGTTGTAAGCACCGAAACCAGTGGATGCATCAATGCGTGAGCCATCAGTGAAAATTTTTCTATTGTAATTGACATGTTGGTACTTTTCAATAAAAATATGGGGAATTAAAAGAGGTTGAAGTTGATCGGGAACTCCTTGAATAGCCTGTTTCATGGGGAGTTCATAATCATTGGAGGAACTGTGATAAGAGAAGCGGACACCAGGAGAATTATAGCATGGAAGACTAATATCGGATGCCGTATAGTTAATATAGATTCGCTAGAATCTAAACTGTGTGCTCAATTCGAGCATTGCTTCGAAGTTTTCAATCACTAGGTTGTTACTGATTCCACACTTGATCAGTATTCTAGATAAGAGCTCCCAGAAGCGGTTCTGTAAGGGTTTAACTCCTGCCAGAACCTCCAGGCTCATATTATGCGTTGAATGCATACAGCAAAGGGCAATACAACATTTTAGCATTTTTTAGACGTTTGATAGTTGGTTTCACAAAAAGTTATACAACTCATTTTATTAAGTCACAAGCCTTCGAGTGATATTGATGTAATGTCGGTTTATAAGCATCAAATTGAGTCTATTCGTGGATGCAACTGCCATCATTCGATAGATTTAATATTAAATGCAGGCTTTGTTCTTTTTGTTTCGTCTGATTTCCTGATTTAAGGCTTTGTCAACTATATCGCTCCACCCAACACAAAATTCTACAAAACATGTTTAAATAAAACTGCTTAAAAACACTTAAGTATTTTGACGAACGACTTATTGGCCATTCGGTAATGACTCAACTGACAACACAGGTGTCGTTCCTTTGATTTGTGTCAAGATGAGCTTGTTGGAAAATATACAAGCGCAAACACATATATTTTTATTCAAATTTCACCACGAACAAACTTTTTTTCTTTGTTATTAATGCAACAGGCCATAGTTTGAACTTAGAAAAAAAAAGTGTGTCCGTTACATTGGGCCGTACACAAAATTGTAACCTTCCAAACAGTTATTTGATGAAGGGAATTGGATTAATAGTTCAAATCCGGGGCTTGAAATAAGATTGAAAAACATGGTTTCGAGAAATTGCCATTTTGTAGCCGCCATTTTGAATTTTCACATTATTTTTATCTCTTTGAAATTTTGAATAATAATTGAATTTAATCGTCAAAACCGGAAGTTCGTACGCCTTTTAATTCTCCCACAAAAAAATACAAACTTTGCCTTATATCTAGGTTGCATTACTCTTTTAATGGAAATGATCTTAGTGAAGCGAGATGTGAAAAATTTCTCTTATAATTTTTGCTGCGTTATGATTTATTTTTATTTGAATTTTTTACAATAAATCGTTTCTATTAAATCTCACATGTTACGACATTGTTTCGACGTAGTTATCAACTGGACTTAATGTTGTGGTACTAGTTGGATTAAGAAGAAAGTGTGTGGAATAAACGTTACCTGTGCAGTTTTCAGCTGGTGGTTATGGATATTGCTCGATGCTTGTTGCCTGATCGTGTTTGTTGGATCAGATACCGGATTAAATCGAATTTAGCGAAGTGTTTTTAATATTTTTGTTATTAGACAACTTTTAGCTTACGTAACGGATATCGTGCAGTGGAGGAAATCCCTTTAAACGCTCATACATTTTTTGACCGTTTGGTTCAATATAAAGCTCTTCCAAACAATGAATATGTGAATGTGTGTGAGAGGGATTGAGAATGTATATGTGTGTTAGCGTATGACTCTAGGACGGCGCGCCCTTCTTCTGTTTTCAGAAAGCAAGTAATGGCGCTATAACCATGAGAAGCTAGAACAAGAGTTAGTGCTCACGTCCCAACCAACAGTTATATACATAAAATACATAAATAAATGATATGTAGGAGATAACCATATTATTTATTATGATTTGTTTGTTGTCAATCGAGTTTTTCGACCGCTTTATTACAATTGCGTATTCAAAAACATAAACAAGTAGTTTGTTCTTTTTTACCATTGACAGTTTATTAATTCAAATATCATATATATACTACACCAATTGGGACGTCCATATGTTAACAAACTTCAATACATCGTCTTTCTAGTATTCTATATTAAAACTAAGTTTAGAACGAAAATAAAAATGACCATCAATATTATATAGTAAAACCGGTGGCAGGTCAAAACTATCGATAAGTACAATGTCAACAATTGGAAGACATTCAATTGCTTCGAATGATTATTATAGGTTCCAATTTTCCACGATTTCACAATCGAGTGGAATGTTGTTGGATGTTTTGCTATATTCACTATTTGGTATACATATTTGCTCTCATAGCTGAACATCCCAAGTAACACGAAATGTTTACCTGTATGCTTTTTTGCTTTAATGGGACAAATAATAATGTTGCCGTTTCGATGATTGAAAACTATTTAGGATACTACTATAGAATTGGAACAGCGCAGAAGGTGGAGCCTATGAAACATAATTTAAGTTCGACAATGGTCATAAACAAAAAAAACTTGCGCTTCAGTAAAACAAAGCATTGTCGGTTTTCAAAAAGGTATTCATGGACTAGGTTTGAACCATAAACTCTAAGCATACAAAATTGGTCTTCTTACCACTCGAACATTTCAACATGTGAGAAATGGAACAATTAGAATCCCCTTAAACCAGATCATCGTTATTCAAATTAGCGCCCATAAGATAGAGGACATAGTTACCCTTTATAACATAAGAGAAGTAGGAAAGTGAATCAAAGTAAATTAAATGGATTTGCTATACTTTGATGATCGGTCGATTAAACTTCAGTTTTTGCTAATGCGTTATCAAACAAGCAATTGTACCCGTGCAAATAATGTTCGATCGTAGAAGGCAACATTAATATTTTTTTTCCATCATACTAGCATAATATAATTAGGTTCCTTAATATTTCAGCGGTAAATATGATTGTTATATATATATAGATTGTAGATAGTTTTAAGTCTTATTTAAAAGTACAGACGGTCATTGGACGTCCAATAAGACACGAACAAAACATACCTGACTAGTTGTGTTGGCATTTGACATTCCACGAATATGTCCTAACTCAAAACATCTAACAGATATATGACATAATAAGTGAATCTAGATTCGAATAGCATGAAACGTACATCTACATTACTAAATTAGTCAAATTGCACTTTTATAGATCTACAGCATGACAAATTGAATATATAACATATTGATTTATGTTTTTGGTGCTACTTGGGATAGTACCCTGTCTTAAATTGGTTAAATTGGTGTAAGTTAAAATAACTGCATTTGAACACGTACTTTCCAACCCTTAATCAATATTAAGTGGTTGAATAAGCATTCCATAGTTGTTTTTCAAACGCAAGTCATATAAATTGAACTTTTCTTCAACTGAAATTAAAAATAAAAATCATCATTTGGCAGCTCATATAATAACTGCCTTGAAGCTTTCACATACAACGTGCAACATAAATATTGTTGCGCGATGACATGATGCACGAGTATTGTTTGAATCCTCTTTGTTTTACTTCGTTTTATAAAACCATAATTTATTCCACAGGTCCAGATACTCGATTAATATTTGGATAATGAACCAAAAATTATGCTTCGCCTTAAGATCTTTTTTGAAATGTGTTTGATACAAATTGTGATGATTACTGATTAAATACTCATGCCTCGAGTTGTATATTAAAGTAACGAAATGTTGTCGCAGCAATCCAAGAAATCTGACAAGTTCTCTTTCACTACCCGTTCTTATATTTTCAGACATTCTTCTCTTTTCGGAGAGCGAGTAATGGCGCTATAACCATAAGCCAAAGGGAGCTAGGACTATCGTTAATGCTAAAGTCCCAACCGGTTGAAATGGAGCATCACTTAACCTTCTTAGACTAGATGCTCCCAACGAACATTTTTGAAAACATTTTGGTTTTGTACACCAAACAGGGCATTCTGTTCAGCAATTCTCTCCGACTATTCATTTTATGTTTTCTTTGAAATCTACTGAAGGCTACGTGGGTGCCCCGTGTCTTCTTGAGGTAGACAACAAATCCTCCCGATTACCAACGGTTGCATGGACGTGACCAGGTGAGCAATAGAGGAGTGTCTTCGTAGAGATTATTGCGTGTAGAAACGTATCAGTAACTGCTTTCGTTTCATGGTGGCATGCAATGTCTTCAACGAATTATTCCTCATCGTAGTTCCATCCAAGAGGTGTGCAAACGTCAATGCTAATGCTAATGCTAATCTAGGTTGCATTACTGTGTTAATCGGTTCAATTTAGCCAAATTTACATCATTTGAAGATCGTGGATATAATCTGTTCAGCTTAACCAGTGAAATCATGGTGTCTCAGAAGATAAGGAAATCAAAACGTCGGAGTGAACGAATATAAACTGACTAATAATGTCACATTTGCCTCATAAATAATTGGTTATCCTGATAACAACAAAATGTTGGTAAAAATGTAACGTCATCACATTCTGTCGATCAAGGAATGCAACCATCTTCGATTAACGAGTATTGCTAGAGTGAGCACAGTAAAGGATCTCGGTGTACTACTTGACAGCAAGCTAAACTTCTCACAACAAATAGCAGCAACGACCGCTAAAGCCTACGCGGTACTTGGATTTGTTAAACGAAATACGAAGCAGTTTGAAGACGTTTATTGCTTGAAGTCGCTCTACTGTGCGATGGTACGCAGTATATTGGAATATGGTGTTCTTGTGTGGACGCCATACCATGTCGTTCATATTCAACGGATTGAACGAATTCAACGCAATTTTCTTCGGTTTGCGCTCCGCCGGCTACCTTGGAATGATCCAGTAAGACTGCCCCCCTACGAACAGCGATGCGCTTTGGTACGCCTACCGACGTTGGCTGATAGAAGGGTTCTCTTGCAACGGCTTTTCATATTCGACATCCTGAGTAATAAAATTGATTGTTCGGCGCTCCTGGGTAACATACAACTTAACGCTCCAGCAAGAATAACTCGGCGTACGGATTTCCTTCGACTATCTACGCATCGTACTTTATTCGGACAGAACAACCCATTCGACGTTTGTTGCCGTAGGTTTAATGAAGTGTCTGACCATTTTGATTTTAACACATCCAAGACAATGTTCAAAACTAGAATTAGTGTTTAGTATAATCTGTCTGTACGAGTTATTCGAAGACAAGTAAATAAATAAATAAATAAATAAATAGCCCTATCAAAGAATAACTTAACACATACTCGAGAATGTCCCCAAATACCACCCCCAGCTACGCTCATGCTCGGAGACGTACAGCTAAGTAAACACAGCCAGTCATTTTAACTCAGTTTCGAGTCATTTTTGACTCACTTCCGTCAAAAACGGAGTCACACAAGTTTGAGTAAATGTAACTGTCGACAAATCAAAAACATCGACTCAAATCAGATAGATGTTTTTGATTTGTCGACTTGTCAATCCCAGTTACATTTAGTCAAATTTGCTTCCGATGAAAGTGAGTCAAAAACGACTGAAAACTGAGTTAATATGGCTGGCCGTGAAGGTTTAGCAACTTCGTGTGCTTACTCGCTCACGCTGCAAATGTTTATGTAACAAGTAGGTAAGCACTGGATCTAGGGTTGTCGTATTGTTGCTGCCGGTGCATCTTTGTTGAACTGCTTGTTGATTTGATTGATGTCCTCGGAGGATAACCGGAATCCCGACAGCCAGCAGAGCGTTCCGAAGAGGGATTTAATGCCACACAGTAAGGAATCAATATTTGCTTCGGTTTTCAAGACCACGCCTGCCACTTTCCGCAAAAGAGTGTGTAGGGAATTATAATAAAACTCCTGTCCCGGAAGCTGCTTGTAGTCGGCTTTGACGTAGGTTTCGCCGTCCATTACCACGCAGTCAAATTTCGTCAGCATCGTCGTGTACAGCCTCCGGGATCGCGCTTTGGCCGTCGTATTTTGTTTATCATCGCGATTTGGAGTCACTACTTTCTTGTAAGTCGATAGTCCGGCTCGTTTTTTGGCTCGATGCACGGTTGTAGACGATACACCCAGCTTATTTGCGGCATCTCGGAGAGATAGGTTAGGGTTTCGCTTGAAACTAAAGGCAACTCTCTTTGTTGTCTCAGCGGCTTCCGGTTTTCGATTTCCCCCCGATCCAGACTTCCTGGCTGTCGACAAACGTTCCCCAAACACTTTAATTACATTTGTAACGGTTGATTTGGCAACTTTTAGCGATTTTGCCAACTTTGCGTGCGAGTAGCTCGGATTTTCGCGATGCGCGAGCAAAATTTTGATACGCTGCTCTTCTTGCTTGGACGGCATTTTGACAACTGAAGAGTGAATTCCAAAATCAAAATAGGAGCAACATTCTACACACACACCTTCAAAATGAGGGGTGTTCAGGTTTTTTAAATGCAAAATTGAAAGAAATACGTCAAGTTGATATTGACCAAATTTTGACCGTATCGCCCTTTATTTCAAAACATGTGATTTATCATTTGGCAGAGCTTCGCTGCCATCATAGAGCCCGCTCCGAAGGGTGGAGAAACGGTTGACACAACATCCACTTATCACGTCACTTTAATTGACACTGCTGCCGCCGTCATGGTTCGTCGTTGTCGTCAGTGCGTGTGCTGTTTTTATTTTTCCAAGAACACACCGACCGACCGACAGGGAGGCCTCGATGCAGTGTGCAATTAATCGCCAGAACGGCTGTTGCATGTTTCATGATCGGTTCAGAGCAGAGCTTCATCAAAACACCAGCTGATCGAGAGCGAGCGAACCCGGAAAAAAGGGCTGCCCCTGAAAGCGAGAGGGGTAACGGTTTCAATTGAAAAATTCCATCTGTCGAAACGGAACACTATGGCACACGGGCTGTAACAACGAACGGTTCGGGTTGACTCTGGCTGGAAGAAGAACAGGATGACAAACAACTGCGAAATGGGATCGAATTTGAATGATGTGGAACGGTACCGAACCAATGCGACAAAACAACGGCAGATGAATAAGCAAACCGATGCCAACCGGAGGCTGCCAGCTACAGGTTTAAGATTTCAAAAGCCAACGGTTTCGGGATTTGGGTGTAAATTTGTACATTCAGCTGCGATATTACACCTGCGTGGGTCGTCCTTTGATCGGAGTGTTGATTCGGATATGGGCATGGGTTACCTGGAAAATTCTATGAAATGAAGATTTGATTTCAAGTCGCATATATAAAACATTGGGTTTTCAACATTTGACGAATTTCACGCTAACTCATCCAGTGGCTGGCAGCACCCTCTCAGAATCCAATGAAACTTTGTGGGTGTGTTGAATTTGTCTTTTCAAGCAACTTTGAATATTTTGTGTTTTCAAAATTTATGTAGACTACCATATGAAATGGGCTTAAGTTTTTTTATCGATTTTTTTAAATCAACGTTACTCAATAAGGAAAAGACTTACTAAAAAGTCATGTATGAGTGACTTTTAGAAAATTGTCTTAAGTTTTATGAAAAAAATTGTAAAAATTGTACAATTGAATCCTACACGCTAAAAAAAATATTCCAAAATTTAAAATTAATTTGCAAAAAAAAATCTATTTTTTTCTATAATTTTTTTAATAAAGGCAACTAAATTGTCTAAAAGTTCGCCATACATTGCAAGATGGGCACTTTTAAGGAAAAATGTTTTTCTTTCAACAAATTTATCATGTCAACATCCTGGGCTATCCTGGAATTGATCGAATTTTTTTCTTAACAAAGGCAATATAACTGTATAAAAGTTCGCAAAATGGGCACTTGAAAGGAAAAAAAAGTTTTTCTTACTTATTCATGTCCTTTTTTTACCGTGTACCACGCATACTCGTCTAGTCATGGTCTTCAACACCCCTATAGAATCCAATAAAATTTAGCAATCATAAAGATTTGAATGTATTGAACATTTGATAAAAAAAAACAATAATACTTGTATTTGACTGTTCAACTGGCCACATACTTCTTCAGGAGTTTTGATAGTGTTTCCAAAATCTTGAGCAAGGCTTGTTTTCCAATCTATTGTCCTTCTTATAATATACTTCAAATGTTTGGTAATAAACATGATCAACCACCTGATTGGTGAGTGAGTGACTGCTCTCTATATTAGAAGTAGTGTTCAAAGTGTCCCGCATTTACGCTTATTTTTGGGTATAACAGTTCGCAAAACCGCGCTATTTGTAGTGGATAAAATTTATAAGTGCCAAAACTAGTGGTTAAATAAGTGATATATGTTTAGAAGCAGAAACTGCGGAAAAATTATACAAAATTAAAATTAACACCACATTCGCTTGGTACCTTACTATTGTTAGCCCGTGGTGGCAATTATTCAGACATAAAAGCCTTCATTGATTTGCTATAAAACGAAGAGAGTGAGTGCTATCAACCCTAAGGTGGATACTTGGTATATCAAAACAAAAGTGACGGTAGGCTCAATATATTCTATTTGGAAATAAAATGAGTGTAAAAGATAAAAGTGATTTGGAAGACAATCAAGCAAGTGATACCTGGAAAACCTGACCCCAAATCGCCAAAATCGGTACGTTGTATGGGATTGTATGGATCAGCAAGAAGAAGGCTAAAACGACTCATGAATGATGGTATGAGTTTCGAAAGAGCTCGTGAAAAAGCGGTGTAACCAGTTGCAAATCTCAAAAGATCACGGACTGTAGACTTTGATACAACCAACAGTTCAGAACGTCAGCCGATGCCAAAAAAATGTCGCGATTAACATGGTCAGTCGAAGAGAGTAACTGGTCATAAGCGAACCACAATGGTACCGAAATTGGATAAAGATCCTGTTCAGGGAGGCAGTAGCTGTAAATCTAGCCGTAGGGAAAACCTGCCGGCACCAACCTACCAAGCAATTGCCAGTGGGGTTAAATTGGGAATAATTCCAAAAGAATACCCGGAAATCGCGTTGACCTCCGAACAACAGGAGACAGTAAAAGAAACATTTCGGAAAAAGGTCCTAGATCAACGTAGAGAGCCATTTAAGCAGAAATTTGTGTATTCTACGTCCAGAACTGGGTATGTACTAATATTCTGTAAGGACCGACATACAGCAGATTAGGTCAAAACCACAGTTCCTCAAATAGCGTCTTGGAAAGATGCTGAGCTTGTGGCTCTTGATGAACAAAAAATTCCTCGACAAGAAGTCCTACTCGCGTTTTTTATAGGAGTGCCGACGACAACAACGACACGATTCGAGGCTACATAGAAAGCCAGAATGACAACCTGAATTCAGCAAATTGGAGAATTCTGCAGTGAACTGTAAGGAACCAGCATGTCGAATGGGCGATCACTGTGGATGGTTCATCGATGCATTCATCGATTCATCATTCACTAGACTAGGCTTCGAATTTTAGGAAAAGGGCTTCTTCAACCCTATGAAGTCTGGCATTTAAGTCCTATTAAGGTAAGAGACTTAATTAGGCAAGTCTAACCTACCTGGGACAAAATGCTGCCTCAGACATTGCACATGACATCACAATAATGATGGATAAACTGGTCTGCTAAATTAAATGGGTCATACAACAATATTCCTTTATTTGGTCACAGTGGTTGTCACGGCTCTACAAAAAAAAGAACACCTGATATAATTGTATTATCACTTGAGTTTTAAAAAAATAATAATTTTGAAATAAGCCCAGCCAAATAGCAGCCTTGATTTTTCAAACATTCAAAGACCCTGAAAAAATTTAAATTGTCATTATAATTAAATTTAATTGGCTTCTGTGAGGTTTTAGGACCAAATTATAAGACAAGTTGGCATCGCGCAAAAAATAAAGAAAAATTTTGTTAGAAAACTTTGTTTTCTTAAGGGTGCTCATTTCGCGATGCATGGCAAACTTTCAGACAATTATATTGCATTTATTTTAAAAAATCGTCTAATTCTTAGATAGCCATTTTTTTTGCAAATTGACTTTAAATTTTAAAATATTTTTTTTAGCGTGTGAGAACCGATTTTGAAATTTAGAAATTGTTATCATAAAAGTTGAAACAATTAGCGAAAAGTCACTAATACATTACTTTTTTGTAAGACTTTTCCTTTTTGAGTTATGTTGATTTAAAAAAATTAATCAAAAAACGCAAGCCCTTATCAAATGGTAGTCTAGATAAATTTTTAAAAAACAAAGTATGCAAATATGCTTGAAAAGACATAGTCTACCCACCCAAAAAAATTATTGGATTCTCAGAGGGTGCTGCCAATCACGTAGAAATTCGTCAATTTTGGTAAATGTAAATGGAGTAATGAATCCATTTTCCTCATATTGAGCAAATTTGTACGAGAAGCAGATTATTGACAAGATGAAGAAAACAAAGAAGGCATCAAAAATTGAATTTAAGACACCACTTATAACCCAAAACCCTACATGGCATTGACTTACTATTGACCAAACCTCCTTCGCCAGCTGGTAAAATTTACTGTTGGTTTTTCTCGCATCGATTTTCCCAGCTGGCAAATCATATGGTTCCGGAATCGATTCTCCTCGATGGGAAATACAATTGCATGGCATGAAATTAAACAACCATTCCATATTGCTCACCAACCACCGAGAGGGCTAACGAGCAACAGTGAAACCACACTCTTCAGTGACTCAATATGTTCAGGATACCTCTAATTACCACATGCGGTTTAATAACATTGTAAATATCCCGGCACGCAGAACACAATTGACAATCGAATTCGAAGTCAGTTGCTTAGTGGGAAAAAATAAATTCCTATGCCTGCCTCAACTCGAATCGCTCCGGGGAAAAAAACAGTAAATAGAACCGATCATTATCCAGCAACGCTGCCTCAGGGCAACAGCGTGATCACATAGAGTTCAAAGACCTCTACTACGGAAGCCTACGAAATTGAAACGAAGGCTCGAGGCAAAACAGAGAGTTGGAAAAAGGTGCATAAATCGTCCGTCACCGACCAGATGCACATTCAGTCAGAAATCCATGGCAGGGGAAGTGAGAAGGAGAAGCACAACTGGTCCTCTAGGTCTGACCCCGCAACCCCTGATAAGGGACACGCCAGCCGGAGCAACCCGAAACGTAGCTAATTCCGTTTTGTTATTCTACACGCCGCCGACTGTTAACTTCCTCGTGATGTATAGTTACATGCGACAGACTTGATATACCATAGCTTGTAGCTATCTATCGCACCCTCTCCCGGATCGCATGAGTGCGTGTGCCGTGCTGTTTATGTTTTGATCTTGATCCTTTCCATTCCATTTAACATGCATCGTTTTCCGTGTTGCGTTTCCCTCTCGTCTTCGCCTTCCCAACTGCGGTACCTTGGTTTTGGTGGACTGTGAATCTGCATGGTCACGATTGGGAAGAACAAACTTGATCGGAACTATTCTACGGAACCGGTAAATCCCGTTGCCGTCTTGATACAGAGCATTAGTGTTATTTTTGTTGATATAACAGTTGTTTTGGGTTCATGCTCTTCCTTTCGAAAGGCGCAAGGCTCCGCAGAAGAAATTGGATAGAATTTCATTCTGTTTAATCTTTCAGATCACCAGCTGGATGCACTGACGAGCAACTGGTGCAGGACCTGAATAAGTGATTATACAACTTCGCAGCATTGAATAATTTGTAAGAAAGGGAGCAATCGATACGTTGACAACTAATTTCAAGCGAAAATTATGTTCATTGCCAACATCGAGTTTCTGAGCGTTCATTATTGACACGGAATGGAGGAATAAATTGTAATCTAGATGGATGTTTTATTACTGCAATCAAGGATCACAGGCCATTAAAAAATCTAATTATGTAAATTCTGTTGAACGCCGTAGCTCATTGGGGTTGTGTTGATTCACCCTTCGTTTCAGTTCTGAATTTTGTTTTCTATTAATGGCTCATTGCAGAATATCGTACCAGGAGAGACGCACGTTCAATGCTTTTGTGATAGGGTAGGTGTTTCAGCGATAATGGTGTACCCATAGCTGTGGTAAAATTGGATTGAATCAAGATTATACGATAACTAGAATAAGTTTATCGGCAGCTTTCAGTTAAGTTTAACTTTTTTTTTTTGAACACAACTTTTTGAAATAAAGGAACTCTAATGCAATCAAGTGCAATGCCTCTTATGCACTTTCACGAAATTTGGAATAAACAATTTCTACAACTACTCTTCACAGTGGGCACGAATGAACAAGGAATAAAAAAATATCCAAAATAAAGCGTAGACCACATTAATGATCCTATAATTACTTAATGTAATAAAATATTTTTCCATTTTTGTACGAGGTATACTTAGATCAATCATTTCACTATGTTGATTATAAGCATTCATCATCTGATTCAACAGTCTGAATTTAGTATAATTTGTTCGATGATGATCTAAAGTGAACAAACTTCGATAACGCCGTGTACGAACATAAAAGTTTAATTTTGACAATAATTCAGTTGAATCTATTCGTTGCAAAACGATGTCGTTGAAAAATGATACCATAGCTTAATCTCGACACTCTTTCAATGATTGAATTTTGAACAAAAAGCAATGTGCTTCATATGAAGAGAGGAGAAGTTCTATCCATGCTAACCTACGTAGTGCGTATTATAAAAAAAAACTTCTTTCGAATTGACTCTATACGCTCATCGTGCTTTTCTTATATGAGGTAACCAAACAACACTGCAGTATGCCAATATTGACCTTACAAATGAAAAACATAATTAATTTGATTGTATAAGGGTCTTGAAAGTTGTTGCCAAAACCTTTTATTTATTTAATCATATTGCTTGCGCTATGAATTAATGTGTTAAAATGTTGATTTTTTTTTATTCTTTAATTATCGACAATTTCAGAACTGGGCTGGTTCATCTCCCGTCGTAGTCACTCAAATACTTTTTGGGTATTTTCGTAACTTGTCCGGGGGTGAGATTCGAACTCGTGATTTTGGCGTGAGAGGTATGGATGCTAACCACTACGCCGGGGTCGCCCCTGTTATAATGATTGACAAATATCAATTAAGTGTTATTTTTAAATCTCTTATTCTATCACAAATTTTAATATTTTGATCTCCTAAAGATACTTACACTCAGTAGCAAAAAAAAAGCCGAGCAAAATTTTGCTTCCAAAATACGCGTTGTTCAACCTTCTGTAACTTTGTCAATTATCAACATATTTGGCTGAAATTTCGACAACATTATAACTATACACCTTATGTAACCAAAATTTCATGTTGATGAAGTTTATAAATTTGAAGTAATCATAACATATGTGAAAAAATTCATTTTTGACATAACAATTTCAAAAATCCCTATTTCTGTGAAAAATTTAGGTGGGATATTACAAATTTCTCCATGGCTTAGAACAATACAGAGATTAATTTGGACAAAATTTGAACTGTTTTCATCAAGTGGTTTGGATTACAGCTGGCGTCAAAGTTGACGCTCCAACATGAGTATTTCTCGCTTTCACCCGATATTTACCATGCTGAACTATCGGTGCAGAAACAAAGCTGAGGTAAATTCATCTTATTAATTCGGTCCAAACCTGTATGATGACAACGCTTCAACGTTCGAATTTTGTCCACATTAATCTCTGTATTGTTTCAAGCCATGGAGAAATTTTTAATATCCTACCTAAATTTTTCACAAAAATAGGGATTTTTGAAATTGTTATGTCAAAAATGACTTTTTTCACATATGTTATGATTACTTCAAATTTATAAACTTCATCAACATAAAATTTTGGTCAAAAAAGGTGTATACATTAGTTATAATGTTGTCAAAATTTCAGCCAAGTATGTTGATAATTGACAAAGTTACAGAAGGTTGAACAACGCGTATTTTGGAAGCAAAATTTTGCTCGGCTCTTTTTTTGCTACTGAGTGTAAGTATCATCAAGAGATCAAAATATTAAAATTTGTGATAAAGTAAGAGATTTAAAAATAACACTTAATTGATATTTGTCAATCATTATAACAGGGGCGACTCCGGCGTAGTGGTTAGCATCCATACCTCTCACGCCAAAATCACGAGTTCGAATCTCACCCCCGAACAAGTTACGAAAATACAAAAAAGGTTTTTGAGTGACTACGACGGGAGATGGACCAGCCCAGTACTG
This sequence comes from Aedes japonicus, assembly GCA_034211315.2. Taxonomy (NCBI): domain Eukaryota; kingdom Metazoa; phylum Arthropoda; class Insecta; order Diptera; family Culicidae; genus Aedes; species Aedes japonicus. The sequence goes on from JASCZW010000302.1 coordinate 317,707, forward strand.
AAAATGTCGATAATTAAAGAATAAAAAAAAATCAACATTTTAACACATTAATTCATAGCGCAAGCAATCAGCCATATATGTTGACAACTTGACAAAGTTACAGAAGGTTGAACAACGCGTATTTTGGAAGCAAAATTTTGATCGGCTTTTTTTTGCTACTGAGTGTAAATACTTCGTGTGCTTTGTTTCCTTTTTAAAGTTATTAGACTACGTTTTTTTTACTTTCAGAACACCTTATGTAAAAGACCTGGAATTTATTCTGAAATTAATGTTTATCATCATTACTTCTTCTTAAAAATGATTTACACTCAGAAGCAAAAAAAGCCGAGCAACATTTTGCTTCGAAAAAACGCCATGTTCAACTTTCTGTAACTTTGTCAATTATCAATATTTTTTTTTTTTTATTAAAGGCTCTTTAAATTTTATTCGAGTCTCGTTTGATTCATTTACAGAGTTTGAAACAACTTAACATCTAATAGTTTTTTTTTTCTTCATTCTTTGATCACGCTTGTTGTATTGTTGCAACGGAGCGAGCGGTTTCGAACGCCTGACGCTTGCAGAACTTCCATCCTGTCTTGATAAGTTTTAGCGCCAGGAGCACTAATACTGCTACCATGTTGACCATCAGTTTAAGTTCATGTTGGGAGTGGTATTATGTGTGGACCTCCTGGTTCTCGATGACGGTGACCTGCTGATCACCGATCTGCTTAACGTTGTCTTCCTTGGAGTCGCAGTTTCCCATTTTCGATGAGGTGGTAAATGGTACAACTGGTTAGGCTTGACCAACTGTATTGTTCTGTGGGTTTGGGTTGCTTTATATTGGGTTGTTTGTTGAAAAGAGTCAAGTCATATTTCATCTATCAGCGCAATTTCTTTGAGAAAGCTAAGCACTTTTTTTGCTTGGTTACTGTCGTCAGCGAGTGCTTCTCTTAGGCTGGGTTGGAGCCCAATTTTTTCGCGTAAGTCATCATATCCTGGGCAGAAGGCTATAATATGTTTGACGGTAAGTATTTGGTTGCATTTTGTGCACTTAGGTGGGTCTGTTTTTTCCAGTAGATATGCATGCGATACCCGCGTATGGCCTATTCGTAGTCTGGTAAGTATGACGTCATCTCTGCGATTTCCTGTAATTGAGTCGATTTCCTGTAATTGATCACACGATTTCCTGTGTGATGGTGTTTTTGCATTCTCTTAGTTTATTGTTTCTGGTTGAGAACCATTCCGTTTGCCATTTATCAATAATGTTCCTTTTGATGATGGTTTTGGTTTCCTTGTGGTCAACTGTTTTCTGCGTTATTGTATTCAGTTCGAGGGCTCGCTTTGCTTCTGTATCAGCCTTCTCGTTCCCGGGAATGCCGATGTGGCTTGGGATCCAGCAAAAGGTAATGGATGTTCCCTTATCGGTTATGTTGTTGTATAGGGTGACTATTTCATCTTTGAGAAGAGATTTTATCTTTCTTTTTTCGATAGTGGTGATTACGCTCAGAGAGTCAGTGCATATGATGAAGGCACCTACTCTTTCTTGATTTGATATCCAGCTTAGGGCTTCAATTATTGCCATACATTCGACGCTGTAGATGCTAAGTAGATTGTGGGTTCTTTTACGTATTACGTTACCTTCGACGATTACACTGAAACCCGTTCTTGAATCGGTTTTAGATCCATCAGTGTAGATCGCTGAGTGGAGTCTGTATTTAGTGCTGATTAGTTGGGCCAATAGTTTTCTCTGTTCTAGATTATTCTTTCCACTCCTACTCGCGTGTAGCATGGTATTATCGACATTTATTTGTTCCACTTCCATGGTGGGGTGGATGGTATATGCAGAGATCTACATACTGGGATATTTGTTCCTAGGTCCTCTATGATTCTACTACTTCTGGTTGGTTCTTGATTCCATAGTTCTCCTGAGCTGTGACTGCTGTACTCTTCTGTTTCGCTGTTTAGTGGAAGACAGGTGTTGTTGATTGTTTTTGTTGCAAATATCGCTAGTCTTTGGTTTAGGAGGCACCTGATGTTTGGAATTCCTGCTTCAGCCTGTATGCCTATTATTGGACTGGTAAAGAACGCTCGTGTGATGATCCGTAAAGCGTTGTTATGCAAACTCTCGAGCCGTTTGATTACCGTGTCACTGATGGAAGATATAATAGGAGCGGCGTACAGTATTTTTTCAAGTACGGTTGCTTTGTAGATTTTTGTAAGAGTTTGTTGGTCGCCACCCCATGATCTAGACCCGATGAATCTTAGGAACTGAACTCTCTGGGAGCATGCTGCTCTTATTTCCTCTATGTGTGTTTTGTAGGTGAGGTGTTGATCTAGAGTAACTCCAAGACATTTGTTGCAACTTTTTTCTGATACAAAGCCGTTATTCAGTTTCAGTTTTTGACCTATTTGTTTTCTTAATCTGGGGTTCTTGAACAACACTGTTACACATTTTTCGGTTGATATCTTGAAGCCAGTACATTGTTCCCATGATTCAACTGACTGAAGCGCTGATTGTAGTTTTTTGGTGAGATTTTTCCGGTTGCTGTCGGTGACAAAAAGAACTACATCATCGGCAAAAAGGAGTACCTTGACGCCGGCTGGGAGCACCGAGCATATGGTGTCGATTGCAATTAAGAAAAGAGTGACGCTTATAACTGATCCTTGGCATAGGCCGTTCTCCATTATTGCTTCCTGTGATAGTGTATTGTTTGCTTTTACTCTAAATGTCCTTCGTTCTAGGATTTTCTGGATGTATTTAACGAGGTTGCCTTCAATTTTCCACTCACAAATTCTGTTCAGTACCAGCCTGCGCCAGGTGCTGTCGTAAGCTTTTTTGATGTCGAGGAAAACTGCTTGTGTAAGGATTTTTTTGTGCATAGCTTCTCTCACAGCGGTGTCAAAGTGGGCTAGATAATCTGCTGTAGATTTTCCTTTTCGAAAAGCGAATTGGTGGTCATTAAACAGCTTGCGTTCTTCGATTATGTACATTAGTCGGTTATTTATCATTCTCTCGAGGATCTTTCCAAGGCAGCAATTTAAGTAGATTGGTCGGTAATTACCTGGGCAGCTTCTTTCTCCTTTTCCCTTGTATATAGGGACAACTATGGATTTAGTCTAGCTTTCTGGATACACGGAATCTTCCCATAGTCTGTTGTACGTATTGAGGAGCAAATGTTTGTACTCTACTGGGAGATTGATTATCATTGCGTAGTGGATACCATCCGGACCTGGAGAGGATCCTTTGAGTCCTTCCATGGCTTCCTCGAGCTCATTTTTGGAGAATACTGAGTTGTAATTGGCTCCGTCGTCCTGGTTTATTAATATCGGGAATTGTTCGATGTTGTTTTTATACGCAAGGAATGGTAGTGAATATTCCTTATCGCTGGATATTTGTCCGAAGTGTGCAGCTAGGCTATCAGCTATGTCTTTGCTATTAGTATTTCTTTGGTTATTTAGTTTGATTGCTCGGATATGTGGGGATTTGAATTTTCCTTGAATTTTGCTGTAATTTTTCCACATTTCTTTAGCAGGCGTGTGGACGTTGAATTTTTGGGAAAACTCTTCCCAGGATTTCTTTTTGGCTTTTATAATGATCTCTTGTGCTTTGATATTGGCTTCTCGAAAATCCTGTGCATGTTGATGGTTTGGTATTCCTTTTTTTGTCCTTTGCAAGATTCGAAGGGCCTTTCTTCTAGCTTTGATAACAGATGCTACTTCATTGTTCCACCATGGTACCTGTTTACCGGAGGTACTTCCTTTAGTTTTTGGAATGGATTGTTCGGTGGCTTTGTTTATCTGCTTTGTTATTTCTTCAATTTGGTCAACAGCATCATCTTTGTGGGTTATTTCAATCGTGTTTTGGTATTTTACCCAGTCAGCTTCTTCGATTTTCCACCTAGGGAGACTTTCCTTTTCCTGTATTAAATGCGGCATCGATATAATTAGTGGAATGTGATCGCTTCCCTACGAATCTTCTGAGACAGTAAGTTCTAGGGCTCGAGCTAGTTGGTCGGAGCAACAACAGATATCGATGCAGGATCCGATCCCCGTAGCGCTATTTACATATGTTTTTTCACCATTATTGATCACTATCAGATTTTCTTCGTCGATGATTGACTCTATTATTTTGCCCCGGTGGTTGATTTCGTCTGAACCCCATAGCGGGTGATGTGCATTAAAGTCTCCCATCACTATCACAGGTTTTGGAACTTGGGACAGTAGGTTCGAAACCTCATCCTTTTGGATTTGGTTTTCGGGGGGGAAATATACATTTAATATTTGAGCATTTATCGGTGCTCCTACTTTCACAGCTACTGCTTCTAAGCTTGTATTAAGATCGATGATTACGCTATCTATGTCTTCTTTTACTGCCGTTATCACGCCGCCTGCTGATCTAGCACCACTTGATCTTTGCCGATGGTATGTTTTGTACTTACTGATGCTTGTTTGAGAGTCGTTTTGGCACATTGTTTCCTGGAGGCAAAGTACCAACGGATTAATGTCAGTCAGTAGTAATTTTAGGTTGATTCTTCTTTTTCTTAATTCTCTAACATTCCATGAGACCGCGCAATTTTCATTAGTTGTTGTATTATTATGATGATGTGTCATTGTAAAGATTATTGGACTTTGTTTGATTTACTTGTTTACCTTCGATTAGTTATTTTGGTCTCGTTGGGACTTTTAATGATTCATTGTTGCATATCGTGGTCCTGGTGAGTAGATCCGTCAGAGGTTTCTGAGTCCGATTGAACGTATTCCACCTCGTCACATGGTTTCATCGCGGTAATTCCTTTCTTCTTCCTCGGAGGGGAGAGTGAAGCCACTGGGTCCTGGGTCCTAGTGTGTTTTGGGGCTGATTTGTGTTGGTACAGTTTCAGAAGGTTTTCGAGCTTGTTACAGTCTTCTTTGAGTTTTTCATCCTCCTTTTCTGCAAGTTTTCGTTTTTGCTTTTCCTCCTTGTATGCTTTATGTAATTGTTCGCACTTTTCCTGCAAAGCTTGAAACTTCGTTTCCATTTGCAGCACTTTATTATTATTTTCTATGAAACAGTTTTTCACCTCTTCTTTGTATTGATTGAGCTTGGTCTCCAATTGCAATTCCATTTCTGCTTTCAGGGTATCGGCGTAGCTTTTCTTTTCTTCGTTTAGCTCGTTGATTTTGGTCACATATGCTTTATTCTGGTCAGTGAGCTTTTTGACTTGTTCATCGACTGATGCCGTGACTGTGTTGGAGTATGTTATTTTATTCCCAGATTCAATTATTTTCCTTGCTTCCCAGAATGGAATCTTCATGTCGACTTTAACTTTTGTAATATTTTTTTCTTTTTGCAGTGCCGGACACGCTTTGAAAAACGCACCATGTTCACCGCCACAATAAACACATTTTGCTTCATTTCTACATTCTTCATGATATGATTCACCACTCTTGCTGCATTTTTATCACTATCCGGGCAGCCAGTGCTGGTATGGCTCAGCGGGTTTGGATACCATGGCCGTGTCTGCAGAAGGAGATAACCAATTTTGACTTCATCAGACGCTCTGGTTCCCTTCACCGTTAGTACAAAGATGCCGGTAGGAATTTTGTTTTCATCCATGCCCTTCATAATTTGTTTTACGTTGGTCACACCTTGATCCACTAGCATATCGAGAATTGAGTCGTCCGTATCTTCTTTCACGTTACGACAGAACACAATCACTTTACAAGAGTTCAACGTCTTGTGTTCGTATACCTTGACCGTTATTCCGTCGGCTAATTTTTCAATTTTAGCTAGGTTTTTGGCCTGGCTATCATTACGAACTGTTACAAATATTTTTCCATTTCTGGTTTTTTTTTGCGGCAATGATTGTCCCACAGTAGCTCTGGATTATTTTTTCTACAAGTACTGGGGACACTCCATGAAGGGTTTTTCCTTCTTCCTGCCTTTCAATAACCATAATTTTTTCCCTGTAACCTCCGCCAGGGGTTTCCCCGATACGGGGGAAACTAAGATTGTTCATCGAGTTCAATTTGTGTTGATGGGTTGGATATTAATTTGCACTCGCGTAGGGTTATTCACTTTGCAGTTTGCTGGGTAATCACTTTTGCCGGACCGGCCGACCGGGCGCGTAATTAAATACTTTTCAATAGTGATTCACTGCGATCGACCGATTGCGCCGATACGACTTAACGCGATCGTGGTCAAACTCGAACTGGATCAATATTTTTGGCTGATTTGAAAACAATATTCAGTTGTTTATTAAGCTGAAGACCATTCGGGCTATATCTGATGAGCTCAGTCGGTTGTTCTACTTAATAGCTTCCTAATCTTGAAATATAACTGGTCAATATTGTTACCAGTGATGTTAGTATATTAGTATATTAGTTAGTATATAGTCAAGCATATAATGTTTGAAGGTTAGTTATTGGTTTGATCTATAAACAAATCACCTTAAAGCTCATTTCTATTTAGCTCTTCCGCTCAGCTACCCTCAATGTATGCTTCATGAAGCAGTCCCTTCGCATCCTGAAATAACCTAACTATAAATTCACAATCCACCAATTCCAAATCACCAAATAAATTCCCACCGCTTAACATGCAAGTGGCCAGAATGCTACAACTTGGAAAAAATGTTAAAGAAATCGATGAATCAACGCTCTCAGATTTATCGTCAATACGCTATTAAGAAAAATGTACAAGCTCGCAACTGCATGCTAGTTTGTGATTTGAAAAGTTTTCCAGATTCATGAAAAAAAGGCCTGGTACTGATGCAGCACGGCATCCGAACTTTGGATTTGAAAATTTGTGTCGCTTAACAAATCCTCAAAGAAATGTGCAAAAGCACGCTGGCCAATATTTAGTGTCATCCAGTGAGTACGTGTGCTCCACTTAGGAATGAATCGATTCAAGTAAATACGAGTACATACTCGATACTTTTGATACCAAGTAATATTGTAATCGATACTTTTCAATGCGATACCAAGTAGATATCAAATGAAACTACTTGAATCGAATGAGTACTTTGCCCAATCAGTGAAAAACATTATTATTGTTTTTGCTTCATTTTTAAATTGCAACTTTAGAATTGTTATGCTCGAAATATTACTTAATAACGTGTTCTTGTATTTCTCCGTGCAACGGACTGTGAAATTTTTGTAGCACTCGATTTCAGTCACGAATAGATGATGGTGAAAAATTGTCAGGCTGACAAGAGGCTGACATAAAACCCACATTAGCCTGACGTTAGACTTTCTTCAGGATGACGATCAGCTTTACATCAGTTAGCACCCTCTTCGCACTGGGTAGCGTTTTAGCAGCATCAAAACTGATATTTCATTTCCGGAGCGTATTGCCTGTCACACAGTTTTCAAGCACGTCAACGAAGCAAAAGTGGAAAAATGGCTCCTACAACTTCGGAGATTTGGAAGTATTTTTCAAGAAAAGACACCAATGTGGCCTCATGCAAACGATGTTTTCGTCAAATCAAGTACTGTGGCAATACATCGAACTTGCATAAACACCTGAAAAGCCACAACATTGTGCTGCAATGTAACAATGTTTCACTGTAAGTTCAGCTCATTCTTACTTAAATTAGATAGATGTACTTAACCTCACTGTGGTTTTTTATAGACGTGCACATAAACTGGGCGATCAAATCTGTCCAGTAAAAGCAACAGATCCGGCTCCGTCTACTTCAGGAATAGGATCATCTGGCCATTTGCAGGTTTCTAAATCATCATCCGACGAAGGAAATTCAAGTGCTCATGTGGAAAGCTCCCTCAAAGCGGCATTCAATAACATTATTGCGACAAAGGGTAAGTTGTTAATTTCGTAACACCGTTTGCAGAGTGTTAAAATAACTAGTATTTTTCTTTTTCAGAAGGTGAACAAAAGCATCGCGACATCACAATGAAAATCCTTTTCATGATTTGTAAGGATATGCGACCATTCAACATTGTCGAGAAGGGTTTCTTCATCTGATGAAAGAAGTCGCACCTACGTATAAGGTTCAGTCGAGCACTTATTTCAAGAAAAAGCTGGTAGATAAGTACGAGGTTCTTGCCGAATCCATCAGCCACAGGATTGATAAGGTAAGCTTTGCCAGCTTGACGATTGATACATGGACAGAGACCATGGCCGAACGAAGTTTCTTAGGTGCTACGGTTCATTTCCTTGACGGAGTTGATATGGTGAATGTGATTATTGGAATCAAGGAACTGAGTGAAAGGCACACAAGTAAATACATAGTTGAAGCAACAATCAATATGCAACTAGCTATTTGAAATTGGTTCACTGTTGTAGAACCCCTTGGTCCGAAGTACACCTTGAAGTCAGCACCTTGCTGTACATATTTGCGCCTCTGTTTTGATTTGCTGTGTTATTTTGACAGAATATTTGAGAGTGTGTTCGTGTGAGTTCATTATGAGGGGCGCATTATTAAGCTTGGGACCGAGCTTGGGACCGATGTGCTTGTACTGACTGAGCCAAGAAAAAAAATTGTTTTTGTATGGGACCTACTGGTCTTAGAGTTAGTCTATGGTTGAAGCCCTTCCAGATATACTTAAGAATTGGAATATTCCAATTGAAAAAAATCGCTGCATACTCTCTGATAATGGTGCCAATGTTGTATCTGCGATTAAGTATCTGGTATCGGAGAAGCAGCATTTTCCGTGCTTCACACATATGTACAGTAAACTTAATTGTTGAAGCTGGATGGAAATGTCCATCGGTCAAGTCCATCATTGATAAAGTACGCACTATTGTCAAATGGGTAAAAAATAGTGTCATAAACTCCGATAAGTTGCGTAACATCCAGCTGCAAAAGAGTGTTTCTGAGGGATCGTTGAAAAAACTAATCTTGGACGTGTACACACGATGGAATTCTGTGTACTACATGCTAGAACGATTTATCGAAATGGATAAGATCTGTACGGAGCTTATTTTTGATGACCCCAAAAGCCCTCCAATGCCCAGCTCTCGAGAAATGGAGACCATCAAGCAATTTGTGGAACTTCTTAAGCCATTTGAGTTCATTACTGGTGAGGCATCAGCTGATAAATACGGGACTATTTCAAAGATAATTCCTATGATTAGCTGTCTACGGACAAAATTGCAAAATTTTACGTCAACTTTCCCAGCTGTCAAGGAGCTGAAGGATGCATTAAAACAATTCAACGTGGCCATTGCCACAATATTGGATCCACGATTCAAAAATCGACATTTTTAAGACTCGCAAGCATGCAACAAAGCTGTGCAGAATATAAGAGAGCAATATAAACGTGAAATTCTGAGCGGTGATTCCGATGAAGAAGAAGAAAAGGTTGTGAATGAGAAACCAGAATTCTACTTTTGGCAAAATCACAATGAACTCATGCAGGATCGCCAGCGTTCGAAAAAGGGTAATAAGAGAACTGACGAGATTACACTCTATCTGGTGACACCGCTTTCTCTACTCACCAACAATCCACAAGACTGGGAGCATCTGAAAACAACGTTTCCGTTCCTGTATAACGAAACGATGAAGTACCTGATGATTGTCGGATCATCAGTTCCGTGCGAGAGACTTTTCTCCAAAGCTGGTGCAACCATCACACAGAAAAGAAACCGTCTTACCGAAAATAATTTGGAGAAGCTACTTTTCCTCGGAAATTTGTTGGGAGAAGAGTTTTTCGGTTGAAGAGTGTGTTTTTTATATGATGAATTACCAGTTGCATGAATAATAAGTTTCATTTGATAAATTTTTTTTATTTTATTTTTTACTCGGAAATAGCAAGTACTCATATGATTCAAGTAGGTATCAATACTTTTGATTCTATATTTTTTTGGTATCGATACTTTCTTCCGATGCTACTCTCAAGTAAAATTATCGATACCTTGATGGTATCGTTTCATCCCTAGCTCCACTACAAGTTCCCTTGCTTTCAAACTCACTTTCAAATCAATTTACCCATTGAGTTGGACACATCACAATAGAAATATTGTGATGGAGCACGGACGTTAGGTTACTAAATGTATGAAAAATACTCTATAACATATTAAGGATTATATCTGAAACACTCAAATTTGGTCAACACCCACCTACAAAATTGTTCACAATTTTCTCAATTAAATCTTCAACCGTTTCAATATTAGCATATTAGCAATTTCGCTGTATTCTTTAACGTAACTCACCTCACATTCATGCTATGCTGGTGCCCTATAGACAATTACTGCCCGAAATATAGACCCTGAAGGCATTAGCCTTAAACACTGGCCAATTAGATAACACAAATCTGGTTGGGACTGCGTCTTGCAACCTGTGTGTGTGCAGAAACGAACATCCCGTTCTTTGAATGCAAGATGAACGAAGCGAAAGAGGTTTGATTTTTCACTGTCAGCTGTATCACTCCTCGGCCTACTCGTCTTTGTCAATAGTTAGGAATGTTACAATAGAATTGATAACGCCTTAATACATGCCAGAATGAGCAGTAATAACATGCACAGATACAAAGAAAGGGAATGCTAGATTTGGCAAAAAATAATGGAATACTTAATGTAAAGATAAGCCAGATAACGCCTGAATATAGCCATTTGTATGGAAGATTACCAACATTGTTGTATGGCGCATGAAAGATTGCAAACAATTTCGTTGTTTACGCCTCCTTTGGTTGTTTTTTTCTGTGTGTTATAAGCCTATCTTGATGATGAATTTCTTGTTGAAATTATTTGACAAGCGTTAAAACATGTTATAACTCTGTTATCTGCACAAGGCTTTACACTACTGTTTTATACGTAGATAGACGGACAGTGCACTCTCTAGTTGGCAGGCAAAATTTGGGCATGTTCATGAGCTCCATGTTTCACCTGCATCTCAAGCGCATCTCAAACTCGTTTTCAGTAGGAACATTCTTAATCCATGCCTATATTTCATCCAATGTTTTGCAAGTATATGAAATATATAATTTTTTGTGATGATGTTGATGATGGTGAGGATGATGATGATGATAAGAGTGTACCCACCACCGGCGCTTGCATTACAAAGGATTATACCAAATTGATAACATGTTCTAATACCAGGTTTTCACTTTTTTATCACTGGCTGAATAAACAGCCAAAATAACAGAATTAATAACAAAAAATACTCTCGTTGAATATCATAATAATAAATTATTTTGTTATCACTGCGATCAACTTGATAACAAATCCTGTATTGTAAGCAAATTTATTGAAATAGTTTCAAATAATGTGATCAATTTGAAATCAAATTCTGATGTTAAAAACTAAAAAATATTTTGATTAAGAGCAAAATTTATTTTTCAAATGTGCTGGAAATGTTTATAATTTACAATTCAACTTATAATGTTCATAAAAAATAGTGTGTTCAAAATGATAACATATGATAACAAAATTTGCCAATGGTGATAACTAAATTTGTTATGCGATACCAGCGGAAATAAAAACGATAACTGCGATAACAGAACTTGTTACTTATATGATATCAGCTTGTTATTTTCCTTTGCTAGTAGAATTATACCGGAAGGGAATGTTTTACCTAATGGTTTGTTTATTTATTTATTTATTTATTTATTTCTATTCATCAACAGATTATGTTTAAATCCCAATGATGTTACTTAAAGCTAAACAAAAACGGTACATTAATGGTCATGACATTAAACAAACTAAAAATAACACTATCGATGCGAATTAGACTGGTCTTTAAAAAAATGACTAAACTTACGAAGAAGCATCTGGCGAGTCACGTTAAAATCAAACAAGGCGGATACCCTATTAAAAAGTCTTTGTAAACCGCCAATTGCGCCAAACATACTGTAATTGGTTCATTGTGGAGGTAACCGCAGCATTGAACTATTCCTCAGGGCTCGGGGCTGCACGTTGATATTGATTTACTCCAGAAGATCAGGACAGTCGATGCGGTCTTGCAAGATGTCTGCGATGAACAAAGCCCTGGCTGTATCTCTACGGGCTAACAGGGACTCCAGGTTAATTAGACGGTAACGGCTTTCGTAGCTTGGCAAACGATAGGGATCCGTCCACGGTAGTTTACAAAGCGCAAATCTCAAAAACCTTCGTTGAACAGCCTCTACTCTAACGACACCGTTGTTGTAATGAGGAGTCCACACAACCGAGCAATACTCTAATATAGAACGACACAAGGAGCAGTACAACGATTTGAGGCAGTAGATGTCCGTGAAGTCCTTAGCAATCCGAAAGATGAACCCCAAAATGCAGGAGGCTTTGCCGACAGCGTACGAGATATGCTGCTTGAAGGTGAGTTGGGTGTCCAGAATTACTCCCAAGTCCTTGACTTGACTGACGCGCTCAATTTCGGTGCCCAACAAGACATTTTTGAATAAAATAGTCTGTTTCTTGTGCGAAAACGAGATAACCGTGCATTTGGCCGGGTTGACATCCATACGATTCAAAGTGCACCAGTCAGCAAAAGCATTTAGTTGACGTTGAAGAAAGCGACAGTCATCGAGTGAGTGCACTCGAAGATAGAGTTTTAGGTCATCTGCGTATGATAGTCGAGGTCCTTCGAAAGCCAAATTTACGTCGTTGAAGTAGATCAAAAAAAAATCAACGGTCCCAAGTGACTACCCTGCGGTATACCAGACATGGCTTTGAACATGTGAGACTGACAATCTCCAATGACTACAGCCAGATGACGGTCAGTGAGGTACGATTGAAACCATTGCATCCGTTGATCCCAAGCCTGCCCAGTTTGGCAATAGCTATGCGGCGGTTTGTTGTAGCAGAGTGAGGTTAAATTCCTGAAAACCTTCGGAAAACGACACAATGACTGTTCTTTCGTGATAAAAGCCCAGCTACCTTACGTACCTTTGTTACCAGCTCATTCATATCGGTATATAGAAATAAACAAATGTTATTATTCCAATCCATCCAATATATCCTCAATCATAAAATTCCAAATCTTGAGGATCCTCTCATGAACAGTAAACGTGACAAAACAAAGCGCGTTCACGGTCATACCCGATAATAAAAGACACTTCAAGTGTATTTCTTCTGTTATCGGATCAATACAAACACACAAAGCTTAAAAACTGCACCGTTCGTGAAAGGCAGCATAATTAATCATCAATTAAAAGAGAGATTTGAGCAATAAAAAATGAAAAAAGTGCCATTAAATTATTAAGGCCTGTGCCAACAAATAATGTGATCAGCATTAAAAATTAGAATGAGCAATAAAGATGAGAAAGATCTTCGGATAATCTAATTGTGACCGGTAAATCTGTCAAATAGCAACAGCTATTAGTATATGTGCAATTAAATATGGCAGTATTTCCGCCAAATTATGTAATTTGAGCACTAAACTATTCGCATATGTCTTTTAATTTTGTTAGATTTTCCCATAAAAACAGTAAAATGAGCAATGGATATTTATTTATCCATTGCTCATTTTACTGTTTTTATGGGAAAATCCAACAAAATTAAAAGACATATGCGAATAGTTTAGTGCTCAAATTACATAATTTGGCGGAAATACTGCCATATTTAATTGCACATATACTAATAGCTGTTGCTTTATTTGATAGATTTACCGGTCACAATTAGATTATCCGAAGATCTTTTCTCATCTTTTATTGCTCATTCCTAATTTTTTAATGCTGATCACACATTATTTGTTGGCACAGGCCTTAATAATTTAGTGGCACTTTTTTCATTTTTTGGTGCTTTTTCTGAATTACTAAGTGCAGGTAAATATTTTAGCCGTTCGTGAAAACTAAGTTCAGTATACTTTCAAATTTCGATTTTCTGTACAAAAACAATATTTTTCGTCTAAGAATTTTCCGTTTCCACGCAATTTCAGTTAAAAATTTCTTTGTGGACTTTTTTATACCACCATGTAATTACTAGCAATTTTCTATTGATTTATTGTTCAACAAAGGCAAAGGATAAATTTAACTATGGTTAATTAATGTTCAGAGGTATACTGTATCGTGTAAATAAACTGCAACTGTAAAATAAGAAGAACTAATAGTGTATTTAACACCCCCAACGAGTTAGAATCCAAGGAACAGATAGGCAAAACTTGAATTGTTGAACTATTCCATCCGCTTCAAAGGCTCATATTTCCGTCCTCAAAAATCATAGTTAATGAAACCATCCAACATTACACCCGGTCCAGTACATCATCTTCAGCTGCCAGTAAATGAAAACATAACCTTCCAACGCCCGTCAAGCACAACTACAGATGGTCATTCATTCCTGGCTGTGTCTCATTAATAAAAATATCTCCATAAACAAGAGTGAGCAGAGCGGCAAGGGAAAGAGCATACTATTGTCGTTCACTCGTCGCTTCACCAAAGGGAGAAAAAAAAACCCGGTGCATGACGGTGCTGTGGCAGACAAACACATCCCGATAAGTCACAACCATCGTCCTTCATCCGAAACCGACAGGCCACAGCAGCAAGTCCCCGTGCGCAACAGGGGACCAGTGGACCGTAATTATGAAATGAAATAAAACACATTTTAGGTGCGCGGCATAAATTAACGATCCTTTCCATCCCTTTCGCTCGCATGGCTTACAGTCTAGCTCAGAAATATCCCTGTCCTAAATAAGTTAATTTTTTTTGTTGCTGCTCCTGGTTTACTTCCAACGCTGCCACTTGGTCGACTGCATCGCAGTCAGGTCCACTCGGCCACATGAATCATGCACCGAACAGCACCCATTCTCCGAAACGGGTCAAACAGCTGTTCCTGTGTGCTTTTTGACGCAAGGAGATTCGTTCAGTTTCCGAAAATACAGCTAGAGTAGGGTTCAACAGTCCTCCTGGCGCAATTCGATATTTTCACTTTCGCTCCTTCCGCATTGACGAACTTCCTTCGGCAATCTTGCAAAGGGGTTGGTTTGGCTTAGGTGAAGATCGGCCAACTCGAACGGCACGAGACCACATTTTAACATATTGTTCTGCGGACCTGAAGATAATCTCACGAGCAATGGGTCACTGGTTTTCTTTTTTTCTTCGATTACTTTTCTTCCTGACGGGTGGCGCTGACGCGTGCTGTCGGTTGTTGGTGCGGTGCGGTGAAAAAGTCGGCAAAACATAAAGCATAATCCCCCAAAGGGCCTATGTAGTGCATTTACTCTACTAGAGCGCGACAATTGCATTAATATTCAATGAGACTATTTTGCATAATAAGCACATATAAACAAATGTTATGCGTTCGTTGGTCAAATCTCGGAGTAGGTAAAAGATTCCCGAATCCAACAAGGGGGAACAGGTCGTCTGGTTAGGACTGGACTGGGGCACGTGTCGTACATTAGTTAAATTTTACTACATGAAATCTGGAATCAGTAATTGAAAATAGCAGGGGGGTATATAAGAGCATTGGAAAATTCAACATCAAGATTTGTTGGCTTGTGGGAATAGCATTGAAAGATAAGGAAAGCTTAGTGGATAAAATGCCTTTTTTGAAACCAGTACTATAAAATATGAAATAATGGAACATGGCTTCACACTAAGAAAAAACCATGTAAAATTAAGTCTGATTGGTTGCACATAAAGGGAGACATAAATTCACGTCTGTTGTCAAAACTACATGACAGTAAAGACTCTAAAAAGTAGTTTGCATGTCATGACGTTAGAGTATGTCATGAATCATACCGCTTAAATTGATTTTACAAACGTTCTATGCTTAAAAAGTACGAGACACTGAAGAAGTCTGCACATTGTAGACGAAATACGCGTATCTGTCGAAGATAAGCAAAGGTAGTTGGAATTGAATGGAGATTACTAATTTTTCTTCTAAATTATAGTTCTATGCTTAGTTTGAATGATGGAATGATCGTTGAATACTTATAGTAGGGTATGTTTAATATGCAACGATCGACTAAATTTTGTATTTTTTATATAGGGTAAGGAACGGATTCAGCTCCTCGGGACCCTATTCCAAGCACGGGGTTAGCATTAACCTAGAATGCTCTATTTGAAAATGAACTTATGTCTGTCTGTCTGTCTGAACCTTATAAACTCGCAGACTACTGAACCGATTGGCGTGAAATTTTGCACCGAGAGGTTTTTGGAACCGGGAAAGGTTCTTATAATAGATTGAGACCCCTTCCACTTCTAGAAAGCGGGGCTTCCATCAAAAGTAAAAACAAATTTCTGCATAGCTCGAGAACTTATCAAGCAAATGGAACCAAATTTGGTATGTGGAGGTTTTTGGAGGCAAGAAATGTTTTTATGGTGATTTGAGACTCTTCGCTTCTCTGGAAGATGTGGGTTCTCATACAAAAGAGACACAAATGTCAACTAAACATGAGAATTATTCCTACTGTTATGAAAATTTATATGTTGGGATTTTTGGGGCCGGAGAAAGTTCTTATGATGGTTCGAAGCTCCTTCCTCATCTGGAAGGGGAGTGGGGGGGGGGGGAGCTCCTATACAAATGTAAAATAAATTTCTGCAAAACTCGAGTAACTAATCAATTAAATGGAACCAAATTTGGCATGTGGGGGTTTTTAGGCCGGTTTTTTTTATAGGTGGTTCGAGACCCCTTCCAAAAATAAGAATTATCCATGCAACAAAAACAAAAACAGGGGAACATCTCAGGTAAACAGAATGTTCTGATAGAAGGTTAACCCCTTCGTTATCAAGAATAAGGGAGACTTGAGTTACTATTAGTGCTACAGTGGGGGAAATTCGTTCAAACGCAATGTCGTTTTAGCGTTTATTTTCAACACAAAAGATCGAGACGAAAAATCAATTATAGTTTGTCATAGCCTACCAGAAGTTTCGTATTTGAGAACACAATTTGACTGGTAGTTTATAATGACTGTTACATCTTCGATCTTTAGTCTTTACCGGTTCGAGAATTTAACATGTTCGTTGCAGGTAATAGT
This sequence comes from Aedes japonicus, assembly GCA_034211315.2. Lineage (NCBI taxonomy): Eukaryota > Metazoa > Arthropoda > Insecta > Diptera > Culicidae > Aedes > Aedes japonicus. The sequence continues at coordinate 334,530 of JASCZW010000302.1, forward strand.
ATCACAGTGGTGATTATTTTTGGAATAATCACTTTCTGCCCACAAATCGCACTATCACTTCACAGTCCCTTCTTTCACACAGTAAGAACGCGGTACTTGTAAGGTTCGAAAGTCAACTGTTCGTGGCAATGATTTATTTCAGACTAACTTATCTTGGCAACTTGATTCCGTATATACTCTTATCTGCTATATACATATAAAACTTTCATCTCTCCTCTCGCGATAATTGACTGATCAGATCTTTGCTGCAGAGTGGGTCGAAACCAAAAATAAACGGATTGAAAATTGTAACTGTTATACTCTACTTTACATCACCGGCCGCCTTGAAATAATTTCAATATCAATGAATAATTTGAAAATCCTAGCGCTAACTAAATGCAACATATTGACACCTAACATGCATTCTATGTACATAATTGAAATACGGTACTAAATAACGTCGCCGTCAGCCGCTGAGCCCATGTTTCATATCGTCGGGTACTGTGCAGTGTTCGGACAGTCAGTCGAGTGATACCAATGGAAATGAAGCCTGTCCCACGTAAAAACAGCGATCCCCACTTCCTCGATGTGCGTTCTGTGACATCGTTTCCTCTGCTGCGGTCTCGCGTGCTGGTCCAGCTGGAAAATATGAGAGGCGCTTTTTTACAAGAATAAAACAAAGCTTTAAAGACTTCCCTGGCGCGGAGGCTTGCGTGCCTCCGCGGGTGCTTCTGCACCGATGACAGCCATATAACCATATAGCCTTCTGCGCCGATGAAGTGAGCCATATCAGTGCTGGAAACGTTGCCTCTCTCAATGGTGTGACGTTGCGATTTGGGCTATGAGCATCGTTGCGATTGCGAGTTGAGAAGTATCCCTGTTCGACTAGACGTGTAATGATGACTCCAAATCACATGCTGGTTGATGCGCTCCGGTCCTCAGCGCCTGGGGGTGGCTATGACGACAAAACATTCCTTGAATTTTTTAATCTAACATTTAAAAACAAAAACTTAACTGGTATGCGGGAGCCGGTTGGCTCCCGCATGCGCCCACCGCCTCAGGTGACGCTAGTTCCCACTAGTAGAAGTTTCCTCATTGTCCCGAATAGGTAACGGACAAATTTTCGAGATAGCCCTGGTAAAGTTTCCATTCATTGTCCGCACCGTAACAACCCTTACATTTCCATCGGATCCAGCATGGATTTGAACGACCCGACCGAGAAGCCATTTCAGCGAAGGGAGGTGATCCTCTTTAATGAGTACCAGAGCGCCAACCGAGAGATTATTATGTTGTCTCGTCCATTTGGTGCGATTGTGCAACGTCGACAGGTACTGCATGGACCACCTAGCCCAAATGTTCTGCATGAACCGTTGAGTGCGCCTCCATCTGGTAAGTCGATGTTCAGAAACTTCTGTGGGAAGCTCCGGCTCGGGTATTGCAGTCAATGGACGATGGATTATGAAATGGCCAGGGGTCAAGGCTTCCAGGTCATTAGCATCGTTACTCATGGGTGTCAGAGGGCGGGAATTTAAGCACGCTTCAATTTGCGCCAATATTGTTTCAAGTTCGTCTGGGTAAAGAGATTTCGAACCAATTGACCTTTTCAAGTGGTATTTCATGGACTTCACGGCAGCCTCCCATAAGCCACCGAAATTCGGAGATTTTGCGGGAATAAATTGAAATCTGATATCTTCCTTAGCGGCTTCTGTTACAATTCTTGCCTGTACTTGCTGAGATTGTAACATCCGTCGCATTTCATCGAGCTGTCTCCGAGCGCCGACAAAATTCGTAGCATTATCGCTCATGATCGTTGCTGGTTTTCCTCTTCTAGCTACAAATCGTCGGAGGGCGGCGAGAAACGCATCAGTCGTCAAGTCTGCTACCATTTCTATGTGTACCGCTTTGGTAACAAGGCATACAAAGATGGCAGCAAAATATTTCACGGGAACCATTTTCCGTTGCGGGTAATTTACCATGAAGGGGCCGCAGTAGTCTACGCCTACTCTTAGAAACGGTGGAGCAGGTGTCACACGTTCCGGGGTAGATCAGCCATGAGTTGCTCTTGGTTTGATGGCCGACATCGGAAGCATTGAATACAGCCATGGACGGTTTTTCGGGCTAAGTTTCGGGCGGAGAGTGGCCAAAATCGTCCTCGAACTCCCGCAACCAATAGCTGGGGACCGGCGTGAAGCAATTTATGATGATAATGCAGCATAACTAGTGTGGTGAACGGATGATTCTTATCCAAAATAATTGGATGTTTTCTATCGCTGGAAACGTTGGCATGCTGTAACCGGCCGCCAACTCGAAGTATGCCATCCACCAAACGGGGATGGAGAGTGTTGAGTCGAGAAGTGGATTTGACTTGGACGTTTCGTTGCAGATCTTCGATCTCTTGCCTAAAACACTCATGCTGCGCGACTCTGGCAAGCTGTAGGAGTGCTTCGTGTCGCTCTGCGTATGTTTGTACACCAATGCGTCTTCTTGACTGCTCTTGCAGACAGTTGAACTTAAATCTGAGCATCCAAGCTGTGACAGTTACCAGGTTATCGAGAGACGATTTTAATCCAAATATCGGGCTAGGTGCCTGGACATTGGCAACCGCAGACGTTACAGGATTTTCCTCCAGAAGTGATGGATCAAGTCTGCTAACGAGAACTTTCTGCTTTTGAGGCCAAGTTTGCTCATTTTGGACCAGCCATTTCGGTCCGTGCCACCAACCCGTGTCATCTTTCAGTAGAGATGGTGTTGTTCCACGAGATAGAACATCTGCTGGATTGTCGCAACCTGGTACGTGGCCCCACAAGCCGGTTCTAGTGAGGTGCTGCACTTCGGATACTCTGTTGGCTATAAATGGTTGCCAACGTGAAGGTGATGATGCTAACCAGTGTTGAACAATTTCAGAATCAGTCCAAAAATATGATTGAGCGGAACTCAGTTTCACAGCCTTAGCAACTTTATCGTAGAGATGGGCCATCAGTAAGGCAGAAGATAATTCTAGCCGAGGTATGGTCATTAATTTTCGTTTCTTTCGCTGTTGGTCGAGTGGGGCGACTCTGGATTTTGAAGCTAACAAATGTGCAGAGATCCTACCGTCGAAGTGTGTCACTCGTACATAAATGCACGCACCGTATGCCGCCTTCGATGCGTCGCAAAACCCATGAAGCTGAACAGCAATGCAGTTGGATTGAAATTCAACCCATCGTGGTACTGTCAGCTTGTCTAATTGCACCAAATCCTTCCGGAAAATTTGCCACTGGGACTGATCATTTTCGATTAGTGGTTCGTCCCATGAAACCTTCTGCTTCCAGAGATTCTGGACGAAAATTCGTGCTGATATAACGATTGGTCCAATTAGGCCAATCGGATCGAAAATGCGGGCTAAATCGGAAATCACAGATCGTTTACAAATAACAGAAAGATTCCACGTTGGAACCTTGAATTTGAAGTTATCTGACCGTGGTTCCCAGCTGAGTCCCAGGGTTTGGATTGTTGAGCTGGAACCATCCAACTCGAATATGGTACGATCATCTTTGTATTCGGGTGGAATTTGTTGCAGGATTGCTGGACAATTGGTGTTCCATTTCCGAAGAGTGAAACCTCCACCTTGAAGCAAGCGTTGAAGATCATTACAAAGCTGCATGCCCTCTTCTATGGTATCTACTCCGGACATCATGTCGTCAACATAGAAATCTTCACTTAGTACTTTGGCAGCGGCTGGAAAGATGGATCCGTCTAGTTCAGCAAGCCTTTTCAGGCATTTGGTAGCGAGGTACGGAGCAGAAGCTGTCCCGTATGTCACCGTACAGAGCTTAAAGATGCGTAGTGGAGCTTTTTTATTGTCTCTCCAAATAATCAAATGCAGATTTTGATCCGCAGAGCACAACAAGACCATGCGGTACATTTTTTCAATGTCTGCCACCACTGCATATTTTCGTAGCCTGAAGCGAAGTACTATTGAATTTAGGTCGTCCTGCACGGTAGGTCCAACCATCAATGCTTCATTGAGGGAAATCCCAGATGATGTTTGACACGACGCGTCAAAAACTACACGTAGTTTAGTTGTAGTACTGTTAGGCTTAATAATGCAGTGATGAGGGATATAGTAATGGCGTGTGAGAGAATCCAATTCGTCATCGTTCACCTCCTTCATATGTCCCAGCCGAAGATACTCCGCGATGAACTCGGTGTACATTTGCTTAAGTGTTTGATTGGCATCTAGACGTCTTTCCAATGCCAGGAATCTTCTTTGAGCTGTCGTACGGGATTCTCCTAATTGTTCGATTAGCTGTTTTTTCTTTGGTAAAGTTACAATGAATCTACCGGTGCTATCCCGAACAGTGGTCCGATCAAACACGTTCTCACAAGCTGACTCCTCTAGCGAATAAACATTTCTGGTATGGCATTCTTCCAGTTCCCAAAATCTCGTCAGCAATGTATCTATACGTTCCATGGACAAATAAGCTACTGCTGGTCGAGGAAGGTCGGTAATTTCGGAGATCTTTCCACAAATAATCCACCCTAAGGATGTATTCTGCATAACCGGACCATCTTCACCAAGTTTCATGCTCTCCGTCGATAACAAGTCAAAGAAAAGACTGGCCCCGATGATCATATCAACAGCACTAGGCTCATGGAACATCGGGTCCGCAAGTACAATGTCATTAGGCAGATTCAAACTGCTAGTGTTGACCTTTGTTGCTGGCAAATTCAATGTCACTTGCGGCAATACATAAAAAGTCTCTTCCTGAACGAAACGTGAAACTCGAGAGCGAATTCGAGCAATAACTGACTGTTTACATTTCTTCGTCGCCTGACCGATCCCACTTATCGACAGCATCTCCCGAGATCTCTTAAATTTAAGCTTTTGAGAGAGGCTCTCAGTAATGAAGCATAGCTGTGATCCGCTATCAAGCAGAGCTCGTGCAAGAGTAAAGTTTCCACTTATGTCTTCAAGAATCACGACCGCAGTGGCTAGTAGAACGGATTGTGATGTTTCGGTTACAGAAAGTACAACACTGGGACTAGCTAGGTTGTCTGTTTGAGGTGGCATGTTTTGAGAACTGGTGGAAGCGATTGATGGAAAGGATTGGCTCGTGGAAGGATGATAGGTTTGCTGAGGAGTGTGAGTACTTGAGGTTGCGGGTTGTAATTCTGAGGGTGCTGACAATGACGTTTGTATGTTTGGTGGGTTCTGCGGTCGCTTGTTCGGTTGCGAATCGGAAGAATTGTTAGTGAATTTGTTTGAACTTACGTGCAGCAATGAATGATGACGTTGGCCGCAGACTTTACAGCAACTTCTCGAGCAGAATTTGGACATGTGGCCTCGCGAAAGGCAGTTAAAGCACAACCGCTTTGCTACGACTGCATTTCTCCGCTCCTCTACTTTCATATTCTTGAACTTCTTACACTGGAAGACTGGATGTTGAGGTTCTCCGCAAAAGGGGCAACTGCTTGAGTTACTCTGAATGCTGGCGTGGCTAGTGAATGGTTTTGTAGATTTCTTCGGATCTGGTGGTAGAGATATCTTACCAGATACGGCTTGTAGCACCATACAATGGTTTTTGAGAAAATCAACCATTTTTTTGTATTCTGGAACCTCCTTCGATCGATGTTCAGTCTCCCACAGGCGCATTGTAGTTGGATCCAGTTTACTCGACAAAAGATGCGCCAATATAGTACTCCAGTTGCATGTTGCTTCGCCCAATTTGTCAAGCATCTGCAAATGCTTGTCGAACTCACTTATGACAAAATTCAAAGCCTCAAAGCTTTCTCTTTTCATGGGGTTGATGGAAAGTAATGAGTCTAGATGCGATTTAACCAGCAGTTTTCGATTTTCGTATCTTGATTCCAACGACTCCCAGGCTATTGGGTAGTTTGCCGCCGTCAGATCAATGGATGCAATTTCTTGTAGAGCATCTCCTGATAAAGACGAACGCAAATATGTAAACTTGTCGATATCAGACAATTGAGCGTTGTCTGAAATCAAGTTTTTGAACGTGTCTCTGAACGTAATCCAGTCTCTCATGTCACCACTGAACGTTGGTAGTTTAAGCTCAGGCAATTTGACACGCATACCTGTTGGAGAAGATTGTTGGCGTAGGAATTGATCTGCAGGAACCATCGATGAACTTTGCTGCGGTGTGGGTGTAGGATGGAGTGTTTTTAGAGCCTGCTGGATGGAAAAGTATTCATCGATGAATTTCCTCATAATTCGATCATTTTCCTGGTCCCGTTGTAGCTGTTGTTGTTTCAATCTTTTCGAACGTACGCCTTCGCTTTCATCGGTGTCAGCAAAATCCTCATCTTCGGCTGCATCTTCCAGAAGAATCTCCGTTTGCATTCGAATATGACGGAACTCGTCGTAAATTTGATCCAATTTTTGCAGTCTGGATTGTACTGATCCCTTGTCTCGGGGTTCCTCGTAGCTCCGAATAAACTCCTTGAAAGAATCCAACACATGTCGCAGTTGTCGCTCCTGCTTTCCAAGCTCTCGAATGGTTGGCATTTTGCACTAGCACTATATTTTCAACCCGAATCACGTGACCGATCGACCGAATACCGTGTAGAACCCACCTATTGACAGAGACAAATCACCCCAGATGGAATTAACCAATCAACTTTACAACAAATAACTCAACTCAGTGGATTAATAACCTTTTTTTCATCATCAAATTGAAACGCTCACCATGCGTTTTGGATCTTTATTTCATCGCTTTAACAAACAATCGAATGGAATTGTATTTCATGCACAATGGGTAGCTCATTGTCATACTCGCACAATGGGTAGCTCTGAACATGCTTCCAGAGCACACCTCAGACAAACCTGCTTTCAGGGTACTTAACTGACTTTTATCGGCCTTCCAATGGACAACATGCAGCAAACAGCAAACAGCAAACAGCAAACAGCAATAGTTCCCAACGGCGATGGCATCTACAGCAGCGATTAAACTTTGGAACGGATGGGATTCGGAAAATTATCAGCAGCAGTGGAATCTCAGCAATGGCGGGATGGAATTGAAAGCACGATCACTTGATGTATTGTTCACAGCATTCATGCAGCTACACTCTTCTTTCTTCGGAACACATATCCGGTTCGAAGGACCAATGTTACATCTTCGATCTTTAGTCTTTACCGGTTCGAGAATTTAACATGTTCGTTGCAGGTAATAGTATCACAGTGGTGATTATTTTTGGAATAATCACTTTCTGCCCACAAATCGCACTATCACTTCACAGTCCCTTCTTTCACACAGTAAGAACGCGGTACTTGTAAGGTTCGAAAGTCAACTGTTCGTGGCAATGATTTATTTCAGACTAACTTATCTTGGCAACTTGATTCCGTATATACTCTTATCTGCTATATACATATAAAACTTTCATCTCTCCTCTCGCGATAATTGACTGATCAGATCTTTGCTGCAGAGTGGGCCGAAACCAAAAATAAACGGATTGAAAATTGTAACTGTTATACTCTACTTTACAATGACTTTTGAAAAAATTCCACAAAAGGTGATTTGGGGGAGGGGGGGGGGGAAGTTCGCTTAAACGCACTTGTAGTTTTATTAATCAAATCGATTTCACAGTTCAAAAATCAACAATGAACAATAGTTAATACTTCGTTTGCTTTCCGTTTTTCTGAATAGTTTAGAAAATTCTGTTCGGCATTGATTTTACCAGCTTCTGCAGAGTTTTATCAGGTATCAAGCTCTAGGCTTCTCTTGCGGCTTACTCAAGTTCACGAACTGTTTTAAACTGCCTTCCGCCTTTGTAAACCTGTCCTGCCAGGATGCCCCACAAGTTCTCTATAGGATTTAGATCCGGACTACGAGCTGGCCAATCCAGAATACTGATGTCTCGTTCAGAAAACCATTTCAAAGATTGCTTGCTGACATGAATTGCTGCATTATCCTGTTCCGGCATAACGTCTTCAGTAAACGAGATCAAAACATCTTCCAGAAGCTGCAAGTACTTTTCCGAATTCATCTTGGTCGAAATGGTGGCAATAGGGGTCTTTCCATGGATCGAAAAAGCAACCCAAGACATTAGAGTGCCACCTTCTTAGTTCCTGCTCAACTTAACCTGCGGAGATTTCCTCAAATCATGCCAATAATATGCGGTTCAGTCTGGGCCATCGAAATTGAATTTCTTCTCGTCAGAAAAAAATAACATTGTCCCATTCCGTAATCCACGACATGTATTTTTTATGTACTTTAAGTGGCCACATCTATGTATAATCTGCCGTACACGCCTCTTAGAAATGGAAAGCCCCATGTATTGCTTGATTTGCGCAGCAGAGTAGTTTCCAGAGTCACCCATTTGTATAATTTGGTTCCGGATACGATTGGTAATCTTCGAATTTCCCGTTGTTTTCTTTTTTACGCCATACTTCTTGCCTTTTTTCAGCAGGTTCCTGATTGCTGCTTCCGATCTGTGGATAACGGGTGTCCACTAAAAATGAGAATGATTTCAATACTTTTCCATCAGAACAAAAACGGCCGCATAGAAATGTCACTTTAGATGAATGAATCGTTGCACTCTCCAGAAAATTTTCATACACTCTTATTTCACTCTAACATGTTCAGTCGTGTTCAGCATGCCGTCGAAACAGGAAGAACTGCGCGCGCGCGTTGTACAATTCTTTCAAGCGAACGAAGATCGTGGAAAAAAATACACGGTGGACCATTTTTGTCGTGAAAAAGTTCCGTTATCCACCGTATACCGTATCCTGGCATGCATGAGAGTAACCCGGAAGAAAGGTTGCGGCCGTCCAGCGAAAATAATGAATGAGAAAACGCTCCGCTCGCTGCGCAGCATGTTCAACAACAAGGATTCGGTAAGTCAACGGGAAGCAGCCCGAAAGTTCCATTGTTCGAAGTCACTCATCTGCAAGACGCTAAAGAAAGAAGGAATAGTGTGTAGAAAGAAAACCAGATCCCCAGAGTACACAGATGAGCAGATTCAAACCGTGAAATCCCAATGCCGCTGGATGACTCGGAATTACGGCGGAAAATCTTTCGTTCTGGACGACGAAAGCTACTTTCCTCTTTCGAAGTCTCAGATACCGGGAAACGACCGATTCTACACTAAGGACAAATCTACTACTCCTCCAAAAGTAATGTATAAGTTCAAGCACAAATTTGAATCGAAGGTTATGTTATACATCGTAATATCCGATAAGGGTATTTCGAAGCCGTGATTCAAACCAAGCGGTTTGGCCATCAACCAGGAGGTGTACCAAAGAGAGTGTTTGCAGAAAATACTCATCCCATTTCTTAAACAACATCACTCGGATGGCAAATACGTGTTTTGGCCGGACAAGGCATCATCGCACTACGCAAAAAAAACGCTAACGTTTTTGGAGAGCCAAAATATACCATATGTCCCAAAAGACCGGAATCCGACAAATTTGCCACAGTGCCGTCCTATCGAGGATTTCTTCGGTCTTTTGAGCTCCATGGTATACAAGGATAATTGGAAGGCCAAGAACACCAAGCAACTTACCAACAGGATCAAAAGCTGCATCCGAAAAATCGATGTGGCTGCCGTCCAACGGTCATGTTCCAGCATAACGACTAAGCTGCGCCGCACAGCGGACCACGGACCATATGACAATATTCACTAAACTTAGTTTGAAGATTTAAGTTGACCCTTTTAATAAAATAAATCAGTTTGAACAAAACTTCACTGGCATTTTTTTCCTGACCTATTCTTTTCGTTCTCATTATTTAGTGGACACCCGTTAACACGTGCAATTTCGCGATTGCTCTCACCGCGACTTTTCAGTTCCCCAACCAGTATTTGCTCCAACTGGCTTAAATACTTTCTTTTACCCAATTTGCCGAAAACAAGCAACAACTACCACGCAACGCAAATTCAAACTCGTGTTTATGGCGGACGAAGGCTATACAGTGTAAATATGACAGATTTGCAAGATAACAGTAGCATAGGTGCGGCTACGTTAGTGTGTGTTTTAACGAATTTCCCCTCTTAATCACCTTTTTGGATTTTTTCAGAGATCACAATGAAATTCCGTTCAAATTGTGTTCTCAAAAACGTAACTACTGATAGGCTTTAGTAAACTGTATTTGACTTTTGTTTCGATCTTTTGTATTGGAAATAAACGCAAAAATGACTGTATATTATGCACAAGAAGTTATTCTAAGGTTATGCAAGAAAAAATACATTCATAACTGAAAGGAATTTAACTTTAACTAACAGTGAAATCATGATATATCCACGTGGTCTTGGAAAGACGTAGTGAATACAATCGATTCCCTCCCGAAATATGTGAGTGTCGGTAGTATTTCCACATTTTTTGGTTTTTTGTGCTTCGCCCTCGCACCGGAAGAAGAGTTACATCAGCATAATTTGATTTATTGGTGGTGGTATTGTTATATCCGGTTATAAATGATTAAGTTTGAGTGTTTGTCCGCTTTGTGGCGAGTGAATCGATGATTATTAGCAGTTTTGAAGTTCGATATAGAGTCTCCGATATAAAGAAGACCAGTTCATGTGGAAAACTACCATTTGCTTGTCAGAAGCAGCTAACGAAGACAATGCGCATGCCTGCGTGAAAGGCTGCCAAATAATTGGCCATGGGAGGCCATGGGAGAGATGTATCTGACTTTAACAATAACATCATTATTAAATAATGCCAAGTACGTGCCTGGTTTGGAAGTTTAACATTTCCACAAATCTGGAAGTGTGTTGCAGTGCCCTTATCCAAATGTTATCGGTAATGTTTACATGCGGTGCTTATTGTATGCGAAAGTAACATTGGAATGGGCGTGACTCTCCAGACATTCTGAAATGGGTTGTTGGATCTGCAGTAGAGCTATCACTTTCTAGATCTCGGATTAAAGCTGCTTCTAATGGTCAATCTCTCAGATTGTTGTTAACAGTTTTCTTCCATAATACCATTGCCGACCAATGAGTGTTAGATTGTAAACACACACAACACACATAGGTCGAATGAAGGAGCTAGATAAACATTACATCCCGTTATCCTATTTGAACAATTTCAGATCATTGAATCAAAATATGAAAGAAGGCATGCATAATGTTGTACAAAATATTTGCAACCTGAAATGAGTACTGAAAAAAAATGTTCATTGCAGATCTTGGCAAGTTTGATTTGAGAAAAATATATTCATGCGATCAGAAAAAACATAATTTTTAGTTGATCGATAAAAAAAACATAAATCACTGACAAAAACTCACAGCAACATACATAAACAATAAAAACCTGCATTAATTTTGCACAAAACAATTTCAAATTCAAATTTTATTATTCAAATCGATTGAGTTCTGCATTCAAAACAGTCAATGACAATAATGTTATTAGGAATTGATACCCACGCCTGTTGAATTTTCTCGAACTGTTGGTCCTTTTTCACGTGGTTAATTCTTTGATCCACGATCTACCTAATCTACCTAGTCGTGTTGGAACATCATTTTTTATGGCATCGCCGGACAGAATAATGCGCCATTACTTCGCAGTTCATTCAATAGATTCAACAAACATGAGCCTTTTATTCTGATTCTTCAACGATTTCAGCGGTTTCTTTGAGGTGCGGCATCAACAGCACGTGACTGCGTGATCAGACGCAGACAGCCCAAGTGTCAATTTTAGTTTTATTTCAGCCGTAAGCTCTCCTCCCGGCTTTGTTGATAAAACTACACTCAAAACTGTTTTGTCCCACAACACCTACTCTATGCATCTTTAAAACCGACGGTTGAGACGGTTGTGGAAAATAAAACCAATGCAATTTATGAAACCATTACAAGACCATAATGATACATAAAATGTTCTAATGACAGTTGTTATGACCACTTGAGAACCTTCATAAAACCTATTGGCTGCCATCAAAACCAGCATAGGGCCAAATGGCCAAAGCTGTTGATTTTGGACCGCATACTAATGAAAAATTCACATGTTTTAAATTTTGTATAAGGAATACAAGTATCATTATCCAACATCAACTCCTTATGTATTAAGAACCAGAAAAATCAAAAGCCAAAAAGTGTCTTTTCATAGCAACCGCAATTTTAAAAGAGATAATTCTAATGATGCTTCTGGTCATAAAACAACCATAATATGACAAAAAAAAATCTATTTGAATAAACAAAAAATTCAACGACTCGAAAATGATTTTTAACCCGGGAATTGAAAGGTAACAGCTCTGTTGAGTTCCAGTGAACCATTTCAGAATGCCTGGTTACTCACGTCCATTCTGAGGTCACTTTCACTTACAACAAGCCCAGCATGAACACACTACAAACTGCTGATCTTCAATATTCATTTGGACGGCTTCCCTGTGATGCGAAAAGATGCATTTATGTCTCTACAGAAGTAGCACGCTTCGGCAAATATTTTCAAATCATCCTTTTCGAATGGAACAGCCCGAATACAATTAGTACTTCACGCACAACGAAAATCACAGGTGAACAAACAACAAAACACGTGGAGATTTTATGATTTCACTGTTCGTTAAGGTTGGATTTTGAATATATTTTTGATTTTATTTTCCGCGAATAGGACGCAGCAAAAACCAAACACGTCAGTTTCCAACAATGGCTTGCTGCGATCATCCTTTTAAGGGCTACTATTCTTGTGAATTAAAAATCAGGAAATATTAACATGGGTCGTTTGCTTTATATTTAATGTATTTAATGCATAACCTCCTTATCTAGCACCTGTTCCCATGTAAAATTGAATCAGAGTCCATGCTCCTTACAAAGCGCTCATAGCAATCGTTGCTACAACCATAACAACCGAAGAAACATAACGAATGTCAGCTCCTGACTGAATCGGACCAGATCCATTTGAACCAGATCCATTTGAGCCGGATCCACCGCTTGTGTTGGTACCATTGCTGGAACTGCTTGAACTACCCGTCTCACGACGCTTCCTAGCTGGCGCCGAAGCTTCATCATAATAACCTTCCGGCTCTAGTTGATCTTGATCGTCTTCTACAGCGATATCATCCTCTTGTATCGGGTGCTCCTCCTCTTCAACTTCTACTGGCGATCCGTCCTCCTGTTGAGAATGCTGCTCCTCGTCAGCTTCTATCGGTGTATCTTCCTCAATCCGATCCATCATTTCGTCACATTCAGCTTCCATCTCATAGTCGCAAACACAGCTCGTCGAGTTCCAGTATAGCTTCGGAGGGCAAGATAGTTCAACAGGCTGAGTCGAAACACATGCGTAGAACTTCCGACAATCATGATGCTTCAGAAAGATTACGTGTTCTGATGGTTTAGAATTCAATGGGCACTGGTTGATTTGTGGCAAACAGACGCTGCTCGCAACAGCCACTGCATTGAAAGACTGGTCTGGATCACTAGCACGAGAGCATCTTGGTACACCGGGGTAATCGCAGCGAGCTTGTTCCACGTTGAAGTGCAGACCAGCCGGACAATCCTGTTCGACGGGGTGACTACCGACACAGGTTAGAAACTTTGAACAGCTTGTCGGATGCGGTAGATGGATTGTTTGGTTTGGATTAAAAACGGTTGGACATAAGATGGACGCAAATCCTCCGCTGACCATGCACAGTGTGATGATGAGACCTAGATCAAAAATTGATAGTAACAAACTTTGGCTTATTTATATTTAGTTTAAATTTTACCCAACATGATGAAAATTGACGTTAGGTGTCTGTTTCCTGAATGAATATGAAGCGAATTCTAAAAACTGATTTTATAGGCATCTGAAGTATTTGCTAATAAATTCAAAACAAAATTAACAAACCATGTATTGCACTTGAAATTTGTGACTAGACAAATATGCTCGTTGACGATAAGAATGCACATCCAATTCAATGCATCCATTTAAACCATTAGATATTACATTCGTCTATATTACTCTCACCCTCCGTCTTGGATATTTGTTATTTGATCACTTTCCCATCAACATCTCCCTTGCATGAACCCTTCCCCACCGCACGTATTTATCACAAACGAGTAAATTGAATCGCAAATAAGCCCCAACAACCTGCCTGGCGAATGAAACCTTAAGATATCACACTTCAATTTATCTACAAGTGTCCCCTTCGGAGCCAAATGGACGAAGACGGGTGTGACGGTACCAAGGTAAAGATATCTTACGCTCACCTTTCCCGTGCTCGATGAAGCGATGAAGCATGTGAAATTTGATAATTGATTCCATCCCCCCTTCCATCCCTCAAACTTATCCAAGTGGACACAGGAAATTGTGTCTTGTTTCAAGTATCGATTTCCTCCCGGACCGGACGGCACCACCGGCATCGATCCCGTGCGAGGTGGATCGGAAATGAACGACGACCGATGACGCTTTGCGATGGGGATCGTGAAGTTATTTTTAAACTCGACTGGGGAAACCATTGAAGAGCTATGTTTCCGAAAAGTGCAGGATGTTTCGAGTAAAACCGGATGTCGGGTGGGTTGATTTGGTGGCGTGTTTCGGACTATTTTATGTTTTTTTGTCGGAAAGGGGTCGGTATGTATCAGTTCCACAGATTGAATTGTTTTTTTTTTTTTAATTTTAAATAACTCGGAAATTTGATCCTAATATTTTGTTCTAAGGTGAGATAAGGAGGGAATTGCAGTTTACATTTTGTTGCACATTACGTTAGTCATCAAAACACCTTTTCGAATACAAAGTTTGAAACAACGTTGATTACGTTTTGAGATTTTCAATTACGCTGCACAATATTTCTGCCAATTAAAATCGATTGATATTTTATATGAATACCATTGCTTTTGTACAGAGCGTACCATAATTTGAAAAGTTTTCTTCACTATTTTTCAAAATAATATTCAAATTATTCCTTCAAATTTTCTATTGATTCTCAGAACGTATAGTACAACTTACGATTCAAAGTCATGCATATCTTTAATTGTGTGGAAATGTTACATGGAACGACTGGTTCTAGCTTTTTATATCGAAATTAAATTGTCTATGTTTTTGTATGACGTTGTGTTTATTAACAGCAGTTGAATTATGTATTTGTGAAAAATTCAGCACATGATTTTATTATATTATCAACAGCAACTTATTTATTTAAAAAACATAGTTTCGCAGCCATTGTTAAGATAAATTAACAGACTATTTAAACACATTTAAATTATTATTTTTTTTAATGCTAATGCAAGATTCTGCAAAATGGGCATTGTAAACCATCGCACAGTGGACAAAAATGGACTCAAACATTTTTTTTTTTTCAAATTAATTTTGACGGCGCAGGGTAGGAATCCTGCGAAAAAATGCGAAGAACTGAATGGTGTTGGTCTCATTTAGAGTTTACCACGGTAAGTAAGAGAGAAGAGGTCTCAAATAATCATAAGAACCTTCCCTAGCCCAAATACCCTTGCATACAAATTTTCACTCTGGTCGGTTCAGAACTTTCCGAATCTATAAGGGTCAGACAGTCAGACAAACAGACAGACAGACAGAAAGTCATTTTTATATATATAGAAATCCTGCCTTCAAAAACCCCCAGATGCATAATGTGGTTTTATTAACTTGATTAGTTCTGGAATTATGCAGAAATTTGCGTTTAATTGATATGGGAGCCCTCCACCCTCAAAAAAGGAGGGGTCGAAGAACTGCCATAGAAACATTTTTTGTCTCTAAAAACCTCAACATGCCAAATTTGGTTTCATTTACTTCATTGGCTCTCGAGTTATGCTAAAAATTGTGTTTCATTTGCGTGGGAGCCTCCCCTTCCAGAAGGCGGAGAGGTCTCAAACCACCATAGAAATATTTTTCTTCTTCAAAAACATCCACCTGCTAAACTTGGTTTCATATGCTTGATTAGTTCTCAAGTTATGTTTGTGTTTCATTTGTATATGAGCCCTCCTTTCAGAAAGCGAGGGGTCTCGAGTCACCTTAGAAACATTTTTTGCCTTCAAAACCTCCACCTTCCAAATGTGGTTCTATTTACTTGATTAGTTCTTGAGTTATGCAGAAATTTGTGTTGTATTTCTATGGACCCCCCCCCCCCCCTACTCCCTGATGGTGGAGGAGTCTCAAACTACCATAAAAACCTTTCTCTCCTCTAAAAACCTTCACATGCCGAATTTGGTTCCATATGCTTGATTAGTTCTCGAGTTATGCAGAAATTTGAGTTTTAATGGTGTGGGTGCCCCCTCTTACAGAGGGCGGAGGGGTGTCAAACTACCATAGAAATGTTTCTTGCTTTTTAAAATACCACTTGTACAATTGAGTACCATTTACTTGATTAGTTCTCGAATTTTGCAAAAACTTGTGTTTCTTATTAATGGGAGCCCCTCCCCCTACCAGAGAGAGGAGAGGTCTCAAACTACCGTAGAAAAATTAACTGCCTTCAAAATCCCCACATGCCAAATTTGGTTCTCTTTGCTTCATTAGTTCTCGAGTTATGCAGAAATTTCTGTTTTATTTGTATGAGAGCCCCCCCCCCTTTCTAGAGAGAGAAGGGGTCTCGAACCACCATAGAAACATTTCTTGCTTCCGGAAAGCTCTACATGTAAAATTTGGTTCCATTTACTTGATTAGTTCTTGAGTTATGCAGAAACTTCTGTTTTATTTGTATGGGAGCCTCCCCTTCCGGAGAAGGGCGGGGTCTCCAACTACCATAGAAACATTTCCTGCTTCTAAAAACTCTCACATGCTAAATTTGGTATCCTTTGCTTGATTAATTCTCGAGTTATAACCAAAAATGTGTTTCATTTGTATGAAAGCCCCCCTTTTCAGAGAAGGGAGGGGTCTTTAACTACCTTAAGAACTTTCTCCGGTGCCAAAAACTCCTCTGTACAAAATTTCACGTCGATCGGTTCAGTAGTTTTCGAGTCTATTAGGTTCGGACAGACAGACAGACAGACAGACAGACAGACAGACAGACAGACAGAAAGACAGAAATCCATTTTTATATATATAGATAGATAGATATTTATTTTCAAAGCAATTTCTTATAAACTAATTGATTTATGTTTGTAGTTATTATTTGATGCATAATTATTGTTATACATTAACATACTATTTTTTTATGGTTTATCTTTTCAGTTTTTTTTATCTCATTATTTATATATTTATTCATGCTTTTCATGGTTTTGTTATGTTCTCATTATAAGCGAACATGTTTTCATATGAGCAAACAATATTTTCAATATATAATTTCAAGTATTTATTCATTCATTTGAAAATTTAACTATTTATTTATTCACTTATAAACTATTTTCAATTATGCTGCATTAACGTGACGTTAAATCTCCTGGCTGATTTGTCATGCCAGGAAGACGACCTGGACCCTACATATTGTACGCATCCACACATGGGTCAGGATGAACGGCCTTACTTCCCTTCCGAAAGAAGGCGCGATCAGAGATTTTTCGTCTCGGAGAATCCCATAGACGGCGCTTGGAATTGATACCAGACCTACTGAGGATAGAGAAAATCACGCCAGCGCTTCACAACCAGAGTCATTTTTATTTGTTTGTTTTATTAATTTATGTATGCAGTTTTCCAGTGGATAAGCGTGACATAATTAATGGACCTTTCCTTTCTGGTATCATAGAGAGTTCAAATCCAAGCATTTAAAAAATTCTGCCGAAGGAAATTCTGCCGAAGAAAATTCTCTTAGGGAAGGTCCATTAATTATTTCACGCAGTAAGGGGGGACGGGGGGTTTGGTAAAACGTGACGATTCATACAAAAAAATTTGAAGGTCCATACAAAAAACGTGACAAGGGGGAGAGGGGTGGTTGTAAAAAGTCAATTTTTGCGTGACGTAATTAATGGACGTTCCCTTATGTAATATTGAGACAAACACTTCTTCAGCCAAATAATTGAAGAAATGATAGAAGTATTTTCTGGAGAACTATATGTAAGATTTCTTGCAGCCATCTATCAAAAAAATTAAAAAATAATAAAAAAAAAACCCATCACGCTGTTTGAAAATTAAAAATTGAATATAGGAAATTATGGAATTCGTGCAAAACATTCTTCTAAGATTTGTCCAACAAATCGGGTTTTTCTCCAAGAACTACTTCAGGAATTATCTTATAGTTTTTGTGTAGCTCCATCAGGTGTTGTCCAGATATTCCTTTACTATCACAAAACTTCACAAGTTCAGGGATTCCTAAAAAAAGAAATCATCACAAGAATATTGAAAAAAAAAAACTGACGATGAGTTGCCAGAAGAAGCTCCTATAAGAATTCTTGGAGGAATACCTACAAACTTCTGAAGAATACCTATAGAAACGCAAGAGAGAATATCTCAAGGAATGTCTGAGAATTTTTCACAGAATCATAAAATTTTCTAAAAAGATTATCTCAAAAAACTCATTTTGAGGCACACAAACAAACTGACTTTCAGACTGTCATCCGTCTTTGTACTGTTAGCAAGGGCTAGATTTTCAAGAACAAATTCGAAATAGTTTTTGCTCAAGAATGGCCCCTAAAAATTTAATTTACATCGATGAATCTTTCATAAATTCTGTCAAATTAACAAAGCAAATCAAACCTAAAACAAAGACTTTTGTACAAAAAATTGGAAGAATGTATTGCAAGGTGAAAGGTGTCAGATGCACTTGGGACCAAGGGGCTAAGCAACAGTGGGCTAATTTTAAATCGCTAGTTTATATTGATTGTTGGTGCAAGTGTCAATTATTTGCTTCATGGGCCTTTAACAATGAAAGCAGAATTGGTAAAAAGTTGGGTCCTTAAATGTACACATATTTTAAATATAACTTTTTTGAGTGGAAAAGTTATTGTTAAAAATCGTCAAGATGGACTTCAAGCAGCTTCCAGGTGAAGAATTCACACGGCAGAAAAAGGTTCAAGGCAATTTTAAGCAAAAAAAGTAGGTAAAGTTTCGAACAAATACTTGGTTTGGCTAAGGATTCTGTAAGTAGTACAGCGGAAATTTTGACAAAACTGGCACTGTCAACCAAAATGCTTGTTGCTTTGTTTTTAAAAAATACTGCTGTTCCGAACTGTGTTTTCTAGACCTCACTTCATGTCACTATGGAGAAATGGATTTAGTATAGTATAGAGCCTCACCTTACTCGCATTGACAATAATCCTCCAATTTGATAAATATTGGGTTAAGTGGAACCTCGCGAAAACAGTTGGAAATTACAAACAATTCAAAGCAAAGCAAAGTTACATCATCATATACAGTGAATTCCAATGCGTCACAAAATTTGAAAGAAGGTGTGACATTTGCATCAGGAAAATCGGAAGCCTATTAGTGACGAACTAGCCCAGGTGGCTGAAAGTCACTTTAATGAAGCTTTAAACAAATTATCGGAAGTCTAAGCAAATAAATGTTGTTCATGTAGCAGTCATTGCACTTTAAAAAGTGGTAAAAATTGATGATTTGTGTAGTAACAAAATCAATGTTTTAAGTAAACCATGTTCGACCAACTATTATTAACCTGCCAACATTTAATAAAGTAATATTAAATGTAGAAGAAAGAAGGCAACATGAGTATATCTCATCCCACCAATTTACAGTATCTAAATTCAATCGATCATTTAGAACTTTCTCCGTGACTGATTCGAAGCTTGCCATCTGTTTTCAGTCTATCACTTATTCCACGACGCTCGGCTAACATGTTGCCTCCGTCTAACAGTCTTCTAATCGCCAAACCAAACAATCAGTTCAACCAAAACAACCAACCCCAAAAAGCACCTTTCCCCGTGCCGGAACAATCTTTTGTACCTTCCTGATCGCTGCAGGCTGCGTTTGTTGAATGCAAAATCCTAAAGGCAAAGTAAAAGAAAAAAAAGAAGTCGTTTGCAGAAACGAGAGGAAAAATCCAATTACAATGCTCTATTATGAATGCCAATCAATCCATCCAACCATCCGACCAACCTGGGCTGAGCTGAATCGCACTGCACTCGGCATTGTTCCAAGGAGAGATATTGAAAACTCACCGAAAACCGAGCCCAAAAATAGATCGATAATGTTATTATTCGCAATGTGCACGCGAATAGTTGCCATCGCTGTGGTCCGCCCTCCTCTTACAGGCTGGAGGTACTCTCCAGCACCAGAACCAACCTTCAACTATCGCACTTGGGATATGCACCGCTGTTGCACTTTTTTTTCCGCCCGTTCATCATCAGCAAGGGAAATACAGGCACACCATCTATCTGTCGGCTGCCACCGGGTTTGTTGCTGTTGTCATTCAGACAGACAGACGGACAGACCTAGAGAGGAAGATAAAGAGCAGAGAGCAAGCGAGGATTGGCCCCGTTATGCACACATTCCCTGTTTTTTAGGCGATCGATGGATGGATGATGGGCTCCTGCTGCTATTTCAGGTTCATCAGGTAGGTACACAGAAGGCTGGCAAAGGTATCCTATTACGGCGGATGCACATTCAGCAGGAACGCGCTGCTCCGATATCCTCATCAGCTTGGGTGGGGTATGGGGAGGAAGTATGCAAGAGGACTGACAACCGGGTGTATTTTGGCGTACCAGCCACCGTGAACTCGATTGGTTACTGTCGTGTGCATTCTGGCATGTTCCTGTCAATAGCAGATCATCGCGTTGTGCGGAAACCGTGCCACCATCATATGTTGCAAAGAAGTAAATATGGGTCTGTGTTGAAAGGAATGAATAGGTGCAAGATGGTTCGGGTAGGTAATCTGCAAAATCTGCTTCTGGTATCACCAGATGGTTTTGTAAGATTCGGAGAAAACGATTTTTTGCTATCTCTTAAGATGGTTTAGAGAGATAACTTGATTGTGAAACATTCAAATTTTTTTGACAAAAAATTCAAAAACAGAACTAAACTATTACGGAGATATAAATGATTCTGAAGGGTGAATCGCAAATGAGTTACAAAAGTTTTCATTGTCAAGTTGGAAGCATGGAATTTCTAAAATTTCATAAACCTATGAGGCAAGCTGCAGCGCTGGAACTGCATATAAGAAGAACACAAAAACCCTTCATAAGCCTTTCTAATCCAAATATTAAACAACTTCACTCCCTTGGCTTCCTGATTTCAGGGATCAAGATTCATTAGCAATTATTTATCACCTTACACGTACTGAATGTGTTTCCTTTGCGATTCTCCGGGATCACGTTCTACCCCTCGTATTTTTTCCCGCACCTACTGTTGGCTGCTCCTTTTCGGAAACCCATTCATTTTCAAAGCAGGGGTTAAAAAGGTAGACAATGTATGCGAATTCTTTTTTTCACAGTTTCACAGTTTGAACCGGTGTCCTTCACCTATCACAAAATCAGCCGTTTCCTTCCCAAAGGTTGAAGCCCACTCAAGTGTCGAAGTGTGCCTGATGTTTCTTGTCTCTTTTCCCCCGCCAACCAACGCCAAAGGTTTGCGGCAAGAGGCAAGGGAAGAAATTTAATCCGCAACCAGTTGGGTCTGATTTCACATGCGGCTTGCAAGGTGGCCCTGTAATATGTTCGGGTTTCTTCTGATGAGTAAGAAAATAATGCATTGGGCTCGCCAAAAAGCAGAAGAGGGGAAAAATTGCTGTCATTAGCAAAGTTTGTCATCATTTATGCACCTTTGAAACCGTTACTGCGATGTGAAACCTTGCCAGTGCGTAGGCAGATGGAATTAGATGCATTTGCATTTTACATTGACATTTTTTTATAAATACTAGCTGAACCCGGTGCGAGCCTTGCAACGCATGCGACTAAATGAATGAAAAATTAATAGAATTGGCGCGTTTAATATTTTTGTTTGTTTGTGTGTGTTATTTATGCAAAAATCAGGTTTGTGTTATTAATTTAACCCTTGGACCGGTAGTTTCTACTGGTTTTGCTTTCTGCGTAGAAGCATTTCAAAGACAAACGAGGCCGTATCCTATCAGTTTGTACGTAATTTCATCTTGCTATTCTTGACTAAAAAGGTGTTCAAACTTCTATCAGAATATACTTCTTACCCAAGAAATGCACATTTTGTTTTTTAGTTGCATGGATAATACTCATGTTTGGTTCAAATGTCTGTTTCATTGGTTTTAGAGCCCTCCTTTACCCTCTCCAGAGGGACGGCGTCTTGAACCACCTAAAAAAAATCCTGCCCAAAAACCCCCACATGCCAAAGTTGGTTCCATTTGAAGAACACCAATTCCAAGAACTCGAGCTTTGCAGAAATTTGTGTGTCATTTGTATGGAAGTCCTCCCCTTCCAGGCGGGGAAGGAGCTTCGAACCATCATAAGAACCTTCGCTGGCCTCAATAACCCCTACATATAAGTTTTCATAATAGTAGGTATGATTCTCATGTTTGGTTGATATTTGTACCTAATTTTCATGAGAGCCCACATCTTCCAGAGAGGGGAGGAATCTCAAACCTCCATAGAAACATTTCTTGGTTCCGAAAACCCCCACATCCAAAATTTGGTTCCACTTGTTTGATTAGTTCTCGAATGCAGGAATTCGTGTTTTATTGGTGTGGGAGCACCCCTTCCAGATGCGGGAAGGGTCTCGAACCATCATAAGAACCTTTCTCGACTCCAAAAATCCCTGCATAAAAATAGTCATACCTGTTGGGATAATTCTCATGTTTGGCTCAAATTCGTGGTTCATTTGTATGAAAGCCCCTTCTTTCAAAGAGGAGGGGGTCTCAAACCACCGTAGAAACATTTCTTGCCTACAAAACCTCCACATGCCATATTTGGTTCCATTTGTTTGATTAGTTCTTGAGTTATGCAGAAAATAGTTTTTTCATTTGCATGGGAGCCCCCCTTTCTAAAGCCGGGAGGGGTTTCGAACTATAATAAGATCCTTTTCTGGACCCAAAAACCCCTGCATACAAAGTTGCATAGCGGTAGGGATAGTTCTCATGTTTGGTTTAAATTTGTGTTTCGTATGTATGGTAGCCCCCCTTTTCAGAGTGAGGAGAAGTCTCAAATTACCATAAACACATTTCTTGCCTTCAAAAACTCACCCATACCAATTTAAATTCCATTTGCTTGATTAGTTCTCGAGTTATGCAGGAATTTGTTTTTCATTTGTATGGGATCCCACCTTGCTAAAGGCGGAGGGGTCTCAAACTATCATAAGATGCTTTCCTGGACCCAAAAACCCCTGCATACAAATTTGTATAGCGGTAGGGATATTTCTCATGTTTGGTTGAAATTTGTGTTTCATTTGTATGAGAGCCCCCCTGTTTAGAGGAAGGAGGGGCTTTGAACCACCATAAAAACATTTAATGCCAAAAACTCGCCCATTCCAAACATGGAACCTAACATTTGCTTGATTAATTCCCGAGTAATGCAGAAGTTTGTGTTTCATTTGTACTGAAGCCCCTCCTACTCCCTTACAGAAGGCGAAGGAGTTCAAACCTTAGAAACATTTATCTTCTTCAGAGACCTCCACATGCCAAATTTGGTTCCATTTGCTTTATTAGTTCTCGAGTTATGCAGAAATTTGTGTTCCATTTGTTGAGAGCCCCCCCCCCCCCTCCCTCTTTATATAGCGGAAGAGTCTCAAATCACCATAGAAACATTTCTCTCCTTCAAAAACTTCCACATGCCAAATTTGGTTCCATTAACCTGATTAGTTCTCGAGTTATGCAAAGATTTGCGTTTCATTTGTATGGAAACCCCATTTTGTCTTCAAAAACCACCGCATACTAAATTCGGTTCCTTTTGCTTGATTAGTTCTCGAGTCATGCAGAATATTGTATTTTATTTGAATCGGAGCCCCCCCCCCCTCCTTTTGAATGAGAAGGAGTCTCAAACCAACAAAAAAACATTTTTTGTCATCAAAAACCAGCACATGCCAAATTTCGTTCCGTTTGCTTGATTAGTTCCCGAGTTATGCAGAATATTGTGTTTTATCTGTATGGGAGCCCCCCCTTTTAGGACGCGGAGGGCTCTCAAGCTACCATAGAAACCTTTCTTGCCTTCAAAAACTCACACATGCTTAATTTGGTTTCTTTAGCTTGATTAGTTCTTCAGTTATGTAGAAATGAATGTTTCATTTGTATGGGAGCCCCCTTTTTCAGTGAAAGGAGGGGTCTCAAACCATCAAAAGAACCTTCTCCGGCCCCAAAAATTCCTGCATACAAAATTTCACGCCGATCGGTTCAGTAGTTTTCGAGCCTATTAGGGTCAGACAGACAGACAGAAATCCATTTTTATATATATATATAGATAGATTCACTATCGCTCCCCTGAGGCAACAAAGATCAATTGATTCGATTTACAAATATAGTCACGATTAGGGCATTTTGAAAATGTTATTCTTTGGGCTTAAACTACCGAGTAAAAGAATAAAGATTTCATTGAAAAAATAACTTTTTGTTATTGTTAAGAGATTGTGATTGTTTTTGATTGCGTTCAACTGCATTTAACAATTAAATTTTTTAGATAAACTTTAAAATAGACTATTTTATTATGATTTATATAAAATATCCAAAATATCACGATAATTCATATCAAATTTTTTTTTCATGAATTTATCTTGAATGATGCATGCAGCGCAAATTTGTGGAAGTCGTTAAAACAACTTCTGTAGTGTTTCAATTGCGAAATTTTTCCAAGCTACGTTTAGCCATAATGGGGACCCTCCTCTGGATTCGGGCAAAAATAAGGCAAAGTTTGTATTTTTTTGTGTGTGAGAAATAAAAGGCTTCCGGTTTTGACGATTAAATTTGATTATTATTCAAAACTTCAAATATATATAAAAAATTGTGAAAATTCAAAATGGCGGCTACAAAATGGCGATTTCTCGAAACCATGTTTTTCAATCTAACTTCAAGATTCCCTCCATCAAATAATTGTTTGAAAGGTTATAATTTGTTGTACGGCTTGAACTTAAAATTGGCATCAATTATTAATTATTTTTAAATTTTTAACATGGCTGAAATTTATTTATTTATTTATTTATTTATTTATATAATTCCAACTGACTTAACATCTTATTGGAATGGGGAAAAGCCATGTGGCGTAAAAACCCCCTATTTCTAAATCGTACACTACATAAATCAACATGAATAGAAGGAATACAAAGCAAGCAAAACTAAATTAATTCTAGTACACACAAAACTTGTCAGTAAACTTAAAATATTCTGTCGTGATGGAATCAGTCGTCTAGTGTCTTCGCCATTAATGCCAGTACGTATTATATGCCAAAATTTCTGAGCTAGCGTCTCGTCATCCAACTATGATGAATCCGGTTACGGAAGGTCTCAGTGGAAGAGTTGAAGTCAAACAGACCGTAGAGTTCATTCAAGCGCGATGACATGAATCGAATTGGATCGTGTTGGCCGTAGTTTGCAGCACGTGTTCCGAGCTGCAGAAAATTTCTCGTTCGCAGAACTCGTTCAGGAGCGCAGATAGATAGTTCTGCCAGAATTCCTGGAGAGTCGATTTCACCTAGCAGCACTTTTGCCGCGAAGACTGCTTGCATGACTGTACGCCTATGCTCCAATGTCAATATCCAATGCTCAATACCCAAGAGTAAGCAACGATCCTGGTACGCTGGGAGGTTGACAGGATCATTCCACGGCAGGTGACGGAGTGCATAACGAACAAATTTCCTTTGGACTGCTTCAATCCTCGCAATCCAGATTCGTTGGTACTGGCACCACACCAAGGCTCCAAATTCCAGAATAAAACGCACGAGAGAGCAGTACAATGCTTTCAGACAGGTGGGATCACGAAACTCGTCGGAGATCTTAAACATGAAACCGAGCTGTCTGTTTGCTTTGGTAATCATATCGGTGTAGTGGTGTCTAAATATCAAACCGGAGTCAAGCGTGATTCCAAGGTCACGAACAGTATCAACTTTCTACAGACGTTGATTGTTTATCATGTAATCAAACGCAATTGGGTGCAATTTTCGATGGAAAGTGATAATGAAGCATTTACTAACACAGAGTGAGAAAATTCATGGAGCACCAGTCTTCAAAGCTGCTGATCAAGTGCTGTAGTCGTAAACAATCAGCGAAGCATCGCACAACCACATAAATTTTCACATCGTCTGCATAGAACGACCTGCAGTTAGGTGGAAGTAGCAGTCCAACCTCGTTGATGAAAATTGAGAACAGCAGTGGTCCCAAGTTGCTGCCTTGAGGTACGCCCGACATATTAGTAAAGTAGCTCGATTGAGCTGAGCCGATCTTCACGCAGAGTATCCTGTCCATTTAAACCAACGAACTAAGTTATTTGACACACCAAGTTTGTCTAACTTTGCCAAAAGTATAGCATGGTCGACCCGGTCGAAAGCAGCCTTGAGATCCGTGTAAACAACGTCGACTTGAGATCCAGCTTCCATATTCCGGAAACACGAGGAAACGAAAGGTGTAAGGTTGGTTGAAATCGATCTTCTGGGGTGAAATCCATGTTGGTCAGGAGAGATGTAGTGTCTGCAACTAGCGAACAACAAGTCGTTGACGATTATCTCGAAGACTTTTGAGCAAGCACAGAGCGATGTGATCCCTCGATAATTTTCGGCATTTTGTTTATCTCCTTTCTTGAAAATCGAGAACATGAACGAAGATTTCCAACGTGTTGGATATTTTCCCTGGCGTAACGAGATATTGAAAATCTTCAAAAGAAGAATCGTAAACACTGCAGAGCAATTCTTTAGTACACATGAAGGAATTCCGTCGGTAATGAAAAAACATTAGGGAAAAATTAAACTTTTCAGTTCGAATGATGACTTTGCAATGAGTTTAAGTTTAAATTGTCTTAAATTTAGTTCATGCCGTAGAAAATTCTTTCAGAAATGATAACTAGATTTGATTTCTGTCCACTACAAGAGGCTGCAGGTTTGAAGTTGTCACTCCATGTTTTGCGCGCAGAGGCTTACGGAAATCGCCATTTTGTAGCCGCCATTTTGAATTTTCGCAATGTTTTTATCTCTTTAAAATTTTGAATAACAATCAATTTTAATCATCAAATCGGAAGTTCGTAAGCTTTTTCAGTCTCCCACAAAAAAAATACAAACTTAACCTTATTTTTGCCCCAATTCAGGGGAGGGTTCCCTTAAAACAAATTTAGAAACACCGTGTAATGTTTTGTAGGAATACCGATCATTGCACATAAGTCTTATTGAAAAGACCGTTTCGGATCGGCTAATCACATTAAAAGTGTTATGATGAGTATGTACCTAGTCCATTTCAAATTTAACTTGTTAACAATTTCAAAAAAAGAAATGCATTACTATTCAGGTACCTAGAAAGTTTTTGATTTGAGTCAAACGAACTGAATTTTGGGGTGTTTGGAAATAGCGTGATAAGCAAAACGGAGCTTTTTTCAACAGGACCCTCGTATCCTCCGCGTTCTCATGGGAAATAGAAATCCCTTCTGACAGGCCAACATTGGCGTTATAATGAATCATGAGGTTTTTGTTTTAATATCGTACAATGGCGTCCACGGTACCCGTACAGGATTTTGGTCTTCTTCAGATTGTATTAGAATTATTGTAGAATACTTGCTCCACCGCGGCCGAAGGATGCGCAATTAGTAGTAGATTAGCACGAGAAAAACAACACGAGTTTCGAAAACCGATCCAAATTCCTTTTGACAACTAAAACCAATGAAACCCGACCAAAAGGATACAACAAAATTATTTCAAGTTTTGTTATTCAGTTACGCTGTTTTTGTAACAGAGGTTGTTAGAATTTAGATCGCGGATGTTGTTAAAATAACTGAAATTCTAACAAAAGATCCTTTAGAGGTAACAAAATTATAGCAAACTTTGATATACATATAACATAAACAAAACAAACTTTGTAACAGTTTTGTTACGATGTAGCAAAATCATATCAGCTAGTGTTAAAGTTAATTTACTTCTTGACGCAGCTTGTACCTCCCAGGGCATTATATCATAATTTGTTATAAGTATGTTTTAAAATTATCCAGATGGAAATGTTTCAAGCAAATTTATATCATAATCAGTTAGTTGTAACAAGGTTGGTTAGAATTTTGTAATCTTTATGTTATACGCTCCTGGTCGGGTAGCCATCTGGTGGCAGATGAATGCAGAATCATCAACGGCTTCAACTCCAAGATACTTAGCACCATCTGGAATTACTTGGATCATAACGGATAGGATCGACTGTTCCAGGTACAATGGTAGTTTTTCGCATGCGTAGCTAGTACAAAAAGCCAGAACATTTGATGGTTATCAAATGAGGACAGTCACGGTTTAGATGGATCGGTCAGAACCCATCATTACCGATGCTCCATCTGATTCAAAGCTCACGAGCCTTTTTTTTTGTAGTCGGTGCCATTGATCTGGAACTGTTTCACAATTGCGCAACTTATATATGTATACATATATGAATTAGTTTTCACACTGCAGGATTTTGTAGAACATTATTCTTACTTCCCAAAATTCCTCTGCGTGAATACATGAAAGTACTGCTGAATTGCAAGAACAGTTTTTGCAGTAAATCCTTGCAAGAAATTCTACCACTTCTCCAGCGGAATACTTGAAGGAATTATCCAATTAGTTGCTGGGAAACTATATGTAGGAATCCTTGCAGACAGAATTCCTGGCTGAAATTTAAAAAATAATTCTTCAAAAAACCTTGTGGAATTTTTAAAGTTTAAAGATTTATTTATATGAGGTTGTAAAATTCGTGGTGATAAATCTTCTTAGATTTCTTCCATGAATCAAGAATTGTTCAAGAATTACTTCAAAAATTACAATTTAATTTGTGTAGTTTCCCATGTGGTCCTAGCAATTTTTTTAGAATCACAAATCCAAAAATTTCATCACAGGAAAGTTTTGAAAACCTGCCCATGAAATGCTAGAAAAGAATCCCTGGAGGGATGCCTACAAACTCGTTAAGAATACCCAAAGAAACGTAAGTAAGAATATCCCACTTAAAAATTATCAAGGGAAAAAATATCTCAAAAAACTGATGGAGAAGTCATTTGCAGGCACATACTAACTGACGTTCATCTGTTACTGTAGCGTCAGTGTCAATTGTTTACTTCTCCTTCATGGGCCTAAAACAGCACACTTAAAGTAGAATTAGTAAAAATTTGAAAAAAAACAAAAAAAAAACAAAAAAAAATTGAATAGGAGATCGAAGTAGGTCGCGCTCCGGGACTGACGTGTTTGTGCTTCGCTGCTTGATTTATCTGCAAATTTTCGAGAAAATTAGATATTTATTAGAAATTATTGTGTAGTGTTGAACTTTTCATCTTGATAATGATTCGGTCACTAAAGAGTTGATTGCGGTCCAACACGAGGCTTTCGACTGGTGTAAAAACAAAGTGTCCCCGGTGCAGACGGAACCCCGAACATACAGCCTTGCGGCGACAGGAGGAGCTCGAGTTCACCCGCGTCACTCGGAGATGTTTGGTTAATGGTCGTGGAGCGTTCATGGTCGACCATCTCCTTAAGAACAGAATGTTATCTGGAGGGTACGCGGACCTGCTCTGGTTGGTCGATGTTACAACCACAGCAATGGAATGTTCTGGAAACCCGGGTGAGCTCTTTCCATTTTCTCCTTTTGTGTTCCATTCCAAGTTTTTTTTTGTTTCGATATGTATGTATATGTGTGTATGTACACTCAGTGCCATGGGAGAGGCCGAGCAGGGTTTTGTTGGCGGGAGACTCCATGTTCAGCCTCCTGTAACTTTGTCAATTGTCAGTGTTTTTGGATGAGGGTTTGACAACATTATGCAAAATGTGTGAACCTGGTGTGATCAGGGTTTCGTGTTGATAGGGTTTGTAGATTTGGGGTTGTCGTGGCATGTATGAGGGGAGCCATTTTTGGACGTGAAGATTTCGGGGGTCCGTGTTTCTGTGAGGGGTTTGGGTGGCATATTGGAGGTTTCTTCGGGGCTTGTAGGGGTACAGAGGATTGTGTGGGCGGGATTTGAACTGTTTCCATGGGGTGGTTTGGACAGCAGCTGCGTCGGGGTTGACGTACCAACGTGGGCGTTTCCCTTTTTCACCCGATGCTGACCTTGCTGAGGTGTCGGTGCGGGGAGGATGCCGAGGTGAATTTGATTAATAATACTGTATAACACTGTATACGTAGTTTTCACAAACCAATTCATACTGAATGGCATATTTTCAAAGTTCTTCGTGGGTTACACTAGTTGTTTGGGATATTTCACGCGTAACAAATCATGTGTATTAATAAGATGAATTTACCTCGGCATTTTTTTTTTTTTTTGCACCGATGTTTCAGCGGGGTCAGTATCGGGTCAGGGGGGGGTGGGAGGTGCTCGTGTTGGTGTGTCAGCTTTGACGCCAGCTGTGGTCCGGACCACTTTGTGGAGGTAGTTCGGGTTTTGTCCACATTGTTTTCTGTATTTTTGTAGGCTGTGAAGAGGTTTTTAGTGTGCTACCTGGGTCCTTCACAGGGGTGCGGATTTTTGGGGTTGCTGTGTCCAGGGATGGCTTTTTTCACATATGTTGTGATAGCTTCGGGTCTGTAAGTTTTGTCGGCATGAGGTTTTGATCGCATAAGGTCTACACATTAGTTTTTAAATTGTCAGATTTTCTTTTGGAAGTATTGATGGTTGGCGGGGAGACAGGAGGTTGAACAACGTGCTTTTTGGGGGCAGGGTTTTGCTCGGCTTTTTTTTTTGCTACTGAGTGTATGTGTATGTTTGTGTATGTATACATGTGTATGTATGTGTGAATGTTCATTTAATTATATAATGCATAATATATATATGATCACATCACTTATCAAGGTGAATCCTGATCCATCGAGCCCTACCCTACTAACATAGAAAAACCTCCTTCCTGTGACCTTTGTGGGGATGCAGAGGTAAACACGGTCCCTAATCAACAAAGGTCACACTAACTTTCCTTCCCTATTCCCAACTGATTGCAAGGACGTGGCCGGCGCCGTTGTTGATTATTAAAGAAATTTAGTCACTGAAACGTGTACAGTGAGAATGGTCGGTTACTCTCAGCCCCATTCAGTTGATTCATTGTGCAATTTCACTGATTCTGATCAATCACGGAGTAGCAACCATTGATACGTGCAGTCAGTCAAACTAACTAAACTAACTAATTACTAAAAATTTGAATCCTCAGTACTCAGTTTTTTTTTTAATTTTAAGTTTTTGAGAGGGCAAGAATTACCAAAAATCTTGAAAATCTTGGTTATATAAAATATCTGATATCTTCACGTACAGATATCTATATAAAAGAAATGCAAAAAATACTTTGTCAATCTAGATAAAGCTGTAGCAACCTGGATTCAACTCGTGGATCATTCGCCTTCTCCACAACTTAAAGCACTGTGGAGGAAGAGGAAAAGGGTAATGAGTTCGATTTACTGAAAACTTTTTCAATACACAAGCTTGTTCAACCGCTAAGACGACTCAGGTAACCAATAAGAAGTTCCAAAACCTCTTTACGACAGCCTATCAAAAAATTAAGTCATCTTAAAAGCAACATAAATGCAGCTTTTAGCCCAATTTACGGCTGCATTACTGCAATGCTTAGATAATGCTTCATCAATGCTATTTTGCATTCGAAATGGTTATTACAGGCTACAAGCACTTAAAAATACTTTGGAATCCAACTTTACAACAGATAGCATTCAAGATGCTAATATAATGCTAATATAATGGTTGAAGCATCTGAAATGCAGATTTAAGGTTGATTTACTGCATTTGCTAAAACTTATTGGTTACCTGGGGAGCTTTCATGAAGTGAGTCACATCTAGGCAGCATATTTCAAACATGCTTACAACACAGCTTACTTGATTTTACCGTACAGGAAAGTTGTTGTTTTTTTTATTCATCTTATTATTTAACACTTTTCATTTTATGTTAATATTTGGTCGCTGCTTTTTTAATTACTACTAAGCCTCTAGTTGCCGTTGCGAGACACCAACTAAAAAATAAAAAGATTCGTAAATATTTTAAAAAGTTATCGAAAATGAAACGCGAAAAACGTGAGAGAATTGTGCGCACTCAGCGAGGTCAGGAGGAATGATCGCAAAGGTTCACAAATTTAAAAAAAATCAACTGTGAAAAACGTAACACTGTGCTTAAACGTAACAGAGAAACACTAACGTATGAACGTATGACACAAAATACGCGTAGTAGTGAAACATACGACCGGAAACAACGATTGAAGATAATCAGGGTAGAATTCAAAAAAATCCAGATATCACCGGGCATTATTTGGCGAAAAAGTTCACTGCGTTACACAGTATAGTTCGGTGAATCATAATTTCGGTCGTGTCATGCTAGAAAATACCCCAACAAAACGCTAAAATATAACATAGAACCCGTGCAAGGAAGAGGTTCAAGCAAGTTCTGTCAACTGCAACGGAAGAATTTTTGATGGAAGATGAAACTCGCGTGAAAATAGACTTTTAACGAATTATGTCTATAAATTTTATCCTTACTAAACGAGGATATCCAGAGTAAGCTCAAAAATGTCTCCACAGATAAGTTCGCTCGCAAGTTGACCATTCGGCTAGGTATCTGCAGTTATGGAATAAAAACAAAGGATTCTATCATGCAGACGATGTGACAATTTATATGGTTGTGTGATGTTTTGCTGATTGCTAACGACTACAGCACTTCATTAAAAGCTTTGGAGAGCTTTGGTAGCTTGAGACCCTTCTCTTCTCTAAAAAGGGAAGCTTCCATACAAATGAAACAGTAGTTTCTGCATAACTCTAGAATTAAGAGAGCACATGGAACCAAATTTGATATGCGGGGATTTTGGAGGCAAAAAATGCTTCTACGTTGGTTTGAGACCCCTCTTCATTCTGGTAAGGGGGTGGGGGGCTCAAACAAATGAAACACAAATTTAAACCAATCATGAGAATTATTCCTACTGATATCAAAATTTTTCTGCAGGGCTTTTTGGGACCGGAAAAGGCTATAGACTCCTCCTCCGACCGAATAAGGAGAGGGGGCTACCATACAAATGAAACACAAATATATGCATAACTCAAGAACTAATCAAGAAAATAGAACCAAAATTAGCATATCGGCGTTTTTGGAGACAAAAAATGCTTCTATGGTAGGCTGAGACCCCTCCCACCTTTGGAGGAGAAGAGGGGGGCTCTCCTACAAATGAAACAGAAATTTCAACCAAACATGATAATTATGATGTAGAAAGAGATGTTCACTCATCACCATCAGGCACCAAGAGTTGACAGTAATGTTTGCTAGAATGAAAGATATGAAGAGAAAATGTTGAAAGTTCCGTCAGTGTACGTTAGGTTGGAAATAGAATAGATGAAAATTGAGCGAAAGGGCATGGGTAAATAAGTACTCGAACCAAGGACGTCAGCCTTTACCTAACATCCCACTGCGGGGTAGGTCGAGGAACAGACGAATCCGCCACCTGAACAGGCAAAAGGTTTGGTAAGGAAGTCTCTCTTTTTTTGGGTTTGTTTTGATTCGCAACGTCTGAGATCACTCAAGTTGATAATTATCCAGGCAACTAGAACACAAAATGTGTATTTTGTGGAAAAAGCAGCATGTTCTGATAGAAGTTTTAACCACTTTTAAGCCAATAATGGGGGGTGCTTGAGTGACTCTCAGTGCTATTTATCCCTTTTGGGACGGACCATATATTAATGATTATCTCCAATTTTACCTTATAAAATTATCTCCCACAACAAAACATTCTTTAACCCACCCAAAAACTTTTTCGGGTCAAATTCAGACCTGCACAATTGAGCAGGTCCGGCACTTAGGTAGTCGATGCTCGAAAAAAAAAAATTCAATCGTTGTTGTTGTTCCTTTTATGAAAAAATAAAACTCGTACTTTTTTATTTTGCAATTAGGGTGCTTCTTTTCAATGCTTGGGTGGTCAAAAGGTTTTGAATTTTGCCAATTTATACTTCCATATCTTTGATTCGATTCGATTAGATTAGATTAGACTAGATTTTATATTTTGCATAGCTTTGCAACAACTTGCAACGAAAAGAGAAAAAGTCTTCAACAAAGTTTCATAAGAAGCCAAACGGAGATGAACCAATAAGAGGCTGTCCAGAAACCACCTCTACTTTCGCGGGAGGAAGAGGTGTCTGGCCACAGTCTACGCTCCATACAATGTTTTTAAATTTTAAATGGTTATTAGCCTAGAATCTGATATTTACATATGTTATGATCGATCTGGGTTGGCGCAAGTAAGTAACAATGTACATTTTTTCAATCATTAGCACCTCAGAATCCTCACAAAATAGAAAAATTTAGTCTTAACAAAGTTCTGTAGGAGAGCCAACCTTGTCGATCAATGGGCCGATAGGTGCTCAATTCGCATAAAAACGTTTCGCATATGAACGTTTTACATAATGAACAATTCGCATAAAGTAGTTTTATTCAAAACATGTAAAGGGCGATACGGTCAAAATTTGGTCAATATCAACTTGACGTGTTTCTTTCAATTTTGCATTTAAAAAACCTGAACACCCCTCATTTTGAAGGTGTGTGTGTGTAGAATGTTGCTCCTATTTTGATTTTGGAATTCACTCTTCAGTTGTCAAAATGCCGTCCAAGCAAGAAGAGCAGCGTATCAAAATTTTGCTCGCGCATCGCGAAAATCCGAGCTACTCGCACGCAAAGTTGGCAAAATCGCTAAAAGTTGCCAAATCAACCGTTACAAATGTAATTAAAGTGTTTGGGGAACGTTTGTTGACAGCCAGGAAGTCTGGATCGGGGGGAAATCGAAAACCGGAAGCCGCTGAGACGACAAAGAGAGTTGCCGGTAGTTTCAAGCAAAACCCTAACCTATCTCTCCGAGATGCCGCAAATAAGCTGGGTGTATCGTCTACAACCGTGCATCGAGCCAAAAAACGAGCCGGACTATCGACTTACAAGAAGGTAGTGACTCCAAATCGCGATGATAAACAAAATACGACGGCCAAAGCGCGATCCCGGAGGCTGCACACGACGATGCTGACGAAGTTTGACTGCGTGGTAATGGACGACGAAACATACGTCAAAGCCGACTACAAGCAGCTTCCGGGACAGGAGTTTTATACGGCAAAAGGAAGGGGAAAGGTAGCAGATATTTTCAAGCACACGAAACTGTCAAAGTTCGCAAAGAAATGTCTGGTTTGGCAAGCCATCTGTACCTGTGGCTTGAAAAGCAGCATTTTCATAGCTTCCGGGACCGTCAACCAAGAAATTTACGTGAAAGAGTGTTTGAATAAACGTCTGCTGCCTTTCCTGAAGAAACACGGTTGTTCCGTACTGTTTTGGCCGGATTTGGCATCTTGCCATTACGGTAAAAAGGCCATGGAGTGGTACGCCGCCAACAACGTGCAGGTGGTGCCCAAGGACAAGAACCCTCCCAACACGCCAGAGCTCCGCCCAATTGAGAAATACTGGGCTATTGTCAAGCGGAACCTAAAGAAGACCAAAAAAACTGCTAAGGACGAGCAGCAGCTCAAGGCAAACTGGCTTTCTGCGGCGAAGAAGGTGGACAAGGTGGCTGTACAAAATCTGATGGCAGGGGTCAAGCGTAAGGCCCGGCAATTCAGATTTGGAAAAGCGGAAGCCTAACTGAATATTTTTCCTGAATTTTATACTAATTGAACTTGAAAAAGAAATTTAATTTGATTTTTTAAATAAACGATTTCACCGATTTACACGCGTTTTCCCTTGACCAAATTTTGACCGTATCACCCTTTAGCATTATAAAGAAGGCACATAATTCTCATTATACCTAACGTTCGTATGTGAAACGGTTCATCCCGCAGCGACAGTCAACATCTGATTTCGTAAGGAACCTTGCTATTATATCTGATAGCGATTTATTCGCTCAATTGTTTCAAAAACGTGTAGAATATAACTTATTCGTTAGTCCAATCAGAAAGCTCTTGACATTTACAAAAACATGCTGAAAATACAACTCTTCCTAATATAAGGCCTTTTATAAATCACGTGGTTTTTTAGAGAGGGAGAAGAGGTGCCAAGGTGACAATTTTGCCAATTGTCCATACAAAAATGGCCACAGGCGGGGGGGCGGGGTGAGATGTTAAAACTCAGAAAAAAAGACCACATGTTTTATGGACGGCCCTATAAAAAGTATACATACTTAAATACATGAGCTCCAAACTGCTCCTCGAAAAATACACTTCAGAAAGTCCCATGTGCAAAACAGTGGCTTTCTTTGTTTACTTTCTCTATTGTTAATAACTGTTCTCTAACTTTATCTGACAAATTTTTGGAGTACGTCCATAAATTACGTCACACTTTAAAAGTGAAGATCCATGTTAACATTTCGGAAATCCCACACTAAGTGTGTGACGAAGGAAAAGAGTTTGAAAATGCTAATTTTTGCGCGGCATAATTCGTTCGGTAATGTTTTTTTCTATTTGCAAATGACCGACCGCTTGGACCATTCATAAGCCACGTAGACTCGTTTTTAGAAATGTAAGACCCTTTCTTCCCTCGTAGACACATGATTCACACATTTGGCAAAGTTATATTGATAGTAGACATTGACGAGAAGCACCCTCCAATCCTCTTAAAGCCTACGTAATTTATGAAGGGACCCCTGTATTCAGTACTTCCACAACGGTCAGATGTGATTCCAATAATATTGAAATAGAAATACATTTCCAAGTCTAATGTACGATCTTTTTTTAATTGTTTCTCGTCAGATATGAATTTTGGATATCAAAATATAAATCAAAAGTGATGAACTTTATAATTCAACAAATGTTTCTTATGTAAAATTTTATACGGAATTCTCAAATGCCGTCAAAAAAAATTAAAGTAGAACAGCTTTTGAGATATCGATAAAAGTTTATTTTTTAATAAATGAACAAAAACACATTTATTTAACCCTTATGTGATCGACAGGATACTCTGGTACCTTTTCATGTTTTACATTACTAAGTTTCATAGTTTATTTTAAACTAGGGAGCTGAAATTAAGTAACATCCTAATTTTAGTTGGCAGACAACTTTTTACATAAAAACGTACTTTTTACATCCCTCGTAGACACATGATTCACACATTTGGCAAAGTTATATTGAAAGTAGACATTGACGAGAAGCACCCTCCAATCCTCTTAAAGCCTACGTAATTTATGAAGGGACCCCTGTATTCAGTACTTCCACAACGGTCAGATGTGATTCCAATAATATTGAAATAGAAATACATTTCCAAGTCTAATGTACGATCTTTTTTTAATTGTTTCTCGTCAGATATGAATTTTGGATATCAAAATATAAATCAAAAGTGATGAACTTTATAATTCAACAAATGTTTCTTATGTAAAATTTTATACGGAATTCTCAAATGCCGTCAAAAAAAATTAAAGTAGAACAGCTTTTGAGATATCGATAAAAGTTTATTTTTTAATAAATGAACAAAAACACATTTATTTAACCCTTATGTGATCGACAGGATACTCTGGTACCTTTTCATGTTTTACATTACTAAGTTTCATAGTTTATTTTAAACTAGGGAGCTGAAATTTAGTAACATCCTAATTTTAGTTGGCAGACAACTTTTTACATAAAAACGTACTTTTTACATAAATTTCGTATAGTAGCAAGGGGGGGCGAAGGGGGGGACTTCGATTTTTTTACCCCTTAAGTGATCGACAGGGTACCCGGGTACCCACCAAATTCATATGATCATAACTCTGGCTTTTATTGACCGATTATAATTATTTTGGCACCGTTACATTCCAAAACTCATTGGCTTTATGGAAATTATGGGCAATGACCATTTAAATTCATCTGGTTCCCGTAAATCCGGGTTACCGGGGCTGTGTTCCTGTACGGAGATACAATATCGGAACATCTATTGAATTTGCAAGAATGGATGTCAGAATGTTAGGAATAACTTCTCGAAACTATTTTTATCCTATTGTGGGACAAATTCCAACTTGTTCCTGGAACGGCCATTCAGTAACAGATTCCTGTGGGGCCTCGAGTGGCCATGAACATTTTCAGTAGAAACCCCTGGTAACATGGTTATCAAAATTCATGAAATTTCGCCAGTAGGATATTTCTCAACGTTTAGTGGCCATATGATGATTTTTTCCCATGAGGTGGTTCCCATGAGGCTTTGATTGGCCATGAACATTTTCAGTAGAAACTCCTAGCAATATGGGTATCAAAATTCATGAAATTTCGCTAGTAGGATATTTCTCAAAGTTAAGTGGCAATCTGATGATATGTCCTCAGGCCCGTTTTCCCGAAACAGGTTCCCGTGGGGCCTCGAGTGGCCATGAACATTTTTAGTAAAATTCCTGTCAATATGAGTATCAAAATTCATGAAATTTCTCCTTTAGGATATTTCTCAATGTTTTTTGTGGCTATCTGATGATTTATCCTAAGACCTATCAATCCGGAACAGGATTCCGTCAGGTCTCGAGTGGCTATGAACATTTTCAAGAAGAAAACCTTGACAATGTGCTTTAAAAATTCCAACGTTTCTCAACGTGTTGTGGCCACTCGAGGCCTCACGGGAATTTGTTTCGAAATGAATGTTTCGAGGACAAATCATCAGATACCAAAAAACGTTGAGAAATGGTAAAATTTCATGAATTTTGAAGCCCATATTGTCAAGGTTTCCTTCTAAACATGAACATGGCCAGTTGAAGCCAAACGGAAACCTGTTCCGGTAAAACAGGTCCGAGGACAAATCATCAGATTACCACTAAACGTTGATAAATAGCCTACTGGCGAAGTTTCATGAATTTTGATACCCATATTGCCAGGGGTTTCTACTGAAAATGTTCATGGGCAATCGAGGCCCCATAAAAACCTTTTCCGGATTGACGAGTCCGAGGACAAATCATCAGATTGCCACTAAACGTTAAGAAATATCCTACCGGAGAAATTTCATGAATTTTGATACCCATATTGCCAAGGGTTTCTACTGAAAATGTTCATGGCCACTCGAGGCTCCATGGGAACCTGTTCCGGATTGACCGGTCCAAGGACAAATCATCAGATAGCTACAAAATGTTGAGAAATATCCTACTGGGGAAATTTAATGAATGTTGATTCCCATATTGTCAGGGTTTCTTTTTAAATATGTTCATGGCCACTCGAGGCCCCACGGGAACCTGTTACAGAATGGCCGTTGCAGGAACAAGTCAGCATATGGCTCACAATGGAATAGAAATGGTTTCTTGGAATTATTCCATAGATTTTGACATCCATTTCCGGAAATTTAATAGTTGTTTCCAAATAGTGCCTCCGTACCGGACCACAGCCCCGGTAACCCGGATTTACGGGAACCAGATGAATTCAAATGGTCATTGCGGATAATGTCCCTGAAGCCAATGGAATCTAATGGTGCCTAAAGAATTAAAATCGGTCAATAATAGCCAGAGTTATAATCATTTGAATTTGGTGGGTACCCGGGTACCCTGTCGATCACTTGAAGGTGTTTTTTTTTTGTCGATCCATAAGGGTTAAAATTGAATATCTCCAACGCGTGTGATCCAATTTCAGATATTTTGTCATCAAATGAAACAAAATCAAATTCAACACCGATCTTTTAACATTGCAACATTCTAGAAGTAATAGTTTTGACGCTATTTCTTGGAGATTTGTAAAAAAAATTGTGATTAATACCAAAATAACGTCAACCAAAAAAAAAATTGCATGTGTAGCTTAGAGCTAAAGAAAATTAGGGTGACAGAAATGAGAGTATATAACCAATTTGAATGGGACCAGTGGTAAGCCATACATACCTTTTACCTGGTATCCACCTAGCCAGGCATATTTTGCACAAATTACACAGAACGTTAGGCACCCATGGTTTATCCAGATTCTCCGGACAAATTTCAAAAGTAAAACGGAATGCAGATTGAAGAGAAGAAGTGAATTTAAACGGTGTCATTGAAATGTAGACGGCACAGGCATAAAAAAACTTTTGTGGATCATTTTTGCATTTCAATTCCCGTCTTTTTTCCACAATTTGTTTTGCTTTGAAGGGTTACCAATACCAGCTATTAAAATTAGGTGCCAGAATACCTTACCAAACAATAGAACAGGGGTAAACCAAATGGTGCGCGTGTGTGTGTGTGTGTGTGTGTGTGAGAGAGAGAGAGAGAGAGAGAAAGAAAGAGAGGGGGGAGAGAGAGAGAGAGATGTGTGTATTTCTTTCGAATTTCTGTTTTTTCCCGCATTTCTGCATATTTTCCAAACACCAGCATTACTTCCTCATTTTTCAACCGATTTTAATCATTGAGCCCTTATTTTCTTCGTTTTTTCCTTGGCTTTAGGCTACATATGCAATATATTTTTTTGCACATTTTTTTTTCAAATCTCCAAAAAAAAAGCCAAAAATTATATTTCAGAGATCGGTGTTAAATTTAATTTTGTTTCATTTGATGACAAAATTTCGGAAATTCGATCACACGCGTTGGAGATATTCCATTTTCAGTAAATGTATTTTGGTTCATTTATTAAAAAATCAACTTTTATCGATATCTCGAAAACTGTTCTACTTTGATTGTTTCCTGACGGCATTTTTGAACTCTGCACAAAATTTCACATTAAAAATGATGATCAGCTTACCGAGTTCATAAATGCTGTAAACTAGTGTTATTGACCTGGGTAGTATTGTGTTTTACGAGGTATGTTAACCTCATGTTTAACCAATCATTGTGACTTTTATATGCACTATAAACAAAAACCAAGGCATGAATTTTAAAAGTATAGGTAATAATTAAATAATTAAAATCAAATTTGTTTGAAAAACATAGATATTGTGGCAGAATAAAACATTTAAAGTTACGTTAGTCAACCCGCACAATTGTGTGGATTCGTCTCGAAAGAGAAATGAAGTTAATCTAAGCTTATGCAAGAGAAAATGATGTTCAAACTGACAGGATACAGCGTAGTTTGAAGATAAATAGTTTGTCAATGGAATGATTCTACACAGAAAGAAAAACCAAGGTAGATGGTTAAATTTAAAATACACACCTACGTTTAATTTTTCAGAAATTACACACATTAGCAAACAAATTTTCTTCAACAAAACTCATTCCAATAAACATAAAAGCGCTAGTTCTATTATATTTTCATTCATTTAGTTGCAAGCGTAGCTTTGAACGTTTGCAAGCGGCTTTAAACGGACAGGTTTATAAAAAAAAATTGCCATCCAATCGCACAATGGTGGTGGAGTTCTGGCCAGATTAAGCGAGCTTCCATTACAGACGTGAGCACCCATATTTGGAATGAAGCAGACTTAACAGCAATATTAAACAGGCAGCGAAAGAACATCACCTTGCCGAATACTAACAATCTGACTGACATCTTCACATTGCACCGTCCATCGTAGCCGGAAAACCCATATTTTCTAAGATTGGCCATGTTTTGAAACTATGCACTCTAGATTTAAAAAAAAACACTAACATGATAATTAGAAAATAAGAAGTAAAATTAGTAATTTCCATTTGATTCCACCTACCTTTATTGCTTATCTTGACAGATACGCGTATTTCGTCTACAATATGCAGACTTCTTCGTGTACTAATATTGGTGATATGGATGATTGATAAAATTTGTATGATAGATTCTGTTTGACGTAACTGTTTGAGAGCTTGCCAAATATGCTCATCGTATTCATGTATCACTAAAATAATATCATGAAGTCAAGCTCAAGTTTTACCACTACTTACTTCAACAAACGACACCCAATTCTGATGAAGTGCTAAGGGAGCCCCATCTTTAAGAAATTAAACCTTTCCTTCAATTTCTTAAATTCCATCGGAAACCTTTCAAATCCACTTAAAGCCTTGTGTCGGAAGTTGTTCGTTCCTCTGCCTTGTTGTTGAGCTGCCTCACCAGGACGAAGCTCAATTCAACAAAGAAAAACAACCACCAGGTCCAGGTTTCGAATCCTATATCTATGCCGAGCAACTACTCCCCTACCCCCCTACCTCTATAGCTTGGTCTCATTCTGACTCTCCTTCGGTAGACGTTGGAAGGCAACACATGTTTTAAATATTATTTTGATAAGGAAATGATGACCCAGCCTGGTCCCGTCTCCATACTCATTGGATTCAAGAGGGAGGAAGTTGAAGCAAGTGAACGATAAAATCTATGGATGGGGGGAGGGCATTGACAGAGACATGGGATGGGGTCTGAGTGTGAGACAGTTTCGGCCGCAATTTAGCTTCGGTTTATTAAGCACATCATGCTGCTGCCTGGAAATGGGCTTGCGGAGGAGGCGATTGAGGCAGGAGTGAAATCTGATACTTTAGGACGATATTATATGTTGCCCACTGTCTGCATGCTTTCTCCACTTGCATCAGTGTCTCGGGCTGGAGAGAGAGAGAGATAGAGAAAAACAAGGGATTCGTGCGTCACTTTGTTATGATAGTTTAAGGGCACCCGTTTTTAATATATACTGTACTGGAGTGCTTCCAATGCTGGGAAATATTTTGGAAACACCCTTATCCAAGTGAGAAAAGCAACAGCGGAACTAATCTACTCATATGAGCCGAATATTTCTACCAGCTGGCTCCTCGTCGTCCCTGCTTGAAGAATTGGATACCTTCGGGAACGGGTCTCCAATGTTTTTTTTCTCTCTCTCTTCGTTCCTGTTCCATTCTCCGATAGGGTCCGGTTATTTGGATTTCAATTTGATGCAGGTTACGGAAGAGAACTCTTCCAAATGGTGGCTCTTCTTCATGCTAGGTTAGGCTTAAATGTGGGAAGAAGAGTATCCTGATCTGATATGCACAACAGGAACGTGTGCACTTGAAACAGAATTTTCACAATTAATGAGGTATATGTCTGAATAGGAAATGAAGTGGGAACCGGATGATGAAGACGTGGTAAGAAGGTATCAATTACGGAAAAATTGCATTAATGAAGTTGTTACATTACTTTCAAAGTTCTTTCTCCCATGATTTTTGTTGACTACATATAAGTTGTGTTTTTTCATAATATACATAAAACGGCCCTAACTGTAAGCTTGGAATCCGATTTTCTTTTTCACCCTTCCACAAACAACCCGTCTGATTGATTTTTTGTTTTGCTTGTTTACTATGGAAGTCGAATGATGTTTGGTTGCATGTAACAATAACCCACCCACTCTTTAGCGTACCGAAAATGGTAATGTGCATATACCTACTCGCGAAGAAAAAAATATATGGATAAATGCAACATGAAAACAAGTTGTACGTTTCGGTTTCTTGAAGAATCGCAGGGGGAGGTCTGCAGTTTGTTAAATTTTACCAAGCAGACTGATTTGGCTTTGGTTTTGGCATATCGTTCCCTGAAAATATAGCCTTACTGTTCAGTTGCACACGAGTTGTGTGGATATACATTCGCGATTGTACTTCAATTGCAACCTGAATCGACTGGAAAAAAAACTGCATAATGCAATTGTAAAACTACATTTAGACACGTTCCGCTACAAGTTGGTACGTGTTCAAATTTCAAAGTTTTCCTTCAAATCCATCGCTGAATTTTGCCTCAGTCCGTGCCGGGCCGGAGGTGGATTGTTTTCGATCGTTGCATTATGCAATCGAATGCAGAGGGTAGGTGAATATGGGCGTGAAGGGATGACCCATAAAAAAATGCGAAAAGTTTACATCAGTTTGAAAAACTTTTTTTCACATTTTTGTTTATAGAAAAGATAAGTTTTTTTTTCTGTGAGAGTACGTTTATCAAGCAAATCTCTTTGAACGCCTTTGTTCTCACTGGTTTGGAGTAATCTGGGCATAAAGAAAGAGTGGTTTTCTGGGAGTTATTATTGACATTCTACATT
Source organism: Aedes japonicus (assembly GCA_034211315.2). Lineage (NCBI taxonomy): Eukaryota > Metazoa > Arthropoda > Insecta > Diptera > Culicidae > Aedes > Aedes japonicus. Next base: position 378,121 of record JASCZW010000302.1, read on the forward strand.
AAAACAATTTTAATGGTCGATTATTGGTCACTTCATAGCGGTGGAATTTGATTTTTGACAGAGTGTTTGCACCCCACTTGTGCAAAACAATAATAACAATAAACCTAAATAAAAACATAAAATTAACCGTAACTGAAACCAAGCGGTACCTTAATGATTAAAACTAAGATTATAAAGACTTTGTTAGTATAATGTGATTTAAGAAGCAATTATTTCAAAGTATTTAAAATGATCTCAATGCAGGCATACTTTGATAAAGCAACTCTGTTTTCAGACTATTTTCAACAGACGAAACGCACTGACATTTTTAGTTCGTTCCGTGAATCATACAATAAACACTAGCAAGTAAATGAGTAAATAACTTTTATGTTTAAACGATTGATGATGATTTACTTTCTAACTCTGCAAATACAATTGGAAAGCTAGGAAAATTTAAATTAATACTTCACTTGATCACTTTTTAAAACGTTTGAAATAAAAAACTGCACACTTTTTAAAACTTTCACTATAAAACACGAGCAAATTCTTTTGAATTCCACTATAAAAGCTATCATTTGACAGATAGACCTACTAAGTCTATTACTTACAGACTTCTTCAGTGTACAGCACTCGCGTTTACTAATTATAATTTGAAAAAAAAATTTCAGTATTCCAGTTTTTTTATTATTTCATAACTGATTCAGTGAAGTGTTTAAATTTTACAAGTTTTCTAATAACAATTATAATAATGGACGGATAAGTAACTGATTACCACTTTGAAAGTAATACCATGTTTGGTATAATGATTCAACATGAGTTCTTTAGATAGTGATTGATCTACTGTTATGGACAAAATTCTATAAACTAATGATATACTTGGAATTATTTGCACTTATTTATGACTAGTTTACAGAATATCCATTTTCGTAAGCATATGATGATGATGATGATCATAATGATGATGATGAAGCTGATGATTTAAGTTAAAAGCGTAGCAACTAAAGCTGCCCATTTTCCAAACACAATTTTGAAACTTTCCGGCTAAAAGCTAAGAATGCTTCCAAGTTGAACTGCAAACCACTCTGATTGAAACCTGGAACGCTTTCACAATTAGGTACCTTGCAATACCAGCTTTAAAAGCTTTCAAGTGCAGCTTGCAAACATCTAAGTTAAGCTTGCAAGGTTTGCTAGTATAGGTTTCGAAGCTTCCAAGTGAAGCTTAAATAGAATTTAAGTTAAGCTTCAATAGTTTTCTAGTGAAGCTCCGAAAGCATTTCAGCTAAGTCAGTTTCATGTGAAAATTTAAAAACTTCCAAATAAATGTTATGAACTTTTCAATTGAAAGTATAGAGGGCAGCTTTTAATTAAAACTTGAAATCTCTCTAATTGAAGAAGGAACGCTACTTGGTGTAAATTTTATTCCATCTTAATCATGCCTAGATAGATTCCAGGGCAAATGAAGAAACTTTTAACGCTTCCAGGTAAAGCTTAGACTTTTTTTTAAACAAAATTGTCAATTCAAAATGTCTGTAAGAATTGTAAAACAAAATTGATACCACTGGACACATGCCCATTCGCTCAACTTTAAAACATCTGTTTGATTTCCTACCTGCCGTACACTGATGGTACTTTCAATACTTTCTCTTAATATCTATCATTCAGCAAAAAACATTAATGTACACTCTTGGTGCCCAATGGTGATGAGCAAACATCTCCTTCTACATGTCATGCTAATATTATTATGTTTCAAATGATATCATTTATCATTACATTTAATTTTTTATGTTATGATTTGGTAGTATATTTACTAATTGTGATGACGGTACCACGAAAACTGATTATTTTGATTTTTTTGAGAATCACATCGAAATATTTGACACACTTTTTTTATATGATGTTTAATATCAGATAAGTCATGAAATTCGATAGTTTTTTAAAATTATTTTAAATTCAACTTTTTTTTCGTGGCTGTGATGCATTGTGTACATTTTTTTATAATGGATACGCAAGGTTTTCTACAATTACAGCGGGTAACAATCTTCAGACAAGTAGATAGACAAATGGAATTATTTTTAACTTTTTCCGAAACTGTTATTAATTTATTTACTATTTTTTATGACACTGCCTATTGATTTTTTTCATTTTTGTACTATCATAACTATTTTTTATCATCTTCTGGATTGCATTTCCAGGATTAATGTTGATAATGTGTTATTATTTTTATTTCATCAATAATACAACTTCTAACAACTTATTGTGTCTTATTTGTCCAATAATCAGTTTAATCCTATCTTCTTTCTCTTATGATTATAAAGTATCTAGTGCCCTGAATACAAGGAGCTGCAACTACGCTAATAGACATTTTACCAAACCTGAGCTAATCTTATTCATGCAGCACTGTGTGCCATTTGGCCAGTGTCTTATTTTACAGCTCAATCTTTGTAATTACTTCATCATAACTCCCTGTAAAACTTTACAACATTTCTTGCAGTTCAGAATCAGATCATATATAATAGATACGAATGATCATAATATTTTTCATTTACACAAATAAATACACTATTATATAAATAATTCATGGGAAAGAGAGGGATCATCAAGGCACCCAATTGAGACAGGGAAGAGTGCAAATCCCTACTCCCCATTGCTAAAAGTTTGTAAATAGAGGGCGGACTCTTCTTCCCGTCCGTTGGGGCATCCTCATGTCAGATAGCTCGCTCTTATGGCCAATTGTTCTATCTTGTTGCTGATTCTTTGTATTCTTGTGGAAACGTATAAGTGATGTTACCCGATTTTCAGCCCTTCATACAATGGCATGATTAGGATGAGATGATCGCAGCAAGCCGTGCTTGGAAACTGACGTGTTTTGTTTTTGCTGCGTCTTTTTCACGAAAAATAAAATGAAAAATATATTCGTAATTCAACCTTAGCGAACAGTGAAGTTATAAAATATCAACGTATATTGTGAAAGATGTAATGAATATAATCAATTCCTTCCACAAATTTGTGATGCTCGGTAGTTTTTCCCCGTTTTTTTGTTTTTTTTGTTTTTATGTTTCCGCCGCACCTGGAGGAAGAGTTAATATAAGCTAAGTTGTGTTTGTATTGTGCCATGTGGACAAAAATGATTAAATTAGAGTATTTTTCAGCTTTGACGCGAGTGACTTGATGATTATAAGCAGTTCAGATGTCGATAAAGTTCAGCGGCACGGAAAGTGACCGCTGCAAGAATGTTTTTACAGCGGTTTTTTCACCTAGGCGCCTATTTTCTGAGGTATAAATTTCACGGTGCTTCATGCAGTGAGTCAAAAGTTCTTTCAGATGCAAGCCGAGAGGAGAAAACAATTCTGCACACCCACGTTGATAATCCAACGTGGTCCGCAATAAAAATCGCAAAAACGTAGAAAATCGCCATATCAACCGTGTGTGATGTGAGCGAAAGAGCGTGGATCAAATACCTCAAGGTAAGCGTCGTAGTGGAACATATGACCGCTGAATCAGAAGTTGTTGAGAACCGCCAGAGCAACCCCTGGACTATCAGATAATGAAATCGCACAAAAATACGCTGCTGCTCGCAGTACCGGTCGAAGAATTCGTTTGCGCACAGGATATCGTTCTTATCGAGCCAGCAGAACGTTGAAGCAAAGTTCCGTCACCTAAAATCGGGCTCGGGAATTGTACCAGCAGGTTTTAACAAAGTACCAACGATGCCTGCTCATCAAAGATGAAACCTACGTCAAAATGGATTTCGGACAGCTTCCTGGTCAAACATTCTACATGGCAACGGCACGAGGAGATGTTCCTGCGAAGTTTAAGTTTGCTTCTATGGACAAATTTGCCAAAAAAAACTGATGATTTGGCAAGGGATATGCAGCTGTGGAGCAAAGACCAAAGTGTTCGTGGACTCGAAGCTGTACAAGGAAGAATGCCTCAAAAACCACGTACTACCTTTCATTAAAGCCCATAAAGGTCCAGTGAAGTCTGGGCCAGATTTGGCCAGATGCCACTACAGCTGGGAAGTCATCCAGTGGTACCGCGATAATAACGTAGATTTCATCGATAAAAACATAAAACCACCCAACTGCCCACAGTTCCAGCCCATCGAGAGATTTTGGGCAGGAATTAAGCGGAAGCTTAAGAAAAGTGGAAAAACGGCTCGGGACGTGACTGAGATGGCCAAAATGTGGAACAAGTGTGCCAAGGAAGCTGACGCCGGAGGTGTGCAGCGTTTGATGGGAGGAATAAAAAAGAAAGTGCGAATTTTTATAAGAAACGAAGAGAAATAATTTGTATTGATATTTTTAAAGAACAGTAAATTACCTTACGTTAATTCGTTACCGAGATACAGATGATTTTATTATTCTGGATTTTAAATGGACATAGCCTTATAGAGTCGCCTCATAGCGGGGGATTTTTAATGTTGGCAGAGTGTGAAGAGGGAAAAAAGAAAATCAGTACTTTGTAGAAAACGATTATTTGGTGGTGAAGCAAAGAACGAAGCTGGCCTATAATTTCAAATGCACTCACCACGTGGTGTACAGATAGAGAGCTGTGACGTTTTATTCCTTTCGTTGCACAATGATTGTGATTTTTCAAGTTAAATTTCTTCTCGGAAGTGTTTTTTTACATTGGATTTTTATAGTATTGCATTTGTGCGCGAAGTACCAATTGTATTTGGGCTGTTTGATTTGAGAAGGATAATATAAAAAGATTTTTCGAATAGCGAAGTGCTACTTCTGTAGATAAAAAAATGCATCCGTTAGCATCACAGGGAAGCCGTTCAAAAGAAGATTTTGCATCAGCAACAATTCACGGTGAGATCTATCTGAATTTGAACGATACTGCTAAATGCGTGCTCAATACGTGATCAATCTTCAAAACAATAAGATTTGATGATGGAAGTGTATGCATTGTACCTAGATCCATCTGATGTTTGTACTGTGTGTATGCGGGGCTTGTTGTAAGTGAAAGTGTCCTCGGAATGGACCAACAGAGCTATCACCTTCCAACTCCAACTCCAAGCTGCCAACTATGGCAATCCTGCCGAATCCTCTGCCCCCTCATTGACAGCCATTCTGTACTACCAGAACGTAGGTGGTATCAACAGTTCGCTCGCCGAGTACCAGCTGGAATGCAGTGACGCGTGCTACGATGTTTACACCTTCACGGAAACCTGGCTTAATATAAACACATCATCGAAGCAACTGTTCGACGACACGTATAATGTCTACCGGCTAGACCGATCGTCGCTCAATAGCAACAAGAAATCTGGTGGTGGAGTTCTTCTTGCCATGCGCTCAAAATTCAAATCTCGACTTCTGAAGCCTCCAGAAGACTCAACGGTTGAACATGTTTGGGTGGCGATATCCACTAAAACCGGGACTCTGTTTATTTGCGTTGTCTATATTCCCCCCGATCGTGTTAGCGACAGAAGTCTTATCGAAAAGCACGCTCTTTCTTTGGATTGGATCGTGTCTCAAATGGGACCCAGCGACAATATCGTCATCGTGGGAGATTTTAACCTCAGCACGATTTCATGGAACATCGATACTAACGGGTTCCGCTATCCAGACAATTCCTGTTCGTCATTCAGACCGGCTTCTCTCTCCTTGCTTGACGCTTACTCTACCGCCAGACTTCGGCAAATTAATGGCATTCCTAACGCAAATAACCGTTTGCTGGATCTTTGTTTCATCAGCGAAGAATATGGCCAAAGATGTTCCGTTCTTCAAGCTCCAACACCGCTTGTGAAAAGCTGCAGAAATCATTCCCCTCTGCTTCTGACACTGGAATTTAAACCTAAGTACAGCTTCCATGACGACATCGAAAAAGTTTATTATGACTTCATCCATGCTGATTTTGAGCAAATGAACATTTTTTTCGCCGGCGTGAATTGGAACACGACCCTTGCAAACGGGGATGCGAATTATGCTGCTTCGACTATGTGTAGTATTTTGCTATACGCCGTTGATCAATTCGTACCTAAGATACTCAACCGTAAGCCTCCCAAACCTGCTTGGTCTAATTCCGATCTCAAACATTTGGAACGTGTTAAAAGGGCTGCTCTTAGGAAACACAGCATATATCGCACCGATTCAACGAGGACAATCTATGCACGCGCCATCAATTACAAACACCTCAATAACCGCTTATACAACTCGCATCAGTCTCGATTGCAGAGTCGGCTCAGAACGAAACCGAAAAGCTTTTGGCGGTTCGTGAATGAACAACGGAAGGACACCGGTTTACCCTCCACTATGACTGACGGAATAAATAAAGCTGACTCTGTCGCGGATATTGCCAACTTGTTCCGTAATCAGTTCAGTAGTGTCTTCTGTGAGGAAACTCTGGATGCCGAGGGCATCGAAGCTGCTACTAGCAATGTTCCCCGCTTATCTGTATTTGGCTCTGCTTTCACTATCCATAGTGATATGGTAGTTTCAACCGGGAAGCAGATGAAAAATTCAACTGGATGCGGTCCTGACGGTATTCCTTCAATTGTTCTGAAACGTTGCCTTAACACACTCGCTGCGCCCTTGGCTACGGTTTTCAATTTGTCATTGACTTCCGGTGTGTTTCCTGAATGCTGGAAAGAGTCGTTTGTTTTTCCAATACACAAAAAGGGATGCAAACGTTCCGTCGCCAACTGTCGTGGAATTGCTGCACTAAGTGCTGTATCTAAGCTCTTCGAACTGATTGTTCTTCAAAGGCTGGTCCATGACTATTCACACACTATTTCTTCTGACCAACACGGTTTTATGCCCAAGCGCTCAACGGCGACCAACCTTACCGTATTAACATCGTTCATCATCCGTGAAATGGAACGCGGTCATCAAGTAGACGCCATATACACAGATCTCTCTGCGGCCTTTGATAAAATGAACCATCAGATTGCAATTTCCAAATACGACAAAATGGGGGTTCACGATCAATTGTTGAACTGGCTCCGCTCATACCTGACTGGGAGATCTATGTCTGTGAAGATTTCAGATTATGCCTCGTCCAGCTTTTCAGTGACATCCGGCGTTCCACAAGGCAGCCACCTTGGTCCATTCCTTTTCCTGTTATATATAAACGACGTGAACTTGGTCCTCAGATGCCTGAAATTATCCTACGCGGATGACCTAAAACTGTACTACGTCATAAAATGTCCAGAAGTCGCCCAATTTCTTCAGCAGGAACTACAAGTGTTTGACGACTGGTGCCGGATCAACAGAATGTCCTTAACACGTACGTCCCCAACCCCTCTGAGACAGAAAATTTTAAATTTAAAATTGATGATACTCCATCGTTAGTCATCGGATCTCGTTGCGGTTTTTTTCAATAGATTACAAATATATCCTAGTTTATAGATCTGCACTGATTATTCCGAAAATTTCCGTAGTTTCGGATTCCAAGGGGGGAGTACTGGGGTAAGTACCTGTCCAGGGATGGTCGACAACACATTTTTAGTAGCGAAACATGGCATGCGACACATCAACCTTCATGATTTTGCAAAACTATGTCATCAAAAGACATTTTGAAGATTTCTGACTATACTGGCCACTAAAAGAGGCCCTCTGCAGAATCCGAGTTCCTCCAGAAAAGTGGCCATATTCAAATAGTTGCTAAAACCTGGCTTGCGACACATCAAACTTCAGGATTTTGCAAAACTAGGTCATCAGAAAATGTTTTGAGAATTTCTGGCCATACTGGTCACTTGGAGAGGCCCTGTGGGATCCGAGTTCATCCGGGAAAGTGGCCATATTCAAATCTTTTCTTAAACCTGGCTTGCGACATATCAAACTTCATGATTTTGCAAAACTAGGTCATCAGAAGACATTTTGAAGATTTCTTACCATACTGGCCACTAAAAGAGGCCCTGCAGGATCCGAGTTCCTCCAGAAAAGTGGCCATATTCAAATAGTTGCTAAAACCTGGCTTGCGACGTATCAAACTTCAGGATTTTGCAAAACTAGGTCATCAGAAGATGTTTTGAGAATTTCCAGCCATACTGGTCACTCTGGGAGGCCCTGCGGGATCCGAGTTCCTCCGGAAAAGTGGCCATAGTCAAATCTTTTCCAAAACCTGGCTTGTGACACATCAAACTTCATGATTTTGCAAAACTTTGCCTTTGGAAGAAATTTTGAGGGTGTCTGACCATACTGGCCACTTAGGAAGGCCCTGCGGCATCCGAATCCTTTCAGCAAAGAGGCCATATTTAAAACATTTCCAAAACCTGGCTTGCGACGTATCAAACTTCATGATTTTGCAAAATTGTGTCTTCGGAGGACATTCTTTAAATTTCCTACCATATATCTAACCAAATCGTTTGCCAAGAAACTTTATCGTACTGCTTATGCACAAAGGATCGATTGAAAAAAGTAAACCACGCCTCAGTTTTGTAATATGTCCGTCTTCTTTGTACTCTTTTTTTGAATTTCGTTACGCTTTGGTGCACTAAAATGTGCGTGTCTTTTCCAGCTCGATAGTATCCTTTTTTTAAAAAGTAGTTGTTTAGTTGGGGCATGGACTACTACCCGAGAGAACCATAGTTGGAAGAGCTTATGTCATAACAAATATTGTGGTTTTGCGGTTGAAACGGGATTTTTGTTTTTGTATTGTTCGATAGTGTGAATTATTTTTGTGCAAAATTTTAAATGACTTGAAATCTGATAAAACGAGCATCGTGGATCTGGATTCAGCCTGGGTGGAAAAGGATCTGATCCATATTGATCACAAGACAAACTTTTGCAAAATCATTAAACTTGATATGTCACAAGCCAGGTTTTGGAAACGATTTCAATTTGGACACTTTTCCGGAAGAACTCGGATCCCGTAGGGCCACACCAAGTAGCCAGTATGGTCAGACACCCTAAGAATGTCCTCCGAAGACTAAGTTTTGCAAAATCCTGAAGGTTTATGTGCCGCAAGCCAGGTTTCGGTAACGGTAAGGAATTCCTGGAGGAATTAGAATTCCGCAAGGCCTCTTTAAGTGTTCGGTATGGTCATGGATCCTCAGAATGTCCTCTACAAAACCTATTGCAAAATCATACAGTTTGATGGGTCGCAAGTCAGGTTTTGGAAAAGATTTGGATATGACCACTTTTTCGGAGGAGCTCGGATCCTGCAGGGCCTCTCCAAGTGGCCAGTATGAACAAAAACTCTCAAAACGTCTTCTCATGACCTAGTTTTTCAAAATCCTGAAATTTGATGTGTCGCAAGCCAGGTTTTGGCAGCGATTTGAAAATGGCCTCTTTTCCGTAGAAACTCGGATCTCGCAGGACCTTCCTAATTAGCCAATGCAGATACCCTCAGAATGTCCTCCAAAGACCTAGTTTTTCAAAATCATGTAATTAGATATGTCGCAAGCCAGGTTTCGGTAATGATTTGGATATGGCCTTTTTCCCGGAAGAACTCGGATCTCACAACAGCTTCTTAAGTGGCCAATATAGTCAGGAATCCTAAAAATGTCCTCCAGAGATAATTTTTTGCAAAACCATGAAGTTTGATGGGTCGCAAGCCTGGTTTTTGAAAAAAAAAAATGAATATGGCCTCTTTCCCGTAGGAACTCGGATTTCGCCGGGCCTCCCTCAGTGGCCAGTATGGTCAAACACCCTCAGAATGTCCTCCAAGGACCAAGTTTTGAAAAATCATGAAGTTTCATGCGTCGCAAGCCAGGTTTTAAAAAAGATTTGAATATGGCCACATTCCTGGAACAACTAGGATTCCGTAGGGCCTTCCTAAGAGGCCAGTATGGTCAGATACCCTCAGAATGTCCTCCGAAGACAAAGTTTTGCAAAATCATGAAGTTTAATGTGTTGCAAGCCTGGTTTCGGTCACGATTTGAATATGGCCTCTTTCCCGGAGGAACTTGGATCTCGCAAGGGCATCTAAAGATTCCTGACCATCTTCAAAATGTCCTCCGAAGATAAAGTTTTGCAAAATCATGAAGTTTGATGTGTCGCAAGCCACGTTTTGGAAAAGATTTGAATATGGCTACTTTTCCGGAGGAATTCGGATCCCGTAGGACCTCCTAGAGTAACCTGTATGGCCAGAAATTCTCAAAACGTCTTCTCATGACCTAGTTTTGCAAAATCCTGCAGTTTGATGTGTCGCAAGCCAGGTTTAAGCAAATATTTGAATATGGCCGCTTTCCCGGAGGACCTCGGATTCCGCAGGGCTTCCCTAAGTGGCCAGTATGGTCTAACACTCTCAAAAAGCTCTCCGAAGAACAAGTTTTGCAAAATCATGAAGTTTGATGTGTCGCAAGCCAGGTTTTAGAAAAGATTTGAATATGGCCACTTTTCCGGAGGAATTCGGATCCCGCAAGCCCTTCCCAAGTGACCAGTATGGCCAGAAATTCTCAAAACGTCTTTTCATGACCTAGTTTTGCAAAATCATGAAGTTTGATGTGTCGCTAGCCAGGTTTTGGCAACTGTTTGAATATGGCCAATTTTCTGGAGGAACTCGGATTCCGCAAGGCCTCTTTTTGTGGCCAGTATGGTCAGAAATCTTCAAAATGTTTTTTGATGACCTATTTTTGCAAAATCATGAAGTTTGATATGCCGCATGCCATGTTTCGCTACTAAAAATGTTTTGTCCACCATCCCTGGACAGGACCCCACTACTCCCACCTTGGAATCCGAAACTGCGGAAATTTTCGAAATAATCAGTGGAGATCTATAAACTAGGATATATTTGTGATCTATTGAAAAAAATCGCAACAAAATCCGATGACTAACGATGGAGTATTATCAATTTTAAAATTTAAATTTTCTGTCTCAGAGGGGTTGGGGACGTACGTGTTAAATGTATTCAAATGCTCGACTATCTCTTTTGGCCGAAAACGTGTGATGTATCTCCACGACTACATCCTTCGAGGAACGCGCTTACAACGTGAAACAACAGTAAAGGATCTGGGAGTAATGCTTGACACCAAACTGTCATTCGAGAACCACATTGCCTATATAGTTTCTAAAGCCTCATCGCAGCTAGGATTCATCTTCCGCTTCGCAAAAAACTTCAAAGATGTTTATTGTCTGAAGACACTGTACTGCTCTTTGGTTCGTCCTTTTTTAGAGTACTGCGCTGTCGTTTGGTCCCCTTTCTACCAAAATGCAGTCCAGAGGATCGAAGCCGTTCAGCGGAAGTTTATACGCTTTGCTTTACGACATCTTCGTTGGCAAGACCCTCGCAGATTGCCAAGCTACGAAAGCCGGTGTAAGCTCATTAAGCTGGAGTTGTTGGAAGGGAGGCGTATGGTGGCCGAAGTGGCCTGTTTCGTTGGTGATCTTCTTCAGGAAAACATCGACTGTTCCACTTTACTTAGTCTCTTGAACATCAACACTCGACGACGAAACCTACGTTTACAATCATTCTTCATTAACCGGCACTCAAGGACCAACTACGGCAAACACGAACCTGTGCTACGAATGGCTCGTGTCTTCAACAGCTATTATAACGTCTTTAATTTTAATGTATCCCGTGAGGTCAATAAGCGTTGTTTCCGAAGATGTATGTGTTAATTGTTGTATGTAATGTAACTTTAGCTTATTGTCATTGGGATAAGCATTTTTATCTGTTGACGAATCAATAATAAATAAATAAACTCCCGGACAAAAAATGTTTGTCGAGTCGAAAACATTTCATTTAACTGCAAACATTTTTCATCCATAATATCACTTCCAGACGGCCGTTGGATTGAATATTCACACACACACATACAATGGCAGGATAATCAATAGTTATTAAAGCTTGATCAAGTCTAACAGAGAGAAGAGCCTATTGCTGTCGGACTTAGTTTTCGTGCAACAATGAGGGTGGTAGGTGGTAGATCATACATCATACATAATATTTTTGTATTCGTATGCACAAATTCTTTAATTTTTGTTGAACCAGAAGTTCCGAATTAAAAATTGAAGAAACTGCAATATTTGTAACTAGTGCAGTATTAATCTAAATTTTCCTAGTTTTCCCATAACAGGAGTACGATCGAATAATTGTTTCTGAAAAGTAACACATAGAACATCAACTTCATTTCGGAATCCATCTGTATTGGTAAAATTTAATGTTTTGTTAACATCTAAATATTTGAAAAGACGTGGTAAACTGCAGCTTGTACTGCTTCGTCAAGATCTTGAAAAAGTTGTTCTTATTATTCAAATACATTGTATTGATTTCTGGGATTGAATCTGAAACAAAACAGGGTAAAGGGCAAAAATCTGACGCACTTTAGGGGTAAACATTATTTTTTTTCCAAATTATTATGATAACTTTTTTCCTCTAAAACATTTCTATCAGGCACAGTAATTCGTCAGTTTTCCGTTCCATCCTTTTTTTGAGCAAATCGGAAAGATATACGACTTTTGTTTTCAGTGTAACATTTGACTCGAAATAAATGCGACACTATTGAATTTTGGGTATATACTTGTTATCAGAGTGTTATGTTTATGTGCAAATGGTTTATCAAATGGCGGTTTGATCAAATGGTTTTCAAGATGCATTCGAAACAAGAAAAGCTACGCCAGCAAATCTTGGGCGCGGTGATCGATAATCCTGGTCAGTCGGCAAAAGGCTTGGAATCCACCATTCCAGTGTGTCTCGCGTTGTTAAGATGTTCCAGAAGACGAAGACTATCGAGCGGCTTGCTGAAAGCGGTCGAAAACCGAAAACGGAATACCCAGAGGCGTGGAAGATAAGGCCGTATTTTAAGAATAACCCGAACCATTCCAGCTGAGACGTGGCCAAAAAGGTCAATTCGTCGAAGTGGTTTGTCCAGCAGACCATGAAGCGGGCTGGGCTACGTGTTTTCAAGGTCAAGAAGGCGCCAAACCGGACTGACAAACAAAACACGGTGGACAAATTGCGTGCGCGAAGGCTATACCGTGAGTGGCTGGCCAAGCCAGGCTGTCTCGTCATGGACGACGAGACATATATAAAGGCGGACACCAAACAAATGCCCGGCCTCGACTTTTTTGTCGGCACGTCCCACATGGAGGTTCCGGAAGAGAAAGATGGACAAATTCGCGAAGAAGTACCTGTTGTGGTAGGCGATCTGCGAGTGCGGACGGTATAGCAAGCCATTCATTACAACCGGCACCATAAACGGGCAGCTTTATCGAGAGGAATGCTTGCAGAAGCGCTTGCTGCCATTCCTTCGCTCTTACCGTGGTCCCACGCTGTTCTGGCCGGATTTCACTTCGTGCCATTACGCCAAGCCTGTAATGGATTGGTACGAAGCGAAGGGCGTTAATGTGGTCTCGAAGGAGGCGAACCCGCCAAATACACCAGAACTTCGTCCGATCGAATATTTTTGGGCGAAAATGAAGAAGAAGTTGACGAAAAGCGGAAAAACATTCAAACCCGATGAAGCTTTGAAGAAAATCTGGGAGAAACTGTGTAAGGAAGATGGACAAAGCCTCGCCCAAGATCTCATGAACAGTGTTAAGAGAGATGTACAAGCATTCAGCTTGGGGAAAGAAATTCAATAAATAAACTATGCCAAAACATAGTCAAAATATAGTTATTTAATCCCTGAAAATTTGAGAAGTATCCGATTTTAAATGAATTTTTGGTAATCATTTTTGTGTGTCTCATTTTTTCCGAGTCGTAGTCTATATAATTTTTAACAACAAATTTGGTCTTTCGGTACTTAAAAGCTGTTTCGAACTACTACTAATTCTTTGAACATTGAAAAATTCGAATAATCCGCGTGGTATTCATAAACAATAGAAACAAACAGAACCTAGAGTAAACCCAGACAGTTCATAACAAACTGCAAAACTTTCCCGACTTAACATGCACCATCACCGTGCCGAATCTCTTAATTACAATCAAATAGCTTTTTTTCGCGCTCTACTTTTAAATCGCTTCGGAACATGTGTGCCACCTACCATCACGTATGCTTGAGATCCCGTATCGAAAACCCTGCCGAGGTAGTTAAATTTTCGTTTTCAGACTCTTCATTTTTTTTCGCCACTTCCCAACCACCACTAGCACTGCCGTTCGTCAGGTCTAATGTTGCAACAACCCTCTATTTTATTGACAAAACTCTTTCCGCATGCATGGATGCATTTGCATTAGAATCGTCCATGGGTGCCGGCCGCGTCGGTCGGTTGGAACAGGAAGGAAAAGGGTAAGTGGCTCTTTTTGGCGAATTCGATGCAACACTTGTACTCTTGGCACAGTCGAGCCAAACATGATGCAGACGCGAAAAAGTGCATCCCACCACTTCGTCGCTGTTGCCCCTGGATTCCGTCAAGTTTGGATTTCGTCGATTTTACAAAGCACAGCCTTGGCACCTTCTGCACCACCACCGGGACGTAAACGATGGGAAAGTTGTGTGTTTAAAAACACATCAATTTTACTCCACGGCAAGGCATGGTTCGGCCTGGGGTGGGTGCTGTTGCTATTCGTTGCAATCGCTGTTGTTATTGTTGCCGGGAGGAAAAGAAACTAAATCCACATGACGTGGCAGTCGGTTTAAGTGAGCGGTAGGGAAAGTAGAAGGATTACTTTTCGTTAGATAGTTTACTGGCCACCCTTATCAAAGGGGGTGGTGGAAAACTTATTTTTTCTTCGGATGTTCCCCGAAATCTAAAACCTTCATTTACGTAGCCAAGTTTCAACTACTCAAATTGCAAAGTAATTCTTCACGCTAAGTAAGTGCAGGCTTCTTAATACACGTCATTTTCGTCAACATCCTTGCCTAACAAACAAAGGCATCGGTCGAACACAGGCGTGTGCGTCAGAAAATGTGTGCCAGATTGCCATCAGACTAATTTTTATATTCTTTAGGGCAAGGTCATCAGTTTTGGACATAACTTCCTACCTCAGAAAACAAATTTTGAGGGAAAATGTTTTATTTGTTTCCATTACTAGGATTTAAATCACCAATCTTAGCGCAAACTACGATATTTTAACCTGCAAAAAACGTATATATATTTGTGTAAACAGTGACAGCCCCATCCAAGGCCCCGGTTCTGCTCCACCACTGCATCTAAGCATCCAACAGGGCTCAATGAGGAAAAACACTTCCTTTCAGCGTACCAACTTCCATAAATCCCACAAGATAGATGAATGAATGGATTGGTGGTTGGATGGATGGATGGATGGGTGAATGCTGTTATGATGAATATTATTGTTATTATTATCATCCATAGAAGCAGCAGCAGCATCCTAAAAACCGTTAAGTGTTGCTTAGCGGAAAGCGCAAAGTTACATTCTTCCCGCTGATGCTGCTGCTTCTTCGTTGATGAGATGTTCTTTGTACTGCTTCGTTGTTCATAATGGAGGGATCTATGGGAAATCCGTCAGAAACCTTTCCAAACAGAGTAACTAGGAGCAGCTCTCCGGTAGGGGTGCGGAGGCGTTTTAACTTTCTCTTCTAATGATTTTGGCTGCGTAATGGAATTCAGTCATTAATTATAACTGCTTCTGAGAAGAAAGTTGTTTTCGCAAGATGACGAACTGGCGGTGGAGAGCGATGCGATACGGTGGAAGTGCAAATAACGCAGACACAAAAATCAGTCGCGCTCTTCCATGTCGCGAGACGAACCAAAGCCAAAGTTCGATGAAATTGGATTCTTGTGAACACGTCATCGCGGTGCGACAGCCTAGCGGTACTTAGTGTTGGCGGCAGAAAGCGACAACTAATTTGGAAAGTTTGTGAGAAATTGTTACCAAATTGATAGTTGATGTAAGTCGAGTTTGGCGATGCGGAACGAGGAATCGGCTGTAGGTTTGTTGATACCTATTCATTGCGTTACTAATTTCCGGTGGCTTACGGGAACGAAAGGAAACCTTTTAACTTCCGTCCGGATGTTGACTTTGCATCGTTCAAGTGGGGCAGTTAAGCACTGCTTGCACGGAAGGGTTGAGGTAAAGCCGAAGAGAGAATGTATTATTTTTCAAAGGAAGGCACGTGTTGTGGTTGGTGGCTTTGGCTCAGCCTGGTGCTTTTTTGAATGGTTTATTACTGCTGAAAAATAAAGAGGTTAATCGAAATTAATTTACATAAAGCACAAAGTACGGAAAACAAGATTTTAAATATAACGAAAAATATTTTAATAAATCATTTCCAATTGCTAATGAAACTTTGGTAAACATTTCTACGACATCCATCAACGATCCTCAACCTAAATATTATTGGGTTGGTCGGCACCACCCTATTGCATGCCTCTGCATCTCAACCATCACGGTAGAAGCTATTCCCAGCTTGTGTGCGTTCCCTCAGCTCTAGTAAAGGGTGTCCCGATCAAAATATGGCCAAACAGTAATGTGTGTGAGTCGATCAATGTTTTTATTAATAAGTAAAATTCTTTTTATTTTTCAAATTCAGTTGAAACAGAATATAGGAGAAATATTCAGCTAAACTTCCTTTTTACCGAATTCGAATTGCCGGGTCTTTCGTTTAACACCTGCCATAAGATTTTGTATAGTCTCCCTGTCGACTTTATTCACCGCAGAACGCCAGTTTGCCTTAAATTGTTTCTCGCTGACAACAGCTTTTTGAGTCTTCTTAAGGTTCCGCTTGATGATGGCCCAATATTGTTCGATTGGGCGGAGCTCTGGCGTGTTGGGAGGGTTCTTGTCCTTGGGCACCACTTGAACGTTTTTGGCAGCATACCACTTCATTTTTTCCGTAATAGAAAGATGCCTAATGCGGCCAAAATAGAACGGAACAATTGTGTCGCTTCAGGAATGGCATTAAACGTATTTGTAGGCACTCGATCGGATAAATTTCCTGGTTGAAGTTGCCGGTCGCAATGTAAACGTTGCTCTTCAAGCCACAGGTACAGATGACCTGTCACACCAGATATTTCTTCGCGAACTTTGACAGTTTAGTGTGCTTGAAAATATCTGCCACCTTTCTCCTTACGATTGCCGTATAAAATTCCTGGCCAGGAAACTGTTTAAAGTCTGGCTTGACGTAAGTTTCATCGTCCTGTACCACGCAATCAAACTTCGTCGGCATCGTCGTGTTCAACTTTTACGATCGTGCTTTGGCCGACGTGTTTTGTTTATCGTCGCGATTTGAAGTCACTACTTTCTTGTAAGTCGACAATTCAGCTCGTTTTCCAGCTCTATCCACGGTTGAAGGCGCCACTGCTAGCTTCTTTGCGACATAGCGGAGTTGGGGTTCCGCTCGAAACAGCGTACAACTTTTTTTGTCGTCGCTGTGGCCTTCAGCTTTCAATTTCCCCCCGATACAGCTTTTCTGGCTGACGGCAAATGTTAACCGAACACTTTTAATACGTTGGTAACAGTTGATTTAGCCACATTTAACAATTTCGCTAACTTTGGCGTGAGAGTAATTTCGCCATGTACGTGAAAAATTTTGATGCATTGCTTATTTTGCTTTGAGGACATTTTGATAACTGAAGTGCTAATCTCAAAATAGAGGCATAATGCTACACGCACACATCTTCAAAATGAGGGATGTGCAAAATTTTTAATGCACGATGAAAGGAAATGCATCAACTTTAAGTCGACCAAATTTTGATCGAAACACCCTTTAGATGACATGGCCATCCCGAAACATACGCACCGAAAACCCCACTGTAACGCAGAAGGACTATCGTGTTCACTGCTGTTTAATAGTTCCAAGCACCACCAAGACATTTTTATTCCTGAGAGTCCTGAGCGATTGGTTCAAATTTGTATTTCTAAGCACTGTGACATTATAACTTTTCCGAAGACCACTCATCGACTTACCGACATGTTTATCGAGTATTTTTTTATTTTATTTCCTACAGTTTCTAAGGCAACACTGCTGTCCTGCTTCATCACAAAAAAGCTTTGGTTTTTGACTCTATTCTTCACACTAACACTTCACACGGTCACTTTCAGATTCTTCCGCAGACACTATGGTTAAAATGAAAGGGTTTTACGCTAGGTTTTACGGGTTATTAAAAGGAAACTGGTCTGAAGTAAAAGCCTTGAAGCCCCGAGACGCATACACTGACTACGATGGTTGGAACCTGCCGTCGCACACTTCAAGTGGTTCGGGAAATTTCTGGGAGAAATTCTAGAAAGAATGTTCCAAAAAATATAAATACCCTTTCTTTCTAAAAATAAAAAAGGCCATACTGCTATTTTTAATAATTTTATTCTCAAGCAAAGTGAATAACAATGTGTTCATCTTCATTTCAATTTGCTTGATTTCTCGTAGGGTAGGTGAGTTATCTTACTTTTCCCATGACACTACCCATAATCTTCTGCACAGTGCATTCTCCTACCCTTTTCACCACATTTGGTCAACCTTTCTTAAATTTTTCAACACTATCCGCTGGTTTCATGTATTTTTTAGCTTCGTCTTCGTCAAAGCCCAGAAAGTTTCGATAAGGCTGTTTGGTGGTATCTGGTCTCCTATGGTACAAATACGACATTGTTTCTTTGTAGCACTCTAGTGCATGTATGGAGTAATGGAAAGAAGCAAGATCAGACCAAACGATTGTATGCTTGTTATGCTGTTTGATCAAAGGTAGCAACCTTCACGTAGGTTGGACGAGATATTTTCCACTTCCGCATATGGCCTGCCCAACCATTGCCTTCTTTCCAAATTTTCGGTGTAAATGGCTTTCACTGAGGGACCTGGTTTTTACCCCATCTCGGGAATCTACGAAAAAGCACCATTGTTGATACTTCCGTAATGAGGTTTGAACTGCTCCGACGCTTACACCTTCTTCTTTAGCGAGTTTTCTGTTCGAAAGAGCACTGACGGTGCATCTTCGTGCACAATCCGTTTTCTTTGCTCGGCAGAAAGACCACGCATTTTTAAACTTCCGTACGAAAAATTGAACAAAAGGCAACTTAAGTTTAATTTGGATGTAAACAAGCCAAAAGTTGGTTGAATACTGCACGCATTTTGAATTGACGGTTAATCATTGGAGAAATTATAACTTTAAGAACAGTCTATAGTCTAAATCTATGAGCAAATAGCGCTTTATCGAGGTTTTTGATGCCTTGACAGAAAGAGCACAATGTTTGTGTGTCACGGTCAAGGTCACGGTAGACGGTGAAAACATAACGTATAAATTGTAAGATAGGAGATGATTTCAGTAATTTTTCATTCTACTACCCTGCCACCTGATGTTGAATTAAAATATTTGTCACCAGTCTTAGTAACCCTGTTGTGTACAGAACAAAATTGACAGCGTTATCAGTTGATTTGCAGCAGCCATAGAAAAAAAAAAAAACAAAATACAGTCGAGCAATTCAACTCGATGGTTTGTTCGTACTGACAGTTCCAACCCGAAGCGAAGAAACCCTGCGTGATCATCGGATATAGCTCACCCAGCATTTACAACATTCTCGTCCTTCTAAAGAAAGAAAAGAACCTCAAACGGAACCCTGGTTCCAGCCGCCAGACTGTGTGGTGCGATCTTAAAGCGTAGTGGAAACTGAAGAGGAAGACCGATGACAAGGTAGACGGATCTGACCAAATGTTGAGGAAGTTCACCAAATCACGCAAATCATCAGTAAATCACTTAAAATGTGAAAAACAACTTTCCGGCGAAGCTAGACTTTTTGGTCATAATGACGAGACCATCTTAACGCTGCATGGCAATGACTGGCAGGAATCCGGGTACAAAGCGTCCCCACCAAGTAGCATAAACGTTGTCATCAAGTATTCCACATGAAGTTTCCGGAAGAAATTTCTTCTGAGACTGATGATAAGCGAGAAGGAAATGTCCAAACCGCTGTAATATCCTTCGAAGCTTGCGATGAAAGAGGAGATATACAGTACACAGTGATTTTTAGAAGTTGACACCTTCATCAAGGAGTATCCCGTGAAGGACGATGTGGTCTTTAAGCAGGACCAGACTGCGGCCCACTATGGCGAGAGATCACTGGAGGAAGCGGATCGGATGCATCTTGAAATCTACTTAAATCTACTTAAATTAATTTAGGACCAACTTAAATCTACTTAAATTAATTTAGGAGATATTTTTTGAGTCACCATAGATTGAAACAGATTCCGGAAACCCTGGAGGATGTGATCAACTTTCAAAAGCAACAACAGGCTATCAAGCCAATTACGTCAATACAGGTGGAGCAGAAGTGGTTTTGTGCATTAGTCTAATGCAAAGTTTAAAAAAGGTTCGACTGAAAACTGCCTTCTTGTTCACTAAAAGACTGCAGAAAAAAACTAAACTTGCTTTGTTATCAGTCGCTTGTTTTTAGAGTTTGACGTCACTATCTGAAATCATGGGTTACAGGGCTTCAAATGGTGAGTTGACAACTTCGAAGGAGGGTGCGATCGACCTCTGGTCCTCTCAAGTTCCTACCTCACTAGAAATTAGCAGAAAAATTAGTATCTTCCATTTAATTCCAACTACCTTTGCTTATCTTCGACAGATACGCGTATTTCGTCTACAATGTGCAGACTTCTTCAGTGTCTCGTACTAATAACTCGACTTCCAAGTGCTTTACGAAAATAAATTTTCAGTGCAGTTACAAGAACGAATAGGTCTTTCAAATTCATGGACTGAAAACTTTATTCAGAAGATTAAATTCAGTATCATAAAAAGGGTTGGTAACTTCTCATCTAGATTTTATTAATTCACGTAACATTAATAGATAAAACTAAACCATTCCAGCCAGGTGTACGGAGTTCGGTCCCGTATGGATTTCGATCCCACACGGTACCTGCTAAGCAACCGATAGTCATGAACCGTCGATAAATTTGTTTATCCCATCACATCGTGTTGACTGTGCATAAACAGGAAGGACTACGGTACCATTCTTCCGTATTTCTCGTATCAACAGCGGGCATGGGAAAATTGCTGCCCATGTCGTTCCATTCCAGCGATGCCATTCACTGTGAACACGATCCTGTGGAAACGCACTCAGCAACAGTAGGTAAGTACCTTTGTAGTGTCTGACTGACAGCAGATGCTACACATGGGAACATTTTTATCCGATGAATGCCTGTCATGCAAACGGGAAACTTGGCATCGTTGACATCGCCTACTTATTTATGTGTTTGTAGGTGGATGGAGAACAAAAGACAAATAATTAGTGAACGTGTTGATCAAAAACTGCCATCAGCGTGGGTTGAGGCCAACCTGGTCTCAGATGGCCACAATGTGCATGTTCCGATGATTCTGTTGCTGTCCGAGATGGTAGGATGAGTTCGATCGACATGCACTGCATATATTGTTCGAAAATAATTAAAAAAGGGTCAAAACTAACAAAATACCGAGCGATGTTTGTTTATAATTACGCTCCTCTTGGTTAGCAATTGGTACCACAGCAAAACACTCACCAAGTGCTCGAGAGTGCGAGAACGTTCGCTCTGTTTGCGTGTACAATATATAAACTGTTGTTAAATTTTGATTAGCTCTCTGGTTTTTACTGCCATCGATGGCTGTTTGTGAGCGCAACAGCTGGTCGGGAAATTATTGCGATTTTTTAGGCTTAATCATATGAGAGGATTGGATTTTCTACCCCAAACCGAGACACACGGAGGGTTTTGTACATAATTAGACACTTGAATAGAGCGGTTGTGTTTATTTCGAGGGGGATTTAGTTTCCTATTATTATCACAACTGAGTAGCAAGCTCAATTTTCCCATCCCGTTGCAGTTTTAAATTCCGAGCTATATTTCATTCCGTCATTCATCAGTGCTGGAAATGAATTTTTCCTCATTCTCCACAGCGCCAACGAATCCCGAGCTGCACACATTAAATGGAACACAGCGACGCAGAAGGACTTTTGTAACATACTCTACCCACACTTTTCATCTGTTCCCAATTCCAAAGCTGAGCATGAAAGTTTTTCACCTCGGTGCTTTTTTTAATCATCGCCTTTGGAAAACAGTTTTTCAACTTAATTATCGTTTCGGTAATTGCACCTTTCCGAATGAGGAACCACCTACTTTTGGAGAACTACAAAAAAAAAAGTTCTGGAACGAAACGAACTACTTGTGCCCGTTTAACTTCGACGTAATACTGCACCAGTTGTCGGTGAGCATATCAACAGCAAAACTGTTGCCGAGCTAGTGTGAGAAAGTGGGAATGGAATCATTTGTTACTGGAACCAACCGCAACAGTGAGTTATGAGAACACGTTATCGATAGTGGGGATGGTCTATGGTGGGAAGTTAATGTGTTCTGGTAGTTTTTCGTTTTTTTTTGTTGCTATCATATTCTGTGATCAACAGTTACAGATCAATAATAATGCATTTAGGATTGCGGTTAGCATTGATTAAATTTCGGCTAACTGTCAACGATCAATAACTAAATTTACAAAATTAGAAATTTCTTAAAATAGATTTGTCACACAAGTTTCACTTTTTAACAAGTTTGGTTTGAAGTTTGCGAATCAAACAAAAGTTATTAAAGTCCCATGGAAGACAAACTTTCAGTCATAATTATGCCGTATATGATATAACAAAGCTCGGTGAGATAGAGAAATGTGTGCTTATTTACGCTCGAAAGTGTTGAGAACGTATATCTTAGGCAGGACTATTGGTCCAAATGGCTGAAACAAACCCAATTAACACACTACGGTCATAATTAGTTGTAATAACTTGATTATGACTTAGCAAGTCATACTTATGTTATCTCAACCAAATATCAACAAGTGTGCTACTAGGGAAGGCCTGATTGATATTTTTGGTCAACTTTGGAAATTACCTATATAATATCCCATATAACAGTTAAAATGTAAACTCTTCCCGGCTTGTTGATAAAACTACACATAAAATTATATTCAAATCTCGTCTACCAACACCTCCTCTACGCTTCTTTAAAACTGAAATTTTTACGAAGTGGCCCATTCTATAGACGGTTGTGAAAACAAGTCAATAGAACCTTTATAAGACCATAAACATTTTGAAAATGTTCTAATGAAAGATGTTATGACCACTTTAGAACCATCACTAGACCTATTCGCTGCCATGTAAACCAGTATACGGCCAAACGGCCACAGTTGTCAAACTCCACTGCGATATCGTAGTTGTTTTTTGTTGTTCTACTTTGTTCGATTCTTTCCTCTTCTGATTCATTTAACAGTAGAACATATCTAAGAAAAAAGTTCTAGTGTTGCGGAATATTTTGTTTGAAATATCTAGAAAAATATCTAGAACAATTTAAGTTCTTTTATAGCGTATCATGCTCCAATTCAAATGTGCATTTAATTCTATGTTGAATATCGGCACGACAAGAGCCGAAAATTAACGCGCCTCGGAAATAATCTGAGCTAAAAACAACAAAAACAGATTTATTCGATCAATTAATCATGAATATCCTTAAATTGATGGAATTTGATGAGGATATGAAAAAGAATGCCGAAAATGGTCTCAGATTAACAGTTCATTTGCATTGCATTTAAAATTTGGTGCATTTTCTTTTTCACATTTCAATTATTTCGTTTTTTTTAATCTCGCGATTAGTAAAATCATAGTTTTGCCAAAAAGCCAATTAATATTCGCAATGGCTACTATAAAACTATTAAATGTTTTGACGTTTAAGAATCACCTTGACTTCCATCAATGCCATTTTGTCGTTAAATGCATCTTCTGGATGTTAATGATGTTAAAATGCTTTTTCTACTGACCATAATAAGATAACATAAATCGAAACCAACACCTAAAATGACATTTCAAAACAGCATTTAAAGACTTCATAATGTAGAAGGAGATGTCACTCTACAGCAATTCAATTGCTCAAAAAGAGCATGGGTAAAGTAGTACTCGCAGTTCTCTTCTTATATTTCATTCTAGCAAATATTACTGTCCACTCTTGATGCCTCATGGTGATGAGCGAACATCTCTTTCTACATCATAATCGTTACTCCACGCACGGAAAATGCAAAACATAACAATAAGAGTATGACTTCATAATGTTGGATAAAATCTTTGATAAGAGTGAAAGAAATTTGAGAAAACAAGGTGGTAAGATCGTTCTTAATCAGCTGTGAAGGTTCTCATAAAGCTGACCATAATATAAAACCTATTGGCACCTCGTGGTGCCATAATAAAACCCAATTGATTTCTAGTAGCTTTCATAAAACTTTAATAAAACATATTAAAGCTCATTGGTTTTGGAAATGTTTCTTTAAATATCTTCTGAGAACTTCAAGAAAGTCCTGAAAAGATTATAACAGTCCGCAGATCTTCAAGGATGCCTTGATAATTTCAGAGAAATTCAATGGTCTTCAGGGAAGTCTTGAGAACTTCAGACAAATGTCAAGCACTTCCGATAAATCCACTACATTTTAATGAAGACACAAGATTTTCAGCGAAGTTCAGAAAATTTCAACTATGGCCTTAAATCATAACAAAATAGTCCAGAAAATTCAACTGCAGTCCAGAAACTTTCTGAAAATGCCAAAAAATGCCAGGAAAGTGCCGAGCATCACATGCATGTCCCAAAATTTCCATTGAAGTTTTCAGGACATCAGCAATTTCCGTTAAATTACAGTGAAGCTAAAACACTTCAATGAAGCCCTGAGAGCTTCAGAAAAAATCAAAGAATTTAAGTGAACTTCAGCAAATCTCAGAAAGCTTCAGCTAGGTCTAGAGTACTTCAGTGAAGTCTCAAAAACTTTAGTAAACTTTCAAAACTTCAACCTGATAAGCCCAAAAAATTCAGATAACGTTCTATAATTTCAGAGAACTCCCTAACACTTCAGATATCTCTTTATAATTTCAGAAAAGCTCCGGGAAATTCAGAGCACTTCCAAGAAATTCAGATAACCTCCGAAAACTTAAGAAAAGTTTCAAGAATTTCGGGAAATTTCAAGAACTTCAGATATGTTCCGAGAAGTTAAACAAAATTCCAGAGAAATACAAAATTCGAAATCTCAAGAACTTCAGATATGTTCCAAGGGGTTAAGCAAAGTTCCGGGAACTTCAGGGAAATTCACGAAATTTTCGGCAAAATCCTCTAAACTACAGAAAAATCCTCAAAACTTCAGAAAGATCTCGAAAGTTCATAGAGGTCCTCAAAACTTCATATTATATGACGGAACTAGGGAAAAGCCCTCGGAACTTAAGAAAAAGAAAAATAGAGAAGTTCACGGAACTATAAAGAAGGTCAAGAATTTTCAGAAAAGTACTCAGAACTTTTTAGAAATCTTCGGAAGTTTTGAGAAGTCCTTGGAACTTCAGAGATGTTCTCTGTACTAAGCATGAGCATGAGCATGATTGACCGCCCATGGATGCTACTCCGTTATTGCCAGATCAGCTGTATTTACACAAAGAACCATCAGATGATCTTTGGGAGTAACATACATCTTCAATGTGTAGAAACTGGTGACCCGTTATAAAGCAATACCGGCACTGGCCGTGCCCAAATGCTTGTCAAGTAGGGAAAGGGAAGGAACGTATTGACATGATACTCGCTTTGGATGAAGCCGAGAACTCCTCTGCAATTCCACGAGAAATCACTGGGATGTTTAATAGCAACAGTTCGTTTTGGTTAACGATACGTTGAATCCGCCAAAAGCAATGAACCGCTCCAATGTGGCTGAAAAGAGACAAGCATAATGGAAAACAAAACAAAACAAAATAGACAAAAAAAAACAGGATATTAGATATTGTCTTCAAAATATGGTAGAAATAAATTATTTGTTGCTTTGCAAATCAGCTCTCCTCGATATATTGATGTCCAAGTCCTGCTGGACCCAGAGCAGCTGCCATCGTCACTCGTCTACATCAAGCCAGCCGTCACCGACGTGTCGGAAACCTTCCGGTAGCAACATGATATTTGCGTCGAATACACTCTTTTTCACCAACTAAGCATGCTCACCGAATCAAAATTCACTTCGGCACTGTTGTGATATTTTCCTCTAAAATCTAGTTCTAGATATTGACACATGGTTGCAGAAAAATAAACTAGCTTTTAACCTCTAACTTTATACGGTTCCAGC
This sequence comes from Aedes japonicus, assembly GCA_034211315.2. NCBI lineage: Eukaryota > Metazoa > Arthropoda > Insecta > Diptera > Culicidae > Aedes > Aedes japonicus. Next base: position 403,962 of record JASCZW010000302.1, read on the forward strand.
AAGACAGGGTACGTAAACATTTCACTTAAGAGATGTTCTCAAAACTTCAGAGAAATTCACGGAACTTAAGAGAAGTCCTCAGAACTTATTAATTCAAGGAACTTCAGAAAATTCATGTGGTAAAATGAAAAGATAAACTATAGAGAAATTCAAAGAAGTTCACGGATCTTGAGATAATTCTTTAAAGCTTTAGAGAAGTCCTTAGGGCATAAGAAATTCATGGAGAAATTTAGAAAAAAATTGAGAACTTCAAATATGCTCCGAAAACTTTAGAGAAGCCTCGAGAAGTTCAACAGATTTCTAAAACTTCAGATATGTTCAGAAAACTTAGGCAATGTTCCAAGAACTCCAAAGAGTTTCGAGTACTTCGAAGAACTTTGAAAAAAATCCATGAAACTTCACCGAAATCCTCGAAATTACAGAAAAATCCTCAAAACTTCAGAAAAATCCTGGCAACTTCATAAAAATTCACTGAACTTCAAAGAAATCCTTAAACGTCAGATTATCTAATGGAACTAAGCAAAAGTCCTGGTAATTTAAGAAAAAACTCCAGAGAAGTTCAAAAATCTTCAGAAAAGTCTTGAAACTTTTGAGAAATCTTCGGAACTTTTGAAAAGTCCTTGGAACTGATTCATTCAAGGATCTTAAGTTAATCCATCTGTTCAGATTGAAAGATAAACTTTAGAGAAATTCATAGAACTTCAAGAAAGTTCACTGATCTTCAGATAGGTCTTCGGAGCTTAAGAAAAGTCCCTAGAGCTTCTGAGTATACTTCAGAACTCCTGAGAAGTCCTTGAATCTTACAAGACAATTTAGAGTGAAATTCACGGAACTTCAGCAAAGTTCACGACTATTCTGAGCAGTACATGAAACTTTAAAGAGGTCCGTGGAACTCCGGAGAAGCTCACGGAACTTTAGAGGGGTTCACGAAACTTCAAAAAAGTTCATAGAATCTTAAAAAAGTTCATGATAATTTAGGGAAGTAAACGGTTCTAAAGAGAATTTTGCGGAATTTCAAATAAATCCTTGGAACTTCAGAGAAATTCCCTTAACTTCAAAGAAATTCAAAAAACTTCAAAAAAGTTCGTGGAACTTTAGAACAGCTCACGGATTTTCAGAGGGGTTGAAACTTCAGAAAAGTTCACGAAACTTTAGACAAATTCATGGAATATTAGAAAAATTCTCTCAATTTCACAAAAGATCACGGAATTTCCAAGAAATAATTCAAACTTCAGAGAAGATCACAGAGAAAAGCTCACGACACTTCAAAAAATTTACGAGAGATCTCTTAGGAACAAACGAGAGGTTTTGAGATAAATTCAAAGATCTTTTAGCTTTTAGCACAAAACTTTAGCTAAGTCCCGGTACTTCAGAGAAGTTCACTTCAATGTAGAGAATTTCACGGTAGATGACACAGGTTTGTGCCTATTCCTAATGACAATGCAGAGAACAAAATTGATTCAAATTTGAAGATGAACCACAAATATTTACTTTGATTGGAAAAAAAAATTGAAAACAAGCATGAAGGAAAATAACATAATTTAAAAAGTGAAAACATATTACAACCATGTATTTTATTTCACTCCCTGATTTTGCCTCAGAAATTAACAAAAGAATACAGGAGTAATATAATGTATATTTACTAAAAGTTTATCAAATAACTTAATAATACAAAACCTAATAAAAAAATTGAGCTTCATTAAACTTTGAGATGATAATGACCTTCAGAAAACAAGTTTCCTAATTACTTTTATTTTTTTATTTTTGAAGTGCTAATCAATAAACATTAGTGATAACCAAAAAGCAATAAACAAAGTGGTAACCAGTAAACATTAGCATATGCAGTAAATCAACCTAAAATCTGAATTTCAGTTGAGCGGTCGAAGTATGCTTTGCTCGACGGTGGAAGCAAATTTGTTTCATCCGTCAATTTTTGTGATTTTTCCCTGATTTTACGCATTTAACGTACTGTTTGTAACTTTATAAGTAATTGTGATATGTGTGATATGTGTCGACCAGAGTTTCATCGTGGTATTGAGCTGAGGTGCTCAAATATCCCAAATCACAACCCGCTCTAAACAGGTGGCCGAAGCGGCAGAAGCAACCAAATAACAAGTTCAACAGCCGCAGACCGAACCCTATCAGTTTGACGAAGTGAAAAAGAAGGACAAGCTGAAAATGTCCTGCCAAGAGGAAATATAAAGGAAGGATGGAGCGGCGATCGGATCAGAGTCGAACGTGGTTCAGGTGAAAGATATCTACAGCAATGCCATGTCGGCAATAGTACTGGTCCGTGGAGGAGCAGGTTTATGACAAGAAGTTTGCCGAACATCGGTGTTTGTGGGATACAGTGTATTCTAAGTGTCCGGACAGAATGCCAACCAGTCAGACCCAGCAATGGATTTTCAGACAATTTAGAGGTGGTAAGTTCTCTCGAAAACGTGGAGCGAAACAGGTAATTGTTATCCTTTTATCCCGTGAATTGAATGAACTATATTATATAATCACATCACTTATCAAGGTGAATCCTGATCCAACGACCCCTTCTCTACTAACATAGAAAAACCTCCTTCCTGTGACCTTTGTGGGGATGCAGAGGTAAACACGGTCCCTAATCAGCAAAGGTCACGCTAACTTTCCTTCCCTATTCCCACCTGATTGCAAGGACGTGGCCGGCGCCGTTATTGATAACTAGAGAAATTGAAAAATATCATCTCTCCCAAATTTTCCTTAAACGTACTCTAAGGTGTGTTGAATCAAGTCATGGTATGCCATATTTTTTTCAGGTGCTCCATTTCATGTTGTAAGGCCTATAATATGGCGTAAATTTAACTGAAAATTTACTATAAAATGAAAACAAGAAGAAATACAACTATGGTGTGTTCAGCAAAATTGTATCAAATGTCAAAACAAACAACTTTGTAGAATATAGCAAGCTGGTAAAAGTTAAAAATGAATGATTTTTAGTCGAAAAACGATTATTTACTAAAATTCGAAATTATCGCAGTAGGCTTTGAAGCTAGACAAAAAATATATTCTACAAAGTTTTTTATTACAACATTTTCTACAACTTTGCTGAACATTTTAGTTTTCAAGTGGCTTATTCTCACCTCCGATCCCGTAATCTCACTTATCAACAGACGTACAACTCGTGGTGAGACACAGTTTGATTTACCTGAAGAAGCTCGAAACTTAATAAAAATTAACTAATATCCTATTAAGCGTTTTTCTATGAAAACACGTGGTAATTGTCATATGCTGAACAGAGATAGCCATGATTTCTGGGTGTTTTGATTAAATTCGAGCTCCTGATGTATGTTTTTATTGAAAACTGTATGTTACAGAAAGTAGCTTTAAAAGAGGTAGAAAAATATCATCTCTCCCAAATTCTCCTTAAACGTACTCTAAGGTGTGTTGAATCAAGTCATGGTATGCCATATTTTTTTCAGGTGCTCCATTTCATGTTGTAAGGCCTATAATATGGCGTAAATTTAACTGAAAATTTACTATAAAATGAAAACAAGAAGAAATACAACTATGGTGTGTTCAGCAAAATTGTAGCAAATCTCGAGTACTTTTTCAAACAGACGTATCTGATTTTGTAAACAAAGAGGGGAAGTAAAATTCAAACGTTAAATTCGTGAAACCCTTAGCACCTTCATGCAAACTAGGGCCACCAAGACAAAGAATTACAGTTCCCTAACATGATGGTAATGTTACTTTCCGTGAGGGTGTTGATTGTTTCGAGAAATTTACGTTTGAAATTTACTTCCCCTCTTTGTTTACAAAATCACATACGTCTGTTTGCAAAAGTACTCGAGAAATGTTAAAACAAACAACTTTGTAGAACATAGCAAGCTGGTAAAAGTTAAAAATGAAAACTAGAAGGGACAGCCCAATGGGGTTGTACGCAAAGTTGACGTAGGACTACGAAGCAATGTGCAATCTAGATCGCTTGATTGTTTAAAGAGTGGCCGAAATTGGTTTCCTTCCAAATCGAACTCCTACATATACACTAAACGTTCGCACTACAACCTTTATTGATATAGCCTGTCTTGGTATCTACATTCATACATCTTGCTTTTACTGGAAATAATATGTATGACATATGATAACAAGATACTCTATATCACGTAATATACCTTGCAGTGCGAATGAGTTTTGTTCATTTGGGAAACTTTTACTCAAGAAGCTGGTTTCATACACCTCCAATTGCATACGGTTTCTGCTAGGCTTATGTGTGTACAACACTGCCTAAAGTGCAAATGTTGAAAACATTACGGCTTCGGCACAGGAAAGATGTTTTTCACAATCGATTATCCCGAAACCCACCCTCCAGCTTTCCAAAACACATGTCAACTTTCTTTTCCAGTTGTTTTGATGGCCCTAAAAAGGGCCATTTTGGGTTCGAGCGAGCAGCTACTAACACCACCTCATTTCGTCATGAAGCTGGTTTACTTGACCATGGCTTCGGTTCGCTTGGAAACCTCGTGTTTAACTAGCTCTCCCGGCAGCTTGATCGAGGGGCAGTTTGAATTTCCAGAGACGTCAGGGCCATCCGCCAATTGATTTAAGTCAGTCGGGCAGATACGCTTTCAATCCGCTCGGAAATGTCAATTATGAAGCTGGTCATAATGCTTATTGTTTTGGAGGAAACGACAGGATCGGGTTAAAATGCTTCAACACCCGGTAGATAAGGTGCTATACACGGCAAAAACAAAGTACCTAGAATTGTGTATTTTTAAACTTAAAGTTGAGTACTGTTGTTGAACTGGAGAGATGGGTAAATTTGATTCTGCACATTAGGTAAACAATATTCAATGGGTGAGTACTTCATTTTCAACAAATTTTTGAGTAAAAATGGAAGTCATTTGCATGCTTTTATTATTTGAAGTATATTAGATTTAAAAACCGAAAAACAATAAATATGTTACGGTATTAAACTAGCCGTTATTGTTAAAAATTAGGAAACAACATAATGAATAAAATTATCAAGTAAATTTATGTTTTAAGGCACTTTATTTTAAAAGTTGTATAACATTTACTAACTAACCGTGCGGAAAAGTTCTCTTCTTTGGTTTTTACGAGTTTTATTGCATTCGGTTAAATTTATCCTCCATAAACTTTGTATACAGTTATTCAAATTTGAGTACTATGGCATATACTCAAATTTGGCTTCCCGCACCGAACTCTAGAGTTGGGTGAAATTAACTTAATTTTGGGGACTTTGTTTCTTCCGTGTACGTTTTCTTCTTCCGAGCCTTGCAGCTGGAACTGTTTGCCTTCCGAGATGGTGAAGCTAGAATGCACCTTAAGAGCATATTCTGTTGATATGATCGACCAACTAGAAATCATTATCCTTATTGCGTTGTAGATGGTTGTGGCCTGTTTGGGAATTCATAGTCTATTATTTCCGATAAACGTCTAGGCCGAAATAGTGCTAATTGAACGATAGACTAGCATTGGGAAATAAATATGTAAGATAATTCTATTGTTAACTCTTTAGATAGCATTTGGTGGCCCTAAAAAGGACCGTTTGGTTTTAATAATGATACGGCCCTAGTTGTATTTTCTACGATGGTTGAACCACATTACATTCCCAAAATAATTTGATTCCTATCGAATGATTGAAATTTCAAACAGCACAAGAGATATATTCAACCAAACAAACTCTTTAATAAGCAAACTGATTTGGTCGTACTGAAAAGGACGGATATAGTTGACGGGGGAGAAACATTGTTCACGGTTGAACTTGGGGTTTCTTCTTGGTATTCTTGGTTCAGCTCCTCGTCGGTGCGGGTGGCCATCTGCAGGTGACGTGGGCTGATTATTGTCCCGTTGTTGTCACGGGCGGCATTTTTCCAGCAACTCATAGGCTTCAGCAGCCTTTTTTTCTCGCAGCGATGTTGACGGGAGCATCGGCCCAAACAGCCAACTGCACCAACTTCTCTGGATAACGAATGCTCACCAGTGCACCCTCCAGTATGGTCGCACGCCTACTGCGTTGCTACAACAGATTTTGCTCTGCACAGAACTACGACTACCGTAAGACTGAATCAAATTTTCATTCAACGAAGTCAATGTGATACTAAGTGCATCAAAGGGGACGAACTTCAGTTATTAGGCCACAATAATTAGTTTTAATTAGTGCACGCTAGACGGATGATTTTCTTAACAGAAATGTTCCTAATTTGTTAGCCACTGCCAGCAACTAATCCGGTATGCACAACTAGGAACTAAAACGAACTCAACCACATAGTCTAGTCGGTCTATGACGTGTCGCAATTCGGCTCGAATTATCCCTTCTAAAATTTCGTTCGATCGTTGTTCAACGGTCTTTGTGATATACTCCGGGACACGGCGTAATTGAACTACAAACAGACAAAAGAAAAATTCAACCAAACTCTTTAGTGATTAAACTGATTTGGTCGTCCTGAAAAGGACGGATTCAATTGACGAGGGAGAAATAGTTTGCGATTCCCCTAGGGTTGTTTGTCTCGTCACGAGCGGCTTTTCCCCGCCAACTCGTAGGCTTCAGCAGCCATGTCTCTCACAGCGAGGTTGACAGGAGCATCGGCACCAACAGCCAACTGTACCAACGCCTCTATGCACTCCCGCTTCATTTTACTCAATTTTTGAGTACAATTGTATGCTATCTCTTTTTCTCTCACGGAAATGTTACTAAATTTTCGTAAGAAGCTGATCTAATCAAAAATTGAGTTGATCCACTGCTTAACGAAAATTGAGTAACACATCCTTGAGGGATAGCATACAATTGTACTCAAAAATTGAGTAGAAAGAAGCGGGAGTGTGGGCAACGACTGCTCGCCAGTGCACCATCCAAGGTGCTTGCCGCCGCTAACTGCGTGCGAACAGCCACTGCACAGCTCCACGACTGTTGTAAGACTGAGTCAAAATTTCCGCTAAGAGCTGGTATGTCATGGCGTCGGATGCTATTGCACAAAAGAAGGCGGTACCAACGAAGGCAATGTGATACAAATTGCACCAAAGGGGACGAACTTATGTTATTGCGTCACAATAATTAGTTTGAATTAGTGCACGCTAGACGGATGATTTTCTCAACAGAAATATGCCTAATTTGCTTCCCACCAACAGCAACTAATCCGGAACGCATAACTAGAAACAATGGCGAACTCCACCACATGGTCACTGATGTGTTGCAGTTTGGCTCGAATTATCCCTTCTAGACTTTCGTTCGTTTGTTGTTCAACGTTCTATGTGGTATAATCGGGGACGCGACGTTTAATGATTGCCATATTCAGCCGTGATGCGGTAATTGAATTGATAACAGCACAATAGAAAAATTCAACTCAACTCTTGAGTTGGTAAACTGATTTGGTCGTCCTGATAAGGACGGATAGTTGACGGGGATGAAATGTTTTCGATTCCACTTGGGCTTTCTTTCTTCGTTCAGCTCCTCGTTGTTGCGGATGACCAGCTGCAGGTGACGTGTGATGATTCTGGTCTTCTTCTTTTCACGGGCGGCGTTCTCTACCAGCGCGCTTTGCGAACTCGTCTGTCGCATACGGATGCACAGCGAGAACTGATTATTGGTGTTCGGTCGTTCCCACGTGTTCCATAGTAAAGTAAAATTGTTTTTTTATTTATCCATTTTGTTGTCTTATATACTAGATTTACAGATTAAGTGTTTCAGCCCATTGGGCTCTTCAGCTTTGTTTAATCTTTTATGTGTTTAATGTGTTACGTGTGTGTTGTGTTCTAATTATTTTTGTTTTCCAGTTCAGCCCTTGGGGCATTGTTTGTTAAAATTTGATAACCTACCTAAGCTACAACTAAAACTACAATTTGAAAATCCTAGGGGTGGGGAACCAGATTCCGAATGATCTGGTGATCCGATGTCAGGCAGCGTGCCCTGTACCGATTGATAGACTCACTAAAGCGATCGTCGAGCATTTTTATCTCGGCCAGACGGTGAACCTCTGATGTTCTTGTCCTCGGAGGGGTGTTCAGGATCATCCTGAGGAACTTATTTTGAACACGCTGAAGTTTCAGGTGATGTGTTTTTGCGCAACTCTCCCAGATTGGCATGCCGTACTCAATGACTGGAAGTATGATTTGCTTATAGACAGCAAGCTTGTTTTTCAGGGATAATGTAGACCTTCTGTTGATCAATGGGTACAGTAGCTTCAACAGAACGTTACACTTTGTGACAGTTTTGTCAACCTGTTCCCTGAAGATAAGCTTGCTGTCTAGATGACACCAAGATAGACAGCTGATTTGGTCCATTCCACCGTTGTGTTGTTCAGGCTTATTTTACAATTCCCAGGCGGGACAAGTCTGGGAGAATTAGAATGGGGAAACAGGATGACCTGGGTCTTCGCTGCGTTGATACAAATCTTCCATTCAGTGAAGTATTCTGACAGAACATTCAGGCTTCGCTGCAGTTTCGCGGCAAGCGCTCTTATTACCCTACCATTGTGGACGACTGCGGTATCATCGGCGAACAACGACAGAGATCCATTTTCAGGGAGCGGGGGTATATCCGAGGTGAATAGATTGAACAGAAGTGGACCTAATATACTTCCCTGCGGAACACCGGCGGAGATCTCCTGACTACCGGAAACTGCACCATGCAACGAAACACGGAATGTCCTGTCCGTCAGATAGTTTTTAATAATCTTCACCAGGAAGATTGGAAGATTGTATCGCTTGAGCTTGTACACCAAGCCATCATGCCACACATTATCGAAGGCCTTCTCGATATCGAGAAGGGCCATAGCGGATGTTTTCGAAACAGACTTGTTCCGCCTGAGGATGTTCATGACTCGATTAAGTTGATGGACTGTTGAGCGACCATGCCGGAAACCGAACTGCTCATCCAACAGGATATTGAGCTCGTCAGCAGATGTTAGAAGCCGACGGTAGATCGCTTTCTCAAACAGTTTAGATAGACCTGAGAGAAGGCTGATTGGTCTGTAGCTTCTGGAACATGAAGGATCTTTCCCAGGTTTCCGAATGGGGATGACTTTGGCTGACTTCCAGCACGATGGGAAGTAGCCAAGACGGAGGCATTGGTTGAAACACCACCACCAGATGGTTGTAGAACTGGGGGCTCAATTGCTTGAGCTCCAAGTTCATGATGTTGTCGAAACCTGGGGCCTTCATGTTCTTTGAGGTCTTGATATAAGTCAACAATTCGTCAGCTGAGATCTCCAAATCTTCGGAGAAGTCGTTGGGACTTTGGTCGATGTTAGTTATAAGCGCGCTAACGGCAGCTTCGTGTGGACTGACGATGTTTTGACCGAGATTGTGAGAGCTGACGAAGTGTTGACTTATCTCATCAGCCTTCTCTGCAGGTGTTATCAACCGATCCCTTGAGTCATTGACGTCTAGTGGGATCAACGGTGGAATGGGCCTTGGCTTAGTTTTTAAAATTTTTGTCATCTTCCAGAACGGCTTAGCACAATCTGGGAGAGAGCGGATCTTGTCGGCAAAATTGTCATTCTTAAGGTCCACCATTCTGGCCTTAATCATTTTGGTCATTCGATTACAGTGACGTTTGAGCGTTGACAAACCAGTTCGCTGGTATTGCCTTCGAATGGCGTTGCGCAGTTGAATAAGTTCTTTAGTGGGTCTATCAATGGGTACAGAGTCACTCACCTGATCAATCACCGGTACATGTTGCTCCCGGGCCTGGGAGATCGCTTGCTCGATGTTCTGCAGCTGCCGTTCGATGTCATCAACCGAATCAAGGTGCACGTTGAAATCGACCGATGTCGTCGACATGTTGTCGGAACCTCTCCCATCTGGCACGATGGTAGTTCCGTCTGGTGATCCGATGCCGGTTGACCGATGAGCCAACTTCGGCCACCACCGGATAGTGGTCCGAGCTGAGCTCTGGTGTACTACCGGTTGGGCGATGTTGTTCCCCATGTTGGTGAGGAAGATGTCGATTGTCGAATGGACCCCGGATCTGCTCAACCGGGTGGGAGTATCCGGGCCCAGGACGGTGTAATGTCCCTCTTCCAGGTCTTCCTGCAGTACTATTCCGTTTCGGTTCCTACGGGTGTTCCCCCAGGTTTCGTGTTTCGCGTTTAGGTCGCCGGCGATGATAAACTGTCCTTGTCTGCGTGTTAGTTTACGGATGTCGTTTCGTAGCACCGTTGTTGTTCCATTGGCGGTGCTGGCTTGCTTTGGACAATAGGCCGCGATGATGCTGATAGGGCCGACGGCAGATTCGACCTCAACTCCGATGGCTTCGATGGACTGCAGCTGGAAGCTTGGAAGCATGAGGCAGTTGATGTTGTTACGCAGGGCGATCGCAACTCCTCCTCCATTAGAGCCGCTTCGATCAAGTCGCACAATCCGGTACCCGGGTATGAAGATGCTGTGTTCCGGCTTGAGATGTGTCTCGGTGACGATGGCGATGTCGATGGCCTTCCTGTTAAGGAAGTCACCGAGCTCTATAGCTTTGTTCCGGATGGAACAAGCATTCCAATTTAGGATGCTGATGGTGTGATTATGGTCCATGTTTGAAGATAAATTTCATCGTCACGGATGTGGCGGCTTTGAGCTGTTCCTCCTTGGAGCGGCAGGAACGTAGTTGGCGGTAGAGCTCTTGAACGAACTCGACCATTTGCTCCGTGTCGTAGAGCTGTCCATCGATGGGTGGTTGCGTGGAGGTACTGCTCGGATTGCCCCAGCCTGGAGGAGGAGCCGGCATGGGGGCGGCGGCGGCGGTTGCGAATCGTTGTTGAACGGATGCTGACGGGCGGTTTGCATGGCGATGGTTCAATGGAACCGGTGGCAGATTCGGCACTTGATACCGGAGTGCTGGAAAGTTCTCCTCGTCCATTCGAGGTGGGGGCGGCGTTGACCAGGCCGAGACTTGGTGGACGCCTGCTTGCGGATGTCCAAATACTCCGCTCGTTTTGGACAGGCTCGGTTGCTGCCTTCGTGGTTAGCGCCACAGTTGGCGCACTTTGAAGAGGCACCCTCATCCATCGGGGCACAATCCATGGTGGTGTGCGCTCCAGCACACTTTCCACACCGGGGCTTCATGTGGCAGTTTCGGGTCCCATGACCAAACGCCAGACACTTACCGCACTGTGTCACGTCGTGATGTTTTGGGCGGTACCGGTCCCACTCGATGATGATATTGGAGATGGCCCGTATCTTCTTGAGATCCTCCATTGTGACGGAACCTTTCTCCAAATGGACCAGATACAGTTGGTCCCGATGGTTTCCTTGCTGCTGGCGCCTGATAGCGAACACCTTCAATGGTTTCAATGCCACTGCCTGCAGCTCGGCAAAGACGTATTCCGGAGTGTAATCTGGCAGGCCACGCAGAATTACCTTCATCGGCTTGTTTCCGGGAACGTCATGAGTAAAGAACTCGTGTTGTTTGGCGATCAGCTGAGCGCCAGCAGCACGGTACTCAGCCTCAGTCGAGCACATTATCTTTATGCCCGTACTGCACAGCTTAAACATCGGAGTTAGTTTAATTGCTGCAAGCTCCGTCTTGAGCGCAGCAATGTTCTTCGACGTGGTGAAAAGCGGCGGGATTCTCACCTTCTTCGGTACCTCCTGTACCGGGAGCGCAGCAAAACGATTGCTCGCTAGTAAACGGGCGTTGGGATCCGATGAGTCGGCGTCGTCATGCCGTTGCCGCTTGGAGCAGCTCGGTGTGCTTGCGGGAGCTGATGCCGCCGGCGTGGTTGTCACCACGTGTTGGCTTTTACGACCCATTGCGACGGCAATAGGTCGAGCGGAAAATGCTGCACACTCTTGCAATGCTTCTTTTTGGCTTGCCAACGCTAACAAGCTGGCAAGAGCTGGCGAAATGTCACGAACCGGACGCGCAATCCCGAGAAAACGAACGAGGTGCAAAAAAGAGGAAAAAACTTTGAACCGAGAGAGCGAAAAACACGTCCGTACGTGTCGCTTGAACTAACTGGAATGACGTGTTCCATAATTGCTGGCAAGGTTACTGTGGCAGTATGAACCAATCAGAGCGTAGCGCAAATATGATGTCATTTTCGACCAATAGCTCCGTGCGTTCAGAAATTTGTGTGGGACGGGGAAAAGTTAGTTTGAAGAAGAAGAAGACATTTGTTACTCGTTTCCTATGACCTTGCTAGGGAAAACACATTTTTCAACCTGTTGATATGCAAATTTGTATGGGAGCAAAAGAAGGTCATTTTCAAATGAAAAATTGAACTACTTATACTAATTGAACTTCATTCAAATTTTGATGCAAAAAATGTGTGAGTTCACTTGATAAAATGATGCATGAATAAAGTCATTCTGTTCAGTCGAACGAGAGTTATAAGCGTTCAAAAACCTTTCACTTTTGCGTAACGCTCTCATTTTTCAAAATTTTGAAACGGCGCCCGGTATAGAAAAGAAAAACGTAGTCCTACGTTAAAACTTTTAGTCGAAAAACGATTATTTACTAAAATTCGAAATTATCGCAGTAGGCTTTGAAGCTAGACAAAAAATATGTTCTACAAAGTTTTTTATTACAACAATTTCTACAACTTTGCTGAACATTTTATCTCACGATATTGACCCATAAAAAAGTTAGAGTATACGCCACTCTTGCGTTTAATGCAAGAAAAAAATAATTTCATACACATTGTAGTGCAATAAGTTTGCAACAAGTTCTCAGAAGTAACCAAAGCTCTAATACCACAAATTTGCATTGAAAACCTCATGTCCGCCTAAAGTAGCTTACTGGACCACTGTGCAATGGCGTCAGGTAGAACGTTGAAACTGAGAGTTTGGTATATATTGACGGTTGGCTTACTTTAAACCGGCATTTCAAATGTTTGTCGTTATCCTCTTGGTAGGTGGCGCTGCAGATGTGCGGTAACTGTCATGTCGATGTTTATCAATAGAAAGCCTAGCACGTAACCCAGAAAGTTTTATTTGCTTTTCTCTACACTTGTTTCTTATACCGGCTGCTCCCTATACTTTTAGACACGTTTTTTAAGAAAAAGTATATGGACATCAATGTCTGTTCTTTGAGGAATTACTAATCTTACGAAAAAAACCGAGTTTTTTTTTCTGAAACCGAGGTTAAATTTTTGGTTATATGTTATATGTAGGTATTACCGAAATCTGTATATTATTTTGTTTTACAGAAAAATTGGTAATAAAAATTACAGAAATCAGCATATGTTGTACAAAACTCCGATCTCTCAGTATAAATTCCTTTTTACAGTTTAGAATCAGCAAACAAAAATTACCGGGCTAAAATGGTAGATTTAAGTGTGGCACATATTTATTGGCAAAAATCCATGGAAAACTCTACATAATAATGATGTGTCCACACATAAATCTATCATTTTAGCTCGGTAATTTTTGTTTGCTGATTCTAAACTGCCATTCGGTTGATTCATTGTACAATTTCACTGATTTTGATCAATCATGGAGTAACAACCATTGATACGTGCAGTCATTCAAGCTAACCTAAGCTAAAATCTGCATTTCAGATGAAAAAAGATTCAGATGAAAAAAATTCATCCAAATAAAACTGGGTGTTTTTTTTTGGAAATCAGTTTTCAAAAATAGTTTCTTTTTCTAGGTAGGACTCAATTAAGAACTTTTTCAGTATATTTATTCAAAACTTTAACTCCTTTGATTTGTCATTTTTTTATTATTCCCATTTTAAAAAGACAGTCTAGATAAATTCCGCAAAAACCCTTCCGTACTAATTGACCTTTTGTGACAAAATCTACATGTTCAGAAAGTTTAATCGGAATCTGAGAGGGCGTTGCCAACTCCGAATACAGTTTGACGCGAAATTTATCTCGTATGAACGTTTTGAATTAAATTCCTATTTTTTGTTTTAAATCCTACTTTTCCTCATATCAATTAAAACGTCTGAAAATGTATTGAAACGTACAAGCTACTTTTTGGAATGAACCTTACCCTGATTTTTTTATAACTATAAGCCTATTGCCGACCTTACTTTTGAAGGGGTTAAGTACAATTGCTACTAGTTGGACAAAGTACTGTAATAAAATAAATGCAATACCATAAGCTGTCCACTGTTCCACTCTCTCGCCTTTGAATGGCAATCGTTTCACTTCTTTTTTTCTCCAACCCCCACCCTAGGAGTTGCGATCACTATCTAGATTAGCATGTTTTATTAATTTTTTGCGCGCGGTCGGGTTGTTTGCGGAAATGTTTTATTTTCCTAGAACACCTTGCCTCTACTGAGGTATTCCTTACGCCATCAACCCTGAGCTAGAACGGTGAAATGGCTTGTACCGCAATCATTTTGTCATCCATTAATTAAGTGTGGTGCGAACATTTGATAGTTCCAATGCGACGGGGTCTCCTCGAATTATAGCAAACCTCGATTTGAGCAAAATGATTCCAATTTCGGCTAGACTAGGCATTATTCTAGCAAATCAACAAATCCCGCAGCAATAGAATTCAAATAAAGCAACAAAACAAATGTGCACCTTCAATGTGACTCTAATTCTTTGCGAAGAGTGCCTCGTTTTGGGACGAGTATTCTGTAGTGGGAATAAATTAGTCCACGAAGACCATTCCTTCCGAATGGCGAATGCTGCTTTAGTCGGATAAATAATTAAACCGAATAATTTATTCGTTTCCATTACGGTAGTAATTCTTTCGCTGAGTTGTAACACAAACAAAATTAATGAATACGAACAACTTGTATGACAGCTCCCGTCAACGGAGGGCGGGGGGTTTGGAGTGATTCAGCCCTCAGGAAGTAGTGTAGGTAACTTAGTAAAATAACATTCTACGAGACGGCCAATAACTCGACGACTATGGTGATGAGTTTCTTCATTGCGTTATTCGTGAGAACGGAAGCGGAAAATGATTGTTGAAATTCCAAAAGTCAAGCCAAGTCACGACATAGATCCACTCAGTCGAAATGGAATGTAGTTTCACTGGCATGAGCTCAGTCGATAGCAAGTAGATCATATTAATTGTTTGTCATTAGGCAGGGATTTTTATGTTCTTACGCAGCATGAATTTCAACGCAGCTTGTTTGAGTGAATTGGCTATGGGTTTGGAACCTTACGGTATAGATCTTCTCTGTTCTCAAAAAATAACCAATCTGTTGCTCGAGCTTGGCAATTTCAATAGACATTCTACTGCAGCAAACATGCATAGAGCCACCCACCTACACTGCACACGAATAGAACAGCAACTAAATTGCATCAGTATAAATCAAATTACGTAACACCTGGCCCATAAATTTTGGAACGCAAGTAAATTCATTATCGTTCACCTTTGTTCTCCTCCCGATCTCTGCTCAACCTGCTAGCTACTATGCAAGTAGTTGCTTCTGTCCGAATAAAGGCACAGTGTTGCCATCAAAGCTACGTGGGAGGTTGGAAGGTTGCTTTCTTCGGATTTACAAATTGATAGCATACGATGCATTGAAGCATCCCCAAAGATATACCCTCGATCCGTGATGTGTGTCGGTTCTGTTGTAGCTGCTAGCGGAACTGAGACCAACACAGTCAATCCTGCAGCATTCCAAATCGAGCGCGCAACACACAGGAATTGCACCGAACGGTGCGCGGATGTCATGCAGTATTTTCACTCGAGCTGCTACCGGTTGCCGAAAAGCGATTATCAATCACCAAAGGGTCTTCCTAGGCTTGATTCATGAGCCGAGACTAGGGAGGTAAAAGCTCGCGTTCCGGAGGGAGAACCGTCAACATCGTTCATCCTGAATGGTGTTGCAGGGGCATCGTATGCACTCTATCCACCCAGACGCAATTGTCGGGTTGGCAGTTGATCGATTACTGAAATTCGTTAAATTTGGACAGCACCTAGTTTTGAGATAGTTCAATGGGGCGGTAAATTTGAGCTCCCCATTTTGTGAGAACTTGATACTTAATTTCAAAACAGTTCTAAACATTTTAAAATTTCTCTGAACAGTGTAAAAGTGAAATGCTCAAGTGTGATCAAGCCCTGAGTCACTGAATTACGACAATCGTCTGAATATCCAGCAAAAAAAATTGTAGCGTATCTTATCGCTACCTAGACCGACAAACGTACCCTAATTCGCATAAATTTTACCCAACGTAGCAAACACTTTGACAAGGAACAACTTTAAACCACAACCACGCATTTTTTAAATCAACTGGAATGCACAAGTATGCAACTGTTGTAGGCAAAGCACGAAGAATTATATATGATTCGTCTAAATATTTTTCCTTATCACTGTTATCAGTAAAAACAGTTCCTTGATCCGGGAGAGCGTTGGAAGGAATACTAATTTCGTAATCTCTCACCCGCATGTGCACCATTGCCACTGAACGTGAGTAGAGGAAGTCACCGGGAAAAACAAAAGTCCTCGTTTATAAAATATACTTCACATGAACGCTCAGATAGTCTAACCAGGAAAAAAAAGTTTCAAGATCCGGGACTCTTCTAGTGCAGGTTCGGAACTACTGTATACTTCAGCATTCATTAATATACTTCCGTCTCTACAACTGAATCAATCTATGATCCACAAAGATTTTTTCCTTGTTGTTGAATTGCTAAGGAATGTATCAAAAATAAGCTATCCACCGGCATTTGCGTTGTACGCATTTATTTGTGATGGTTTAACTGTTCATCATAGCATGCTGTGCGTTTTACTATCACCCTCTGTCTGTTTACTTGTTTGCACGGTTTAAATTCTCCATTTTCAATATGTCACGTTTTGAAAAAGACGTGGAAATCAAGGTTTTGGACACATGACGACGTGAAAAGGGTGTAACAATGCGACAATTGGCCAACCATTTTGTAATTCATCACGCGAGTGTCAAACCCATCATAACCAAGTTTGAGAAATACAGTCCTTTGGATGAACTGCAAGGAAGAGGCAGAAAATACGGATCTTCAAACACTAAACTGGATAAGCAAGTGGCAGCTCTAATTCGAAAGAACAAATCAATGTCGATAATTGATTTGGCCAATAAAGTGGGAACCAGCGCACAGTGATTCCAAACGGAAAAAAAGTCTAAAAAACAGCCTCATTTTACAAAAAATCTATTTTTCTAATTTTGAACTCCATTAGAAATTTCTTTTTCAAAACGTTTATGAAGATTGGATGATCATTGTGTTCTCTACCATTTTTCAAGGTATGGGTCCTACATGGTGGTGGTTTTTTACTCCCATACAATGGGTGTCCACAGTTAAATTGCATAACTTTAACCTCGTCCTCAAAAACAAGTATCTCAACCGATTGTTATGAAATATTCAAGGAATAAAAAACAATGTATGATCTTGGTTTAACTATTTTTATCTCACTGTATTTCTTTACCAAATCCAAAAGTCCGAACATTCTTCTTAATACCACACATAAGATTTTGTACAACACTTGAACCGACCTTTTTCCCAATTATGATTGCAACATTTCCTATTATGTAGTGACAACTTTAGGATGCTAACGAAGTTCGTGCTTCATTATAGCCCATTATATATTTTTCAATTGGCCGCAACCCTGGAAAGTTTGAGGGATTAAGATCCTTTGGCACGAAATTGACACCATTCGTCTTCTACCACTCCAGAACATCCTTGAAGTAGTGACAAGAGGCTAGTTCCGGCCAAAAAATTGTAGAAACGTTGTGTGTTTTGAGAAAGGGAAGCAGTTGTTTTTCAAGGCATTCATTCATGTAAACTAGACCATTTCAAGGCTTGCTCCGTTTACCACACGAACAAATCCCCTGCCAAATCATGAATTTCTTGTGGAACTTTAACACCTGCTGTTTCCTGAGAGACTCTGTAACATCGAACTTGTCTTTTGCAGTCACATTTTTGTTGCCGGGAATTTGTTTCAAGTCAGCATTTACGTGTGTTTTGTCGTCCATGATGCAGCAGTGTTTTTGCTGTCCTATACTGTTTTTCATTGCGGCTTGGAGCTTTCTGAGCTTTGAATGAACGGAGCCCGTCTCGTTTCTTGGCTTTCTGTACGAAACTTTTGGTCAAGTGTAGCTTTTTTGCGACATCCCGAACGGAACAGGTGAGTTCGCGTTTAAAGACAGCAACCACTCGCTTGTGATCTTTCACACAGTACGGAACACTTTTTCTACACCCAAAAGTTGAAATTGTAGCAAAAAATGTAATTGCAGTTTTTGCAATCATATCTTGAGAAATCCGCATGATTCTGATAAGGCAATTTTGCCCGTCATGATCCACAAAGCTTTTTATGGTATAAACAAAGCCATGCAAGTGTGTGCAAGCGGTTATCACTGTGTGATTAGTGCCTCGACAGTCGCAGCAACCGTTGGGTTTTTGTTCAACCGTCAACAACTTCTCAATATGGGTGAGACAATGGCACAGAACGCCGCTATGCCATATGCCGTTGTTGCTATTCCACTGTCAAGTGTTCTATTTTTATTTGTACTCGTCATCACCCTCCTATCGCCCTCTCATCAAGTCACTGTGCGTTTTATGAAATAAACGAAGCCATGTAAGTGTGTGCGACCGACATTTACTTCATTGTTGTAACGTTGAGTGCATCGACAACCGAAGCAACTGTAGGGCTTTTATTCTGCTCACCTCAACTTGTGAGGTGACTGGATGGTTACAATGAATAGCCGTCATGCTGACGGTCGCGGTTCAACTCTCAGTAGCGGATCGTAATCTTTTTTTTTGTGAGCCATTGAATTTACTACTACTAATCAACTGTACAACCTCACGCACACATTGAATTTTTCTAATCAAATTGATGTGTTGCTTTTTTGCCCAAGACCAATGTTGCATTTTTTCTCCAAGTTGCGATCCATGCTATCCATTACGAGAAATGAAACCAAATCTTGCGAAATTGCATTACAATCTTGCTTTTTTATTTTGGGTGTACCACTCACCTTCTTCCGATCGACAGTTAAACGTTCCTCGAAACCTTTTATGACACGAGACACTGTAGACGGGTAAATTTTCAACATCTTTCCGATGGGTCGGTGCGAAAGAAGAGGGTTGTCGAGGTGCGTGTGCAAAATGTTCTCGCGCACTTGCTGTTCCTTCGACTGCATTTTTGAAACTACGACACATTTCACAATAAAACTCACGCAGTGTTAACAAAACACGCTGAGGTATTTTCACCCAAAATTTCGTTGAAAGTAACACAAAGGGCGAAATGTTACAGCTTATTGAAAGTGGTGCAATTTAACTGTGGTCACCCTTTAGAATGTATGGAGAATCGAAAAAAAAACTTCAACTAAGTTTTCAAATGTGAGCACTCAAGCGCATTTACACAATACAATAAGCTTCTTTTGCAGATTTTTCTACCACCTTTCCGAAAATGTGGGTCATCATCTTGCGCAAACTTGCGCAAATACTATTCTGGGAGGCCAGAGTCCTGGAATGTCTGTGTAGTGTATGTGTGTAATGAAGCTCAGTTTCCCAAGCAACTAATGAACCGATATGAATGAAACAACCGCCAAATGAAAGGTACTGTAGTCATATACTTTGCTTTTGAATTATTGGAATCGGATCACTGGTTCCGAAAATTGCCCCATGGGAAGCGGCCAGGGGAAGATCAAAACCTATCATGCGGCACCTCAAACTACATGCGAATTAAAAAATAAATCCAATGGTCATAATATCAAAAGTCAAGAACTGCATTGATCTCATCCGGGTTGATGTTCCAGCCAGGGGTGCAATTTTTCAGCAACTCAATGTGAAAGAGAGAATAATTTTTTTTCAGTGCAAGAATATCGAAACTGACGTGATGAAAATGAACCATCAACACAGCCAAAGCTCCAGAGCCACATGTGTCATTTTCATACCTGCACTAAAAACAACGAATGCTACTGTGGGACAGCGTGAGGTTCACTCATGAACCATGTTTATGTTTGTCGCAGAAGCTCTGCAAAAGCTTCATTCATTCAGTGTTTTCTGTCACTCGAGCATTCCGTTCATTGAGATAAACGCAAGAGTCCGATCAGTATCAGACCAAGTGAGTGAAATTATCAAAAGCGGTTGAGAAAAAAAATTTGTGTTGAATTTATACGCTATGGAGCCTGAACCATCACAGCCAAGGAAAAAAGCGTCTAGGAAGCGGACTAGTGATCAGACACTCACGCAAATTGCTGGTCAATACGTCCTCAGGGATGGAGCGAAAGCCAGGTGCGCAATTGACTCTCGCAGTAAATGCACCTACGAGCAGGCAACGTATGATCCGGGCAACGCAATCCGTCATTTTCGGTCAAAGCATCCCGAGCGAGCAGTGGAAGTAGGTTTGCTGGACGAAAATGGCACACTTGTCAAGAAACCCCGTACAATAAAAAAGATTACGATTCCTATGGACGAGCAGTTGTTCATTGATTCGCTGATCAAGGACATTGCGATGAACAACATGTCCTTGAAAAGCATTGAATGGGAAGGGTTTCAGCAAACAAATGGCGCTATTGCCACCGCTCTGGGATTGACAGTTAATCGGACGAATATAAAAAAGCTATTGCGGTCAGCAGCAGACGAAATTCACGATGTCATCGCAGAAGAAATGAGGGGAAAACTCCTTAGTTTGAAAGTTGATTCCGCATCAAAATATCACCGGCACGTAATAGGCATAAATGCCCAATACGTATTGCGTGACAAGCTTGTCATACGGACCCTAGGTATGTTCAGTGAATAGCCATTTGTTTTAACAGCCCGTAACAAATCAATTGATAAAATTATAAAACCCGACCCATTGTAATTTTTGTTTATAATATGTATTACACATTTTGTACATTTTGTTGTTTAATATAGGTATGGTAGAAGTTGTGGAACGACAAACGGGAGATTTCTTGAAAGGTAAAATAATAGAAGTTGTCATGAGCTACGGTATACCAATATCGCAAGTATTCTCTGTAACATGTGATAATGGCGCGAATATGTTGGCGGCGGTGAAATCTCTAAAAAAAGACGTGGCACAATCTGTCCTTGCAGTACTTAGCGACGATATTACCGACGATGATGACTTTCTTGATACAGACGACACATTCATCGACGCGTTGAATCAAGAGCTCGAGAACTGTTTGCACCTCATCCGCTGTGCTGCTCACACGCTCCAACTTGCAATATTGGACGTTGTGAACAAATCACATGAATCCGTGAAAGCTGTAACTGCAATTGCCAAAAAATTACGTAATGTCAAGTACACAACATATCTCTC
This sequence comes from Aedes japonicus, assembly GCA_034211315.2. Taxonomy (NCBI): domain Eukaryota; kingdom Metazoa; phylum Arthropoda; class Insecta; order Diptera; family Culicidae; genus Aedes; species Aedes japonicus. The sequence goes on from JASCZW010000302.1 coordinate 425,086, forward strand.
ACATCACGGTGCCTCGAAACCAGGCGTATTTGGACAAACACGATGGGCTGGAATTTATGAGATGAATGCGAGCTTTGTTCGTCAAAAAGCATTCTTCGATGACCTCAGCGCACAATTTCCAGAACTTGGTGAGTACACACCTTAAATATTGTGATTATAACAAGAGGGTTTTTTTTCTCAATTTACTCGTTTGCGCTTTACGTCAAAAGATGATCAAACACCATAAAAAATTGAATTAAGTTTACTCATACATCTCACATACATTCACTGGGTCAACCCGTTTATAGAAAGCATAACTGGAATTTAAGCGACAGATGTATGAATAAAACCATTTCCATGTTATTTTTAAGTTTTTCGCAGAATTTTAATCTGCAGTCTAAACGTATATCTTGGCCATCATCATCTTACTCAATTTTAAAAGTTGTAGCACACTATAATATATAACTTCATTTTTCTGATTTAAACTAGATCTTTCTGACCATTGGGAGTTCATCCGAAATTACGAAGAAGCTTTCAAACCTTTGTATGTGGCTACAAAGAAATTGCAGGCAGAACACGTTTCCCTCGGAGACTTCTACATACTGTGGTTGATGGCAACTAATGAGGTTCGTAAACTGAAATCGAACCCGTTCGCTCCTCAATTGCTGCAATCATTGAGTAACCGTCTGGTAAACCTCCGCAAACCAATGGCATTCAAAGCAGCTCTATATATTGATCCCTGTTTGAATTATTTCAATTCAACGCTCTTCTCTCCAGTGGAAAAGGCGCAAATTCAGGTAACTACATATTTTTTTACTCTAAACCGAAATATAAAAAGGACAGAACATTGTCACTTAGTTTGAATGTGGCTTAGTAATAGCCTCAGCAAAATTAAAAGTCATACTAAAGACATTATTGTTAATAATTCCAGGAATTCATAATCGATACTTGGAAGCGGATCTGTGCGCTGAATCCTTCAGATACTGCGGCCAATGAGTGCGTTCCAAACTGAATGATGATGATATGGCGGAATATATAACTGAGTTATTCGGAGGATCTCTTGGGACCGAAAACACTGAACGAACATCTACTTTCCACCAGCAGCTAAAAACTTTGGAAATTGAGCCGCGTCGACCACATAATTTCAACGTGTGGAGTATTGGGTGCAACGCAAGTCTACACACCCAGAACTGCACGCTGTCGCAATGGTTTTGTTGACAGTTCCTTCGACGCAAGTTTCGGTGGAAAGGGCCTTCAGCGCTCTTTCATTGGTTTTGTCAGATCATCGTACCACGCTGGGAGAGAATACATTATCAGCAATTCTTGTCATCAAATTAAATCGAGCTGTGTATGAAGCTATTTTGCCACGTTTGGTTCAAAGCGATGACATTTAAGGAGACAATCCGCCTTTAACAATAGAATTTTCTACAAAGTATGTAGATTAGTTCATATGCATCATATTTTTTTAAATTAAAGATTATTAAAAAGCAACATAATGCTGATTTTAAAATAAACATACCACAAAACTCAACAAAGTTGTGTGTTCCACAAATTCTTTTATTTTGCTTATATAATTGCATTTCCTATTCGTCCATGTGTATGAATGTGTACCATCTGAAAAGAAAAAAATAAGTTTTGAGACTGCAGTACTATTTGGTAATGAATCATGCTCATGTTTGGCCGTGTGCATTAAGTGAGAAAAAGTAAACTCTCCTGTGCATTTTTTATGGAGCGTCCTTGAGTAAACTCTTTTATTTATACGACCTTCATTGACCTTAAGTGTTCTGAAAACGTTATCGATTAATTTATAACAGTTCCAGAACGCTTGTTGAAATAAATGATGAAATACTTGTTTTCGTGACAAAGTATTTCGCATAACATAATATAAGAGGGTAAAGCCATTTGAAACGGTGCGGTTCTCTCATAGGTTCTCAGCTTGCGTTAATTTGTACGCAGAATCACAATGGTGAATATTCATCTATCAATTTGTGGGTTGCTTTCGGCAAATAAATTGATGCAAGCTCTGAATCAACCTACGAATAGTATGGTTTTTACGCCCTTATTGTATGTTATGCGAGTTATGAACATGATTCCTACCAAAAAAGTATATTCATATTTACCTCTAGTAAAAGCCGCCCTTCCACCTTTCCTTTTCCTTTACCATCGTAGTGAATGGCGGTGCCGATTCTGAAAATGATTGATTAAACACATAATTTATTACAAATTCGATTAGTATTTTTCTAATAATCACTTATTGCATTACCTAAATACCTGATAATTATTTTCAGTAGTGAAATATTCCGTGCGATTAGGTTTTACTGCTACCAGAGTTCACCATAACACTATAGGACGCACGTTAATTTTTGTTTTGCTTATTTCGTTTGTCAACAAGCACCAGCTGATCGTGGCCTTGGCCTGCTGTGTACTAATATGAATTTATGCGTAAGGCGTTGCATGACTCATACGATAAACACAAATATGTAAGACAGTAAAGTCTAATAAGATTCTACAAAATTAATTATGCCAAAATTAATTAATGTTGGTTAAATGCATTGAAATAAATGGCGATCATCATATATCATATAATTGGGTTTTACTGCTGTTAACAATTAAATATACTCCAATTTTCTTTTAAGTTTTTGGAAGTATCGTCTTAACAATATTATTACATATTTTCGGTTGAAACGTAAAACTGGTTAAAATGTTTTTCCTCGAAATTTAGGCATGAGCCCAATGTTTTTCCTAATGTGCTAATTTCCTCTATGTTGAATGATATGGTGATTTAGTTTATTTTCGAATATTTTGTTTTTTTTCATCAAGGGGACTTATTGATAAGACCGTAATTATCAAGGGCCGCAAATGATTTACGGAATCGGTTTTCACGAAAGTTAATCTTTAAAAATGTACGAAAATAAACTTCTAGTGTATGTTACATTATCATGAATAATCAACTAAATCTTTTCTAAGCAATATGTATTTTTTACTATTAATTACGGCATTCATTCTCCGATGGCATTGCCAATTGTGTTCAATCAGAGTTGTGCAAAATAACTTGTTTTTAAATACTACCCAAACCGCATGAGTCGAATGCTTTTAGCCTAGCACCTAGCCTTGCTACTTTCTCAGTCATTCATTTCTGAACTGAAAAAACATTTCTATCAGTTTCAGTGAATCCTTCTGAAATTGACAATGACTTCTGAACTGGGTCATGAATTCTAAAAGCTCATGAATTCAAAATCAAAACAGCCTGGACAACGTTGAATGAACTAGCGAAAAAGCTTCCTGTACAGAATCGGGTTTAAACATTCGGAAGCTCTCGCATAGAATGAATGTGATTGGCACACTGAAGTAAATTTCCACAGATTTCATCAAGTGAAAACGAAAAATCGCACCACTGGTTCCAGCTACTCCCGGGAAAGTGGATTTGGATCAAAACCCATAATGTGACACATCAATTCATACATGAGAACTCAAAAATAAATGCAATGGTGATGATATTAAGTTTCCATGACCATAATGACCACATCTTATTCTTAGGATTCACATTCTTATTCTTAGGATAAATTTAAGTGTTAATTTTCAAATAAATTGGCATGTAATGTAAGAACAAATACACTGTAGTAAAATCCTAGAGGGTTTGAGCTGTTTAGTGGAATACCTGTAAATAGAAATTAGAAGAAAAATAAGTATTTTCCATTTAATTCCAACTACCTTTGCTTATCTTGACAGATACGCGTATTTCGTCTACAATGTGCAAACTTCTTCAGTGTCTCGTACTAATAACTGAAGTCGAGTTATTAGTACGAGACACTGAAGAAGTCTGCACATTGTAGACGAAATACGCGTATCTGTCAAGATAAGCAATAATAGTTTCTCCTAATTTTTCTTCTAATTTCTAGTTACACTGTAGTAACCAATTTGTGATTTCAACTGGTTACTGCATGGTCTTCCGGGACATCCGGAATATGCAGAATACCTAAAGAGTTGTGCATTACTTTCGTTCTTGAGTGACACGAGTCTTACCATATATTTTTACAAAGGAAAAATATGTAATAGATTGCTAATGCAATGCCCATGATCCACAAAGAGAAACGATCCTGCATCCTTGCTCCTTGGCAAGATGCACTGCCACTTCGCATTTTCAAAATATAAAATTTCAGTTATTGCTGTCATTTTATACGTTAAATATATTTCACCATGTTTGCTGCGTCGTAGAAAGCATCTTGGCTATCTGAGTCGAATGTTATATTTCACTCGGTACTCCAGGCCTCGAACTAAAAGTCAATTTTCCAAGCGATCTGTTTACCTTTCTTTAAAAAAATTGTAAAAATAATGTCCGCACATGTAGGAAAAAAACATTACAATCATTAATGTGATGTGATGTGATGTGTAATAAGAACCCACCATCAGTGCAAGGATTACCTATGGCTGCAGGACTATTCTCAGCAGGTTGTTCTGAGAGTAGCCTACGTGATGGCTTCTTGTAGCAGGGTCAGCCGATCTCAGTGAGGACCTTCGGAAGACTACGGCCAGAAGGCCGCGTGTCTTCGCATGACAAGGGACTGGCGACTCCACGAACCTTGTCCAGTCAACAAATCCTTCGACTGCCTTAGGCTACCCACCCCCCGGGAATCCCCGTTATATAGTTGTTAAAGGAACAGTAGACATGTTTAGCATAAATGATTTATAAAAAGTTAAAACAAAATGAAAATTTCACGGCTATACTGAACTTTAGATTCAATTAACACAATTATTTTTGTTTGTATTTGCACTAGTAAATGTACTGGGATATTGCAAATTTCTACTGTTGCTTATAAAATAGTTGTGGGCAATAAAATGAGGAAAAATCTCACACAATAAAAAATACTTACATTTTTCGTGGTAAGACTTCAGCATGCTATCTTACCGCGCTGGCTACATTGCGTTGGTGGGACTGCCTCCTAAGGTATAGCTGACGAGATACAGCGTTTCTTACTCAGCCGCTGTTTGAGCCGCACTTCCTTGGTGGACAGACGCTCGGCACGCACTCCCTCAATCTAGCTGAAGTCAGAAGGACAACAGTGCCCAGGCTGCACTACCAGCTACGTACGCAACCCTTAGCTGGCGGTCTTTGTCATCTGTTGACCCTTGGAAGCATGAGGTAGGAGCTTGTGAGGACCAGAGCTATGTTGCGGGGACGCACGCTCCATCACAGTTGTCGACTCACCATTTTGCAGCCCGGAATAAATCATTACAATCATTAAATGACTAAACGTTAACTCGTCTGAATTTCCTTAATTGAATTTTTTTTCAATATAATAAAAACTAATTTTTTTCTATAATATCTACAAAAAGATTTCTGCTATAATCTGTATGCTCCATCTAGTGATGCACCATACTGCAAAAAATGAGCGTTGTAGGTTAACGTTTACCCCATGCTTGGAATAGGGTCCCGGGGTGCTTAAGCCGTTCCCTACCTTATATTTTATCATTTTTTTCGTAAAACAGCATAACTCATTTTTGTGTAGCACAATAAGGCAAAATACACCAAAATGCGATCAGAATTGAAGAAATTGTCATGACTGTACCTTACATGTAAATAATAGTGTTATTAAAATAAGCTTTCACTTCGCGTTAATATCCATGGTAATAAATTCTCTTCACATGTATCGCACACACTAGAACATCAAGATGGTATTACAACTTCACTATAATTTAACGTATTTTCAGAATATATAGACAAAACTATGCAAAACTAAAGTCGGAGCAAAATGCACCGTGGCGATATATACGTTTTGCTATCTTTGTTTCATACCCATTGGCTGATTGACTTACAAACAGAGCCAAAAGGATGTGGCGATCTGTTGCTACTTCTTCACTTCACAACTCTAATGGATAACTTTTTATAGCCCTGTTTTTACCTTTTACAAAGGGTGCACGCTATCTCAATATTGTGGTACATCATATCCCAGTGTTGTCTTACCCCAATGTTCGGGCGAATATTGTGGAATGAAACAGGCGTTTTATCCAGGTGTCCTCTTGGGATTATAGTGAAAAACGTTTTAAAAAGCATGAAAAATCATCGTTTTTATCTACAAAGAAAACATCGTAAGGAACCTTAATCAATAACTTATTCCTAAATTTAAGCTACCATTCCCCAGTAATTAACGATGTTGCTTTAACGGTGCGTTTTGTACCATCCTCCCCTGAAAAATCACACCCACCATGACACACCACCTGGGACGCCGGTAACTATCTTACTATTTACTATCTACACTGTACTCTTCTTAACTCTCGACACTATGTTTAAAATACTAATTCAAGGTTTTTCAGCTTCCGCTTAGTTCAAACAACAATGGCATGCAACTGTAAGCTGAAGTTGGACTGTTGAGGTGACAGATTCATCCATAACTTGACCTACCCCGCAGTGGGATGTTAGGCGACGGTAACGTCTTCGGTTCGAGTACTACTCTAACCATGCCCTCTCGCTCAATTTTCGACACTTTTATTCTAGTTTCAACATACCGTACACTGACGTAACTTTAAACACTTTCTATTCATTCTAGCAAACATTACTGTCCACTCTTGGTGCCTCGCGGTGATGAGCGAACATCTCCTTCTACATAATAATCGTTACTCCACGCACGGAGAATACAAAACATAACAATTAGAGTAACTCTGACAGGTTATTCTGTAATATGTAGAAAGGAGCACTAATGTGTCCTCGAGCTCTGCGTGTGATGGTATTCCATCTTTTCTACAGTTCCGGATTAACGGCTTGACATTGTGCGTGAATCAGCGTTTCATAGCAATACAAACTAACCCTGAAAACGATGATTTTTTTTGGAAAACCTCGTTAGGTGGATAATCATGAGTGACGAGGGATTCTGTTCAAAGACAGTTCACAATGGGCAGACGTAATTTTAGGTCACATCGATCGATCATCGTAGTCACAGCGGACCTTTAATTCAAGTGGATTGGAATTGAAGCTGTTCAGGAGCTATTGCACAATAAGTAATGTCTGCTAGATTTTTTGCTCCAGCTAAATAGTTCCATTGACAATTGATGGTGAGACGTTGAATATCCTACACTCTCTGTTTTTTCAAAGAACGTCTGCCACCAAGATGGAAGCAATGAGAGCGAGCACTTTGCGATCATGGAGTCGGCGCAGAAGAGAGCTGGAATGAAAACGTCGATACTGCTGAAGAGTTTTTCAGTATAGTAGATGAAAGCGTTATTCTAGGAATTGACGTTTCTTCCGTTTTGGAGTAAGGTTTCTAAAGCGGCTACTTTAAATTTGGCTATAGACTGATTCCACGCCAAATCGGTCGGTCACCAAACTCAACTAAAGGGTGTCCACGATGAAATTGCCACACTATGAAATTGCTCTAACATTTTAACCGTTGGGTAGAATTTGATGAAAATTTGGGTGGATTTAGTTCATAGTGCATTATTTACATCCTGCAAGTTTTAAAGTCCTGTGATCAAAACTCGCGGAAATGGAGTCGAAAGAACAGCTCGTGCGTGATAAAATCTTGCGCATTCATCACGAGAACAAGGATCTCTCGCATCGTTCCATCGCTTAAACGTTGGGAATCGTGAATTCCACGTTGTCGCGAGTGATTAAGCGGTTCGAGGAACGGTTGACCACCGGAAGCCCAGATGTGAAGGAAAAAGTATTCCGTACAACACCAAAAATCACAACCGCGTAGTTGGGGCCTTCAACCGAAATCCGAACGCCTCCGTTCGGGATGTGGCTAAGAAGCTGCACCTAAGCCGAAGTTTTGTCCAGAAGGCCAAAACTAAGGCTGGGCTTAGAACGTTCAAGATACAAAAGGCCCCTAATCGCGACGAGAAGCAGAACAAGTCCGCCAAAACCCGTGCCAGGAAGTTGTACCTCAACATGCTGACGAAAGTTGAATGCTGCATCATAGACGACGAAACATATGTGAAGGCCGACTTCAAACAGATCCCCGGCAACCTGTTTTTCTCGGCCAAGGATAAGTTCAGCGTTCCGGAGCATGTCCGCACTCAGAAGATGTCCAAATTTGCGAAGAAATTCCTGGTTTGGCAAGCCATCTGCACGTGCGGGAAGCGGAGTGCACCTTTCGTGAACCAGGACACGATGAACGGGCAGGTGTGCATAAAAGAGTGCCTTCAGAAGCGGCTGCTTCCTCTCCTGAAGGCCCACAATGTCCCAACAATCTTCTGGCCGGATTTGGCCTCATGCCACTACTTCAAGGACGTGCTGAAGTGGTATGCGGATAATAAGGTCAATTTCGTGCCGAAAATGTTCAACCCTCCCAACACTCTGGAGCTCCGCCCCATCGAGAGCTACTGGGCGATTATGAAGCAGAACCTTCTGAAACGACCTAAGGTAGTGAAGACAGTCGAGGAACTGAAGAAAGTATGGGTTTACATGCAAAAAACGGTTGATTCACAGGTTGTGCAGAATCTTATGGCCGGGGTTAAGGCCAAGGTGTGGGCATTTGCGTATGGACTGTAAATAAAATACGAGTAAAATGGTAAAATGAAATTTAATAGTTATTTCTCAATCCCTGAAAATTTGATGGCAATCGGATGAAAACTCGAATTTTGCGAATCAATTTTGTGTGTGGCAATTTCATCGTGGACACCCTTTATCTTCGATTTTGATGAAACTTGGTACACGTCTTTGGTATGTTGAAAAAAAAAATCCACAGGTGTTAAGATTATTTGGATTCAAGAGTAACTTTTGAGATGGGTGTATGTTTTTTTTCCAACATTTTACTTGAAAAATCGTAGTTCAAAAACCATTACATTTAGAGAAAAACTTTATATGGGGGAGTTGTAGAAAACTAAAAAGGCTTTGTAAAAAAATGTACACTGAAAAAAAATTTTTTTTCATAAAGAAAAAATCGAAAATAAATACTAAAAATCAAATATAAAAAAAATATTTTTAATATTTTTCAAATTTGTTTTGTGGAAATTTGAGAAAAAAGACACGTTTTGAAAAACTCTAGGATGGACGCTCTTATAATAAAAAAGTTTTCCGAAGAGCGAACTTTGGTGCATATTTCAAATTTTGGTTATTCATTATTATAAATGAAAATTAATTATACAATATGATTTTGGAGATCATTAAAAACAATAATGTTCATAATGATAAATCACCTGAACGCAACCGTTTTCGAGATTTTTCGGATTTTATTTCAATAGAATGAAAAAACATAAGAAAATTCGCTCTTTTCTTAAGTTAATCGAGATTTCCACCAGAAATGATAAATTTTCCAAGATCTTCATATTATAACGTTCACATTACTCTAATGTCCTCTTTTCTTTTGATATCAGGATGAATGAAAGGAGCGAATTTGCTAAAGCGATGAAAGTAACAGCGAGATAGATGTCGCAGGGGCGACAAGTGTGAAATGGACAGATGATGAAATTATGCGGAGGGTCATATAGAAGAAGCATATTAGTCGAACTGCTGACTATTTTGCCAAGCTCCAACGATGTTAGAGGTCGGGTGTAGTGTGTGAAAACTACACTCCGAACAGTTCGGTGATGTAGCGATGAAAGTAACACATATTGTTTAAGGTAGGTAGACAAATAGCAGCTATAACGTATGTCAGGTATATCTTCTCATAAAAAAAACAGCTAATGTACGCTGCCTGTAAACTACCAGAGATGTTTTATACCTGCATTTCCAAAGGTACCACAGCCAATATATATGCTCATACATAGTCGCATTCATCAGTAAAATCTATCTGAGTGAACTGAAAATGGAGTTTAACATGAAGAAGTGTTGTATGCCGTTTTCCACTAAACGGTGCTCAAAAAACCTTCGTAAATTAACCGAACAAAATGTCAAAAAACTCAAGTTTATGGGCAAAACACATTTGGACTCTTCTTTGATGATTTGTGATAATTGTCGTTTGCATTGAAATAGAACGGAACAATCCCATGCTGCAATTTCGGAGCCTAGTGAGAAACCATCAATTACTAACATTATGGATCCACAACCATCTACATCACGGCAAGTAGACTTGTATGGTCTCGAGGAAACGCCATCGGCAATATCATTAATGTCAGTGCCATCTGATAGCAGTGTGCAAGATTATTCAAGGCGCCATAATATTGAGCTATTTAACAAGGGCGTAGCTGGAATCAACGTTTCGCCAATATCGGCTAAAAGTTCCTGAACGTAAATTATGCCCGCAAAAAGTTCAAAGATGTTTCAAACGGCATTCGGACACACATATTTGGGGATCAAGCGGAGGAGGATGACCTGGAACAATTGAAAGTGAAAGCAGCCGAATATGACGAAATAATCGCGCAGCTAAAGGACCGGTATGCTGATCCAGAAACTTCGAGGGACGATCAAGTAAGGATACTTTCGGTTTTACCACAATCTTGGACAAATCAAAGAGTAATGGCAGAATTTGGAATAACAAACAAGTACATCGTATCACAAGCTAAATTCCTTGCAAAGCACGAAGGTGTTTTAGCTGCCCCTAACGAAAAGCTGGGACACGGTCTGAACCCGGAAATAAAAACCAAATTTTGCAATTTTACGACAGTGATGAGATTACACGAGCAACCCCTGGTATGAACGACTACGTTTCAGTGAGGAGTGAAGGTAAGAGGGTTCATATTCAAAAGCGCCTTTAGTTTGTTCATTAAGAGAAGCTTTCATTAAATTTCAAGAGATGCATCAAAATGCTGTTGGGTTTAGCTCTTTGTAGCACTAAGACCAAAGCATTGCAAATTACTTGGCAGCACAGGTTCTCATAACATTTGTGTTTGCACCATTCATGAGAACATTAACTTGATGCTTCATGGTCTTAGAAAATATTCATTTGAGAATGATTATAAATTGTGTTTTGAAGAAATATTATGTAGCTCATCAACTAGAACTAAAAATGTTACCTCCGTGAATGCGAACGATGTCCAGGCTTTTCAGATTTTGAGAGTAGTTTAACAGACAAATTATAAAAACGTGGTTTAGTTGGAAATATCTTTTGAGCAATGGATTTCAACTGATAGATGTAGTTTAGAGACACTTGTTAAACCAATTGATGAATTTATTGCTTATTTTTGTGAAAAGTTGGAACAATTAGTATCCCACGATTTTGTCAAATCTCAGCAGTCTAGTTTCTTGAGAGATTATAAAAGTTGTCTTAAAGACGGTGAAGTAATAATAATTTGTGATTTTTCTGAAAATTATTCATTTGTTTTTCAAGATGCTGTTCAAAGTAGTTATTGGAGTAATGAGCAAGCCACTATTCACCCTTTTGTCATTTATTACACGGAATCTGGAATACTTAAAAATATCAGTTTCATTGTTATCTCAGAAGTGTTGAAACATGAAACGATTGCGGTGCAGGTGTTTATTTCAAAACTAATAAGCTTTTTGCAAACAAAAATTAAAGTAAAGAAAGCTACGTTTATGTCTGACGGGGCAGCATCCCAATATAAAAATAGGAAGAACTTTGCAAGCCTTTGTAAGTTTAAAAAGAAATACAATATTGATGCTGAATGGCATTTTTTCGCAACATCCCACGGTAAGGGACCTTGCGATGCAATTGGTGGTACATTAAAACGAATGGCAAGATATGCAAGCCTTGCTGTACAACATGAACACCCTATAAAAAGTGCATTAGAGTTATTCGAATGGGCGAACCAAAAAGTGATGATTGTTTAACAAAAATGTCGTTTTGTTATGTATCACATGAAGAGTATGAACAGGGGGTAGCAGAATGGAATGAAATTTACCGACAGACTTAAACGATTGCAGGTACACAAAAGTACCACTCATTCGTTCCAATTTCAGAAAACGAAGTTTTTGTAAAACTGATTTCGAATGACGAAGAAGGCAGGATTCATAATATATATAAAAGCAATCAATAGTTTATATAATGTTTATGTAATATTATCAATGACCGAGACTAATAAATGGTATATATAAATATAAATCCAACCATAATTCATTATTTTTGTCTTATAACTTTAAGTGAAGCTTTTTCAATCGACGAGCTGTTAAGAGTAAGTAAGAGGCACATACATGTGTTTTAAAAAGGCTAAAAACACAAGAGAAACAATCGTTGACTATTGTTGTTTTAATATCACGAGTAATTTATGAAAAGGGCGTATTTTTTGAGGTTTTGAAATTTTATTGAAAGTAAATCAGAAAAATCTTGAAAACGGTTGCGTTTACGTGGTTTATCATTATGATCATTATTGTTTGTAATGATCTCCAAAACCATATTGTAACATCAAAATTTATTTATAAGAATGAATAACCAAAACTTGAAATATACACCAAAGTTCGCTATTTGAAAAACTTTTTTTTTATAGGAGCGTCCATCCTAGAGTTTTTTTAAAACGTGTCTTTTTTCCTCAAATTTCCACAAAACAAATTAAAAAAATATTAAAAATATGTTTTTATTGATATTTTATTTTTAGTAATTATTTTTGATTTTTTCTTGATGAAAAAAATTTTTTTTCTGTGTATATTTTTTTAAGAAAG